>VTFQ01000013.1:7237636-7609006 GCA_036281575.1 Ancherythroculter nigrocauda
CCAAAACAAGACAGACTGTGCCTGTTTCATCTAAGAAGAGTAAAAAACAGAAAGTGCGTCCCAGTACGCCATCAACTCCTTCGAATTATTCTGAAGATCAAGTTTTCAATACACCCAATCTGGAACATGGACATTGGTTAAGTTTTTAATCTCTGTGTTCTGTACACTTGTTTAATTGTTTATTATTATTATTTTTATTAAAAATGATTATTATTATTAATAACATTGAATTAAAATGTATATTAAAAAAAGAGACAATACTCAAATTTTGTTTTGGTTGTTTTATTTAAAAAAAATAAACATGAGACATAAACATTTCACCTGTTTGCAGGTACTTAACACATTTGAAAACATTTTCATTACATCAGGAACGCTTTAGTTTTTTCACAAATGCTGACACCATTTTGTCATTTTTAACACAATCATCACTATACAATTTCAACACGCAATCATAATCAAACCCTTTTGCCATGTGGTAGAGGAAGAACACAACATGTGTCTGATGAGAAATCTTGGACTTGCACAGTTGAATATTGGACCTCCTTAGAATTGCAAATTAAAAAGTTTTTGATAAACGGCAGAAAACAATGATGATCTGGTTTGTTACCAAAGCTGTCAAAAAAAAACAGCCGACACCATTCTGCTTTATGTAGATGGCTAGCCAGTGCTGACCTGGAACCCATGATGTATGTGTGTTTAAAATAATCATTGATTATAGCTTCCTTAGAGGTGATTTTGGTAGATAATCGCACGGTAGTACACCGAGAAAATGGACATTGCAGGAAACCTTATCGATGATAGATGTAAGCTGTACAGTGTTCATTTTTATGTGTTAATAGTAATCAACCAGTACCTGGCGGCGATTTGAAACTTCAATTAGACTGTCAAAGACAGAATAAATTAATAACGTTACAGTTCGGGGTAGTGGTTGTCTAAAACAGGCTTCTAGTCTAATATTTCCGCTCTTGATAAGTGATACATGCTGACTGCACTCCTCGTCTGGTGTGAAGTTGAATACATAGAGTGTATAGCTGTTCAGAAAGTCCTCCCTATCAATAGACAGAGGCTGATTTTTAAGATGCCTATCAGAAGCCAATGCTAACTGGTAAAATTCCCGCACTGCAGAACCGCTTTCATATTCAGGTTGCAAAGGTTATGTAACACGAGACTCGTTTTCTTTACACACATCAATCGGTCTCATCTTGATACTTCTGTGATGACTGGCATCATATCCCTGTGTGATGTCTTGATGTAGCATTTGGAGTTTGTAGCCGTTAAATATTGCCACATTCTACATTTCAAGGTTCTATTAAATCTCTCGACAACACTCGCCTTTAATTCAGTTGGTGTTGTAAAATGCATGATGTTGTATTTTTCCTTTAGATTTTGAAAGTGTTTATTGTGGAATTATTTCCCTTTATCTGTCTGTGCCCTCAACGGTATTCGTCCATCATTCAGTATGGATTCAAAAGCTTTAGCAACCTCTACACCACTCTTGTTTTTTAACACACGCGTCCATGCAAATTTACAAAACAGGTACATGTCAACAGAAAATGGTTGTTGTCATTCTCCTTGGAATATGCTGACATATCGACTAGATCAGCTTGGAATTGCATATCAATACCATAGACAAAGAAACGGTTCCTTTTTCACAGGTGCTGTTTTGTGCAGCGTGTACGTATCCTCACCAGTGAGCCAGTCTGAAACCTGCTTATTGGATAAACGAACACCTGTTTCTTTTAAAACAGCATCTTTTAAACGTTTTTTTACTGCCTAAAGAACCAGGGTTAGATGGTGTGTAATAAGTCTTTTTCATTTCTTCAGACATATTGTCACATCAGTCTCCACAAAAGAATAACACAGATTGTTTAAGTGAATAGGATATTTATTTCTCAAACAGTAAAAGAAAACACCAGCATCATACATCATCAATATAGTGTAGAAATTTTGGTAACACTTTACATTAAGGTTCCCTTTATGTATTATAAAATTTATGTGTTTGTTATTGAGTAATAAGTCATTTACAAATGCATTATAAATCATTAATAATGCAGTTATAACTGCATGAATAAAATACCTATATTAAATCTAGGAGTCGTCCCCAAAGGTAGTTTAGTAGAACTATTGCAATTATTGTATAATGTACAAACTGCACAGGTAAAGTTATTGCCAAAACCAAAGAAGTCAAGAACATCAAATATAAAGCTGTGGTTTACAGTATCGAATGCTTTATAATAATCTATAAAGAGAATATAACTATCATCATTTAAAAGAAAATCGTAATCAATCAGATCCAGTATTAATCGAATATTATTGCCAATATATCTTCCACTTATGAAGCCAGATTGACAGTCATCTATGATTTCATTTAAAACTAACTTTAGTCGATATGCAAAAATATGTGAAAATAATTTAGTGTCATTACTGATCAAAGTTATAGGTCTCCAGTTCTCTATATTTAGTAAGTCTTTACCTGGCTTAGGAATGAGGGTAATCAATCCTTGTAACATAGTTGGCAACATTACTTCTTTTTCCAATATTTCTTTGAAGACATATAAAATAAATTTTGAGATATCTTCTTTAAATTCTTGGTAAAATTCACAGGTCAGACCATCATTACCTGGTGCCTTATTACATTTAAATCTTTCAATACATTTTTGAATTTCTTCAAGAGTGATGTCTTGATCACAAATTATTTTGGAATCTTGATTTATAATTTTAGCATTTTTCTTAAGTGGATCAAGAAAATGAGCAGTATTACCTATATTATCATTTTGTGTATATACATTTTTATAAAATGTTGCAACAAAATTAGATATTAAATTTTGGTCCATTGTAATAGAATCATTAATCTTAAGTTTCTTTAAGGTAGAAAAATCTCCATTTTTCCTTTCAAGATTGAAAAAATTTTTAGAATTGGATTCACCTTTTTCTAACCACTTTCTCCGTGACCTTATGAATGCACCCTTAGCTTTATATTCATAGATTTGTTCTAATTCCAATTGCAATTTTATACTTTGTTATACTTTGAATTAAAATATTTTCTCTGTTTCTTTTGGTTTTGGCTATTTCTTTACTTCTTGAGATTGCAAATTTTCTAATTTTGTATTTCATAATTTCCCAATTTATTCCAAATAAGCCTGATATTTTAGCATTATTGTAGTATCTCTTTATCAGACTTTTAACTTTATCCTTAAATTGAGTATCTTCAAGCAGTGAATTATTTAATTTCCAGTAGTTAAAACTGAATCCTCGAGTTCTTGTATCTCCAAAATTTATAACTATATGAATCATTTTATGGTCACTGAAGACTGAAGGCACAATGTCAATCTCTTGAATTTGACCTCCAAGTTCCTCAGAAGTCAACCAAAAGTCGATCCTAGAGATCTATCTTTATTACTCCAAGTGAAGTCTATCTCATCAGGATTTCTGTGCCTCCATTCATTACAACAATATAATTGGGAATTTAAATTAAATATATCAGTGTATTGGGATGGTCTACTAATATGAGGAGGGAAAAAAGGGTCATTAATGTGTTCCAATCACCACCTAGAATCAACTGTGCTCTAGAGTATATTTTTAAGAAATCCATTTCTTCTTCCCTAAAATTTTGCAATAACAGACGATTTTGTAAGGTATGATTGTCACCATAGATGTTCCTCAAAATTAAGACATTATTTTCATTTTCTACAACCAAAATCAGCCATCTTCCACCAGAGTGAGCTTTACTTTTTAGAATTTTCCCTTTATAATTGCCTTTCAAAATTGCAACCCCTGCTGATTTATTACTCCCATATGCCAACCAAATATCACTACCCCACTGATTTTTCCAAAAAATAAAGTCAGACATTACTGCATGAATTTCCTGTAAAAAAATAAGTCAGCCTTAAATCTTTTAAGAAATAAAAAAAATGCCTTTCTCTTTAACAAATCACGAATGCCCTTAACATTGAACGAATATAAACATAAAGGCATACTATCTTAATAAGCTACTAAGACAAGTGCTTTCCATTCACCCAAGAACAAACTTTACATTACTTATATAATCGCGTGTCGCATAACACCAAAAATACAACAGTCTTCAACTGGAGGTAAAAGAAATAAAAATTAAATAACACAAAAATACCAGCCCTATATCATAAAATAGTATCCAGCATATATACATATGCTCAGCATAAGGCCCAAGTTATATCAACTGAAAAATAAATGTGTAATGTTGCATTTACATTGAAACTTTCTAGAGAAGATATAAAGGATATTTCCTTCAAGAAACTTGAGACCTCAGCATCAATTTGGCTATCCACGGATTTCTTTGCCATCAATTCTAGCTTTAGCACCAACAAAAAGTGCTTTTTTCCCTTGTTTGTGCACAACATCGATTTGAGGCCAAAGTCTGTTGCGAGTGTCTTTGTCTTTCGTTGTTAGGTCCTCTGCAAACCCTACCTTTCTGGAATGAAGATATTCTGATCCCTTCGAATTTTTCCATAGAAGCTCCTTGGTTGATCTCGCTGTAAATCTCAGGATGACTGGTCAAACTTTCTCTGCAGTTTTCCTCCCGACTCGATGTACAATGTCAATGTGATGAGGAAAGTTGTCTGCAGCCTCTGGTACCACAGCGTGGCATATGTCAATCGCTCGTTGTTTGACATTCTCCCCTTCTTGTTCTGTCAGACCATAAAGCCTTAGATTCCATCTTCTTTGGTATCTTTCAGCCTCATTTACTCTTTCTTCCAGCTCTGATATTCTCCTCTGGTGTTCTTCGTTTACTTCCTTAAGAGTTACAACGTCTTTCTTAACATCATGCGTCTCGGTAGCCTCCTTTAAAGAGTTTATGCATTCTCTGTTTTGTTTGATCTCTTGGTATAGGGATTCAGTGTTTTGATTCATTTTCTCTGCCAGTATTTGCACAAGGTTATTTCTGTTCTCAGAAAGTGTTGGCTCTTATTTACTTTTTTTTGGATCTGGCGTGCATGGCTCCGAACCCAGGATCGGAGTGGGATCTGGACTACTGCATCGAGCGTAGGGATGCGTCTCTATGACATCCATCTTTTGATTTTAAGCGTGATCACCACAACGATCTTTCCTTGAACCAGATTTTCCTTTTTCTGTATTTTTCCCTCGTTTCCTTTCTGCCATTACAGCATATAACTCACGGGGAAAAGTTTCCAGCTATCTCTCAACTGCGCAGCTTTCGATCGTTATTCAATGCTATTCGCTGTACAAGGGTTAAAAAGTATGTAAAGTTGTTCAATGGATGTGAAAAATGAGAACAAACTCTAACAACAAAATACTCCGTCTGTATCGGACACCATCTAGTGTTTATATTATATGAGTAATCGCTGTGTTAGTTTATAGTTATCTTAAACAAATAACCACTCCGGCGCTCCCACGCAGGCACTGCAAGTGCGGATGGCCAAAGCCAAATATCCTCAAGTTATGGTGGCCTTTATCATGATATCAAAAATAATTATTGAATGCATATTAATATTGCTAATGTTCTGTAACGTGCATTCGGTCATTGATTTAATAATTTATACAACTGTTAAATAAAATAATACATATTTAGGTGCCTTTATTCAGCTTGTATCAAATATGTTTGGCTTATAGGTGTGATGCTTATTATCTTTCTTGGAATACTTGATTGCTTCACTGAATGTTTTAATTTGAGTTTACTTGCATAAGCCATGTTTCATGAGAAGTCATGCTCTGTAATTTTGTGCTGTAAAAGAAAAGTTTAAACTTTTTGTTTCACGTTTAAAGTTGTGTTTACTGATACATGCATCAAAAATAAAATATTTCATCAGAAAAAAAATCTTTTTCTATCTTCTGTGTGTACATTAATAATTAATAAATACATGATTCACATGTGTTCCCTTTACATTAAGGTTCATATTCACAGGTTATTAATGTTTATAACTCATTAATAAATGATTCACAGGTTTTCACTTTACATTAAGGTTCACTTTCACAGGTTATTCATTTTTATAACTAATTAATAAATGGTTCACAGGTTTCCACTTTACAGTCCCTGACAAAAGTCTTGTCGCTTATCTATTTTGTAGAAACACCTGCTATTAACCTGACTTTTAATTAATCAATTGGTGTTAGAAATAGCTCATATGAAAAGCTAAAACCCTCCCAAATGATGTTTAATGCACTGAAATAAATTAGTTTCACTGAAAAAAGATTTATCATTTAATCAAGACAGAAAGGTCAAATTTTGGCAAGACAAAAGTTTTGTCGCCTATACAGAAATTGAACAAATTTACTGCAAATACAAAAATATGTCAGCAAATTAAGTAGTGGTGCTGTGAGATCCAAATTTAATATCTTGTATGACTTCCATGAGCTTGAAGGACTGCATCCATGCGGTTTGGCAAGGATTCATACAATTTATTGATGAAGTCATCAGGAATAGCAAAGAAAGCAGTCTTGCATGCCTCCCAGAGTTCATCAATATTCTTTGGTTTCGTCTTCCATGCTTCCTCTTTTATCCTACCCCACATATGCTCAATGATGTTCATGTCTGGTGACTGGGCTGGCCAATCCTGGAGCATCTTGATCTTCTTCACCTTGAGGAACTTTGATGTGGAGATGGAAGTATGCGATGGAGCACCATCCTGCTGCAGAATTTGGCCTCTTTTATGGTTGGGAATATAAGAGGTAGCTAAGATTTCTTGGTATTTTAGACTATTGATGTTGCCTTCCACCCTGCAGATCTCTCGCACACCCCCATACTGGATGTAACCCCAGACCATGATTTTTCCACCACCAAACTTCACTGTTTTCTGGGTGAATCTCGGATCCATGCGGGCTCCAGTAGGTCTCCTGCAATATTTGTGGCGACTGTGGTGTAATTCAACAGAAGATTCATCTGAAAAATCCACCTTCTGCCACTTTTCCAGCATCCATGCTTTTAGCAGGCTGTGGGCCTTGGCAAATGCCACACGGTTTTTCAATTGTCTTTTGTTTAGTGCTGGCTTCTGGGCACTGATTCGACCATGGAGGCCATTTCGAGACAGAATCCAACAAACTGTTCTGGTTGATACCGAGACTTCAGGTGACCAGTGGAAAATGGGCTGGCCTTGGATTTTCGAGCCAACAAACGGTCCTCTCGATCAGTTGGCTTGTCAAAAACGTCTCCAGTCTCTTCAAATCTTTTTTTTTATCCTCTGTACTTGACGGTGAGACACATTGAAGGTGTCTGCCACATCAGCAGTGGATCTGGTCTTCAGCCTCTTGATAATCAAAACTTTAGTCTCAGGGTGAATCTTAGGCATGTTTGCAGAGGTTTAGTTGCAGTTGATGTGAAGGTCTAGTGTACTGGGGTTCTTTTTATACACACCTGAGACCTAATTGATCCATTATTAGTCACAGGTGAAGCTCATATGACAAGGCGACAACACTTGCAAAAATTGACTCAATGGGCTTTACCAAGCTGTGAATATTAGAATACTTTTTGACAGTTTCGTTTGGCACTGAAACATTATTACAAAAGCTGTTGGGATTAAAATGAGCCATTTCTTGTAAAAAGAAATATATTTCAGCGGCACTTCAGGTCAATTTGTACACAAGCGACAAGACTTTTGTCAGGGACTGTACATTAAGGTTCACTTTCACAGTTTATTAAAGACAGAGATAAAGTGATGTAATGAATGAACAGTTTATCTAATTGTAAGATACTAGTAATGTTCACAAATTAATGGCAGTTATTTCTACCCAGACAGTGTGATTTTGTAACATTCATGTCAGTGTTATATTACATATAATGCAAGCAGGGGCGTAATTTCCACTACAGTTCAAAATCCCGTTCAAAATTCCCCCCTAGTATTGGTACTGTAGGTTTACGATTAGGTGTGGGGAAGGGGTTAGGATAAGGGTTGGGTGAGGATTAGGCAATCTGATAGTGACTTCAAAAGGCAGTAATAATTTGGCAGGGAGTCAAAATTCGGCTCAACACCTGCCCTGTTGAGGTGGGGTACAGGTAAAGTTAGGGACAGTTTTGGTGGTTTTTGGTCAAGCACAATGCAAAAGCAAGCATAAACAATAAGTGCAATGAATCAAATGATTAGATTAAATGCTAGTACAGTAGTAGTTAAAGACACTTAATATCAAGTGGGAATGGTGATTTTTTTATATTTTTTAATTTTTTTTAAACCTTTCTTCTCTGCAGATAAAGATTATAGAAAACTGAGCAAATCAGAGCAGACATAACAGACTTTTTTATGATTAGCTGATGTAATTTAAAAGGGCAGTTCACCCCACAATGAAAAGCTGCAGTCTGTAACGATCACCGTCTGCTCCTGTCACTCCCCGGACTTCACTTCCCACAATTCTCCCTGTCAGTCACATGTTCACTCCACACCAATCACCTGTCGCCACATACAGCCATGCACACACTCCTCACTAATCACCACACCCAGCTGCAGCTTGTTACCTGGACTATAAAAGGACTCTCACTCACACCATCTAATCGCAAAGTCTTGTTAACACTGTTGCAGTTCCGAGCGTTATATCCTGTTTGCCTGTCTGTTACCAATCCTGCCTGTTTCCTGTTTATTGACCCGTTGCTGCCTGTCCTGACCCTTGCCTTGTATACCGACCTGTGAGTGTTATCTGCCTGCCTCTATTTACTGCCTGTACCCTGACTACGACTCTGCCTGTCCCTTGCTGTTCCTGTTTGCTCCTGATTTACCCTGCCTGTACGACCACGCTTACACTGTAAATAAACGCTGCACTTGGATCCCCTGCCTGAGTCTCCATTCGTAACAGAAGACTTCGCCCTCTACAATCCAGCAGCTTCCACAAGCGTTTCCAGCCTCAGCATGGACCCAGCTATATGTCTCATCCACCTTCGTCAAGGTAATAGTTCCCTGGAGGACCACGTTCAGAAGTTTCTGGATATTGCCCATTATGCAGACTGGCCTGACTGACTGTTGCGTTAATGACTGTTGGCTCTTCGTTTACGGTGGGGGTCACGGAGAAATACGACACTTCGCCGAATCACGTAATGGCCGCCGCACCAAAGAACTTTCACAAGATGGCGGTCACAACAACACCAAGTCACGTCTTCCCAGATTTTCCAGAGTCAAGTCACGTCACCACAGATCTCCAAGAGCAACGTCACGCCTCTGGATCAGTCAGAAAGCAGAGAGGATTTCGCACTCAAGGCCGTCGGACGCTTCGCTCTCAACTTCGTCTGTTTCAACGCTCTCAAGTTCGTCAGTTTCAACGCTCTCAAGTCCGTCTGTTTCAACGCTCTCAAGTTCATCTGTTTCAACGCTCTCAAGTTCGTCTGTTTCAACGCTCTCAAGTTCGTCTGTTTCAACGCTCTCAAGTTTGTCTGTTGCTATGGACTCAAGCGCTCTGGACGCGATGGACAAAATGGCTGCTTTGCCAGTGCCCACGGGCAAGATGGCCGCCCCTGCGGTGCTGAAGGTTGTAGGGGGCGTTCCAGCCACTGAGTCCGCTCCAGAGACCGCTCCAGCTGGTGAACCATCGCCTCACTCTCAGAGGAGGAGGAGGAGGAGGAAGAAGAAGACGTCTTCCTCTCCTCAAGACGCAGACGTCCTTCAGGAGGCCGCTGTGGACCTGGAGACCACTCCAAAGGCCTCTCTTACTCCGCCCAAACTACTGACTCTGCCTGCGCCGCCCAGGCTCCTTGCCCTACCGGCGCCACCTGAATTCCTTGCCCTGCCAGCGCCGCCTAAGCGCCTTGCACTGCTGGCGCCACCTGAATTCCTTGCCCTGCCAGCGCCGCCTAAGCGCCTTGCTCTGCCGGCGCCACCTGAATTCCTTGCCCTGCCAGCACCACCTGAACTCCTTGCCCACGAGGCCGCAACAGATCCCGTTGAAATCCCCAAGAACTTTTTTGGGGGGGGGCAGTATACCTGAGGGTGGGGAGCTTGAGGGTGGGGAGCTTGTGGGTGGGGACTCTGCCCGGCCACTGCCGTCATTGGCCTTTGAACAATTATGGCCGTTTATGGATCCTAACCTGCCGTGGTTACCCAAGCCACCTGACCTACTGTGGTTACTCAAGCCACCTGACCTACCGTGGTTACCCAAACTACCTGACCTGCCGTGGTTACCCAAACCACCTGATCTGCTGTGGCTGCCCGAGCCACCTGACCCGCCTGACCTGCCGTGGTTGCCCGAACCACCTGACCTGCCGTGGTTACCCAAACCACCTGACCTGCTGTGGCTGCCCGAGCCACCTGACCCACCGTGGAGTTATGGCACTCCTGACCTGCACTGGCTGCCCGTAGCACCTGACCCGCCATGGTTACCCGTGGTGCCTGATCCACCGTGGCTACCCTGGAGCCTGCATTGGAGACCATGGTCCCGCTATAGCTCCAATGCAACCACCCTCCCTCCCTCCCTATTCGCGCCTTTTACGTCGCGAGGACGCGCCTTCCGGAAGGGGGGCGTTATGTAACGATCACCGTCTGCTCCTGTCACTCCCCGGACTTCACTTCCCACAATTCTCCCTGTCAGTCACATGTTCACTCCACACCAATCACCTGTCGCCACATACAGCCATGCACACACTCCTCACTAATCACCACACCCAGCTGCAGCTTGTTACCTGGACTATAAAAGGACTCTCACTCACACCATCTAATCGCGAAGTCTTGTTAACACTGTTGCAGTTCCGAGCGTTATATCCTGTTTGCCTGTCTGTTACCAATCCTGCCTGTTTCCTGTTTATTGACCCGTTGCTGCCTGTCCTGACCCTTGCTTTGTATACCGACCTGTGAGTGTTATCTGCCTGCCTCTATTTACTGCCTGTACCCTGACTACGACTCTGCCTGTCCCTTGCTGTTCCTGTTTGCTCCTGATTTACCCTGCTTGTACGACCACACTTACACTGTAAATAAACGCTGCACTTGGATCCCCTGCCTGAGTCTCCATTCGTAACACAGTCAGAGAAAGAGCAGAAACAGAAAACAATATTCCTACATATTATATGCAGTCAATAATCTACCTGGTATTGTGTCAAGATGACACTGATGCTACATTATTGTCAGAGTCATATACATTGCATTTTAATATTACTCAATACTGTACATTTTAATGTTAGAGTGACAATGAAAAAAAATAACATTAGCTTTGATTGAAGATGACTTAATACATATTTGTTTAATACATATTTTATTTTATTTTATTTATTTTTTTAGCTATAGATACAACCAGGTAATTCACTAAAATAAAATTGAAATATATTTCCTTTTTATATCTCACAGTTATCACTGTAAAACTTTTCGCTGTAAATTTACAGTAAAATACTGGAAGCTGGGTTGCCAGCCACTTACTGTATTTTTACAGTACTACTTCTGTAAACAACATTTACAGTATAGTGCTGTAATTATCAAATACAGTATCCTGCTGTAATATTATGTACTTTTACAGCATTATACTGTTTATCTACAGCTATTAACTGCATTTATACAGCTTTTCATACTACACTTATATTTGTCATTAAATAATTAAAAAATATAGTTTTGTTATATGGCGGCAAAGGAAATGGAAAGCAACATACTCTTGAGTTTTAAAACTTTTATTATTTTTTTTTATGGAAAAAAGCAGAAAATTGCAATGTTGAAAGGTCAACATTTTAAATGCACTCAGCAGTTATCAATGAACAATACAGCAATCTTATTTACATTTAACATTTTTTCAAATGTGGAGTAAAAACAAATAGTAGGCCTACAAGTTTTTCAGTACTGCTCCTTTTTTGCACAGTGTTGCCAGTCTTGGAAGTCACTTTCCCTTCTTGTTTCTTGAGCCGTGTTCATGGTTGATGTCAAAGTACCTAAAAAAGCAGAAAAGAAAGAGAAAAAAAGGAGAGAGAGAAAACAGTAATGAATATTGTGAATATATGCACCATAGCATTTTTGTGAACATAAGGACTAACAGCCTAAGCATTTGATTGCAGTAAGTTAAAATGTCCAATTAACACTTCAGAAAAGATGCAACTAAAAAATAATGATTATAATTGTATTCAATGAAATTGTTTATTCATTGAATGGACTATATGCATAACTGCTTCCGCGTTGTACGTCGTACTACATCTCGGGAGTTTCTGGTAAAAGCATTCAGCTCCCCTCCATACAGCACCAACCTGCTGCAGTCCAGTGCTCGTCTTCTCATTAAAGGCCGGGTAGGTAAAAAATGTATAAAATACTTTTTTTCAAAATTTGTTTAAACTTTATTTATATATCAATACATAATTAAAATGTAAGTACTCTGAAAAAGAAAGTATAAAAATCGAGTGTCTGTAGACCTCTCACGACTGTTTTAAAGACAGCTTATTATTTCCATTCACTCCACCCCCTCCCTTCTGGGCTCCTTCCAAAGCCACGCCCCCAAAACACATGAACGCGCGACTCCGACCACTGAGCTGGAAGACGCATTATTTACCTGAGACGAGCGGAAAGGAAGGAGCACAGTGCATGTAGTGACATCATGTCAGAATCACATGAAATAAAAATAACTTTATAATTATGAAGATATATTTTGATTCGCTAACGAGCTAGTGATCTATAAGGCAAAGCTAAAAACAGGTTGCATGATACATGTTTTTCCATTACCATCATTTACACTGTGATGAAGATGAATTTCGTGTAAGATTCATAACATATACGTTGTTCTGCATGTAAGAGTTTCCATGATGAAAGCATTGTTGACTCTGATGAGGACTACACTCCAGAGACAAGTACCGCATCGTCAGCTCGAGGACAGGTCCGGGGTCGAGGGGGAAGCAGAGGAGGTCGTGCAAGAGGCCGTGCAACTAGGGTCCGAGGAAGTAGAAATCCACTTTTCGATGGTGTGGACGTTGATATGTCTTTCTCATAACTAATAAAAAAAAATTATACAAATCAACACAACAATTACATCACATTTATAAAATGTCTTGATTACAGATAAACAGAGTAACATACACTCAAATATCAACTCACAACTGCATTGCAGACACAAAATAATAACACACACATACAACAAAGTGTGTACGACACACACAGATACAAGATAAAGACATCAGTAAACATAGGTAGAGAATATAAAAACAAAACAAAGGCGAAAAAAAAACGTGCAGGTAAACTTACAGGTGAACATGGTAAAAGAGTTAGACAGAGGGTAAATATAGTTCTAAGAAAAGTTCCTAGATGCGGAGTAACGTTAGGCCTACTATCTGTTAAACATGTATTTAGTTATCTAAAACAAAATTATGCACAATTCAACACTATAGCTATCATCTTGAGCTAGGCCTATAGATTATTTATCGTCTCTACTACGGCTCGCTAAGTAATGTTATGTTAGCTATATTACGCAGCTACGTGTGCTAATGACACATGCTTCATGAACAAATAAACAAAAAAATATGTATGATCAAAATACAAAAAGAAAGATTTACCTGTCCAGCAGAAATAAAGCCATCAAGGAGTCACTTTTCAGCCCCTTGAGTTCCCTCAGTTCTCGCCATCGCTGGAAAGCCACGCTGATATTAACTTGCGTTTTATTTCTTTGTTTATCCAAAGACTTTTTGTTCATTGCCTTTTCTTGTACTGTAACTGTCTTCCTTTTTTTGCCTGGTTTGCCTTCACTAACTGCATAGGCCGGTACTGTGAATTTTGCTTGCTGTTTCTCTGCCATTGTTTTGGTATTCCTAGGATCCGTGCCTCTTGAATTCCCCAAATCAAACGTGCGCGCGCAAGTGGGCAGGTCATGTGTGGCAAAAGGGTGGTTGCCATGGTTGCGAGAGAGTGACAGTCGCCTAAGCCAATCCTATGTTTCGTCCCGAATGGAAATAATGAGCTGTGTTTAATACAGATTAAACGGTCTAGAGTCACTCGATTTTTATACTCTTTTTATCAGAGTACTTACATTTTAATTATGCATTGATATATATAGAAAGTTTAAACAAATTTGGAAGAAAGTTGTTTATAAATTTTTTACCTACCCTGCCTTTAACTGTTTTTCTCTTACCGTTTTTCTAATATTTTATACCTGTTGAATTTAGCTTGTGTGTGTTGGTGCTCTTATCCCAGTATTTTAAAATAGTATAATAAATAAGTGGTACCTGCCTCGAGACATTTAGCAATGTTAAATATTTAAATTCATCTTTAAGGGTTAGTTCACCCAAAAATTAAATTTCTGTTAATTTCTTGCCCTCGTGTCGTTCCACACCCGTAAGACCTTTGTTCATCTTTGGAACACAAATGGAGATATTTTTTGATGAAATCTGAGAGTTTTCTGTTCCTCCATAGGCAGCAGCACAACCAGGGATGGGCAGTATTTCAGATACATGTATTTAAAATACGTATTTGAAATACAAAATACTATTTTGTATTTTGTATTTTAAAGCCTTTGGAAAAAATCAAATGTAATTTGTATTTAAATACATTTAAGATGAGTATTTTTGTATTTTCAAAATACTCAAAATACTTTGAGACAGTCAACCTCTTTATCAGGGTGTTGTTTTCATGCATCAACTAGTTCAGACCAGGTTCAGACCAGGTTCTTAGACAAATCCAAATTAAACCCTGCGGCTCGTGACGACACATTGATGTCCTAAGACATGAAACGATCGGTTTGTGTGAGAAACCGAACAGTATTTATATAAATTTTTTACCTCTAATACACAACTATGTCCAACTGCGTTCAGCATCGGTTAGTGATGTCTGATCACGCTCTGACAACGGAAGTGATGTCTCGCGCATATACTTTAATGAGTGTCAGACATCACTGCCGCTGTCAGAGCGCGATCAGACATCACTGCCGCTGTCAGAGCGCGATCAGACATCACAAACCGATCGTTTCGTGTCTTAGGACATCAATGTGTCGTCACAAGCTGCAGGGTTTAATTTGGATTTGTCTAAGCAAGCTTTTTTTACTCTTTTAGCCAAAGTCCCCATCTACTCCCATTATTTGGCTGACAGACAGCAGCGGTTGGAGTTAAAAATCCTCATTTGTGTTTTACTGAAGAAAAAAGTCACCTACATCTTGGATGCGCTGGGGGCAAGCAGATAAACATCAAAATTTCATTTTTGGGTGAACTATCCCTTTAACGTTACTGCATGTTAAGCCGAGTTCAGACTGCACGATTTTAGCCCCGATTTTGGCTCGCCGACAGGTTTTGAGAAATCGCAGACAAATGCCCGAAATCACAGGCAAATCGCTGCTCGTTCACGTGAGTTCAGGGAGGAGTTATAGACCACAATATCTGCAAGCATGGCTTCGTACACATAAACATTACAATGTTTAAATAGGACTTTCCGCTTTCTCTTTAGCTTTGTGCAGTTGAAGCCTTGTTTATACTTTCGCAATTCGCATGGCTCTACGCCATGAACCTGTTACCTGCTTACTGCGCGCGCTCCTCAGTAAACCTATTACCGTGCGTTCACACCGCCGCCGGCGAGAGTGTCAACAATCGCCTTGGCCGCCCTGCCAACAACGCTGTACTGTTCGTTCAAACCGCCGCCGACGGGAGGGTCAAAGTAAATGACAAGTCGCGTCAACCAATCGGAAGCCTCTCAAGCGAGGACCTCTACATTCCAATTGGTTGCCTCCGAACAGCGTCATAGCTCATTACCATAAAGTTAACCTGATTTCAACTCTTCTCGACGCTCTCACCGTCCAAGACGCGCCGCGCCGCTCTCGCCGGTGCTCGCCGCCGGCTCTCATTCAAAATGAATGACTAGCGTCACTTTGACGCTCTCGCCGCCGACGGTGTGAACACACAGTTAGGCTTTTATGCTTGACGTGCTCTCCATTGTATAATTCTGTGAAAAACGACAGAGGGCGACTCTGAGTAATTGTTCTCCAAACCACCAAAAAGCAGCAATGAGAGGAAGTAGTTTGCCGAATAATTTGTCAAACACCTCTTATACTATGTCAAACACTCGTCTTGTGAGAAGTTTGTGAATAAATGGATTTCTTCACATGTAAACTGATTAGGTTGTAGGTCATTTTGACGACACATGTGAAAAAGTTTTTTAGTACACTTCTTAAACCCTACCCAAATAATCAAGTTAAACCCAGTAAACTTGAAATTGTGACTTGAGACATTAGAACAAAACATATTAATATGATAACATATGTATAACACTAAATTGAACAATACTGTGTTATATATGTTTTTTAATTCATTAATTATTTTATTTCAATTAACGATTGTATTAAACACCGACCATTACTTTATTCATTATTTCTGCTATGCAGGCTCATTTTGTAAATGTAATCATTTTAAATTTTACAAACATGGTGCTTTATGAAAATGTAACTGGACACATTTCCAAATTGTGATTGTGTTTACCCATCTATGCAAATGTTTGTTTATATAGAGACGAAATAATTAGGTTAATCATTGTCTGTCTCCATCAGTTTAGTGTAGTAATTGTGTGCATTTGTGATGACAATGATGAAAGATACACTACACTTTTAGTTTTATTGTTCACCAAAAAAAGTGCCAAATGATTTCTAATTAAAAAAATTTTTATTTTAGATAAACTTTATATTTTCTAATTATGTATATAGAAACAAATAAACTTTACATTAAATAAATATAAAAGTTACTATACTACTTGCGTAAAAAAAAGCATCAAAAGAGTTTGAAATTCAGTTTTTGCTGTGGTATCGAAACTGATATTGATAATTGTGAAACCATGCCATATATTGTCATATCACCCATCCCTATTCTTTGCTATATGTAGCAGAAAAGGTTCCCACAGTTTTACAGTTTTTTTTAATAGTGTTCACCATAAGTAATAGACTACATTGTAACCTTGTCAGAAGTAAGTATATAAATGGCTGCTATTTTGCACTACATAAGTTTATTTGTAATTACCAGCAAGGAAGCAAGCACTTAAGAAAGAGAGAGAGAGAGAATGACAGAGAGAGAATGACAGAGAGTGCAGAAATGAGGTAAGGAATTAAAAGTCAGTAGGCCTATGTAGTTTCTTAATTCACTGTGACTATTTATAATTAGCTTAACAAATTACACATTGTCACATTGGCTTTTAATGATGGTGATAAAACATAATAAAAGTTAAAAATCCATTTTTTGGGTGGGGTTTTGTAGTTTTTTATTTCCTACAGGGCAGGGGAAGGGAAGAGGTATATAAAATTAAAACGAAAGTTTCTAAGTAGTTGCACACATCTAAATGCTTTTTGGCATTCAGAATAGGTCCAGATAGATTTCAGCCTAATAGGGATACCTGCACTGAATCTTCAATTTCACATGTATTTTGTGTATTTTCAAAATACAAAATACTGTATTTGTATTTAAATACATTTTCCCACACAGTATTTTGTATTTGTATTTAAATACATTTTTCCACACAGTATTTTGTATTTGTATTTTAAATACATTTCCATGTATTTATGCCCATCTCTGAGCACAACTTACACATTCAGGGTGAAGAATGGTAGGAAACACATTGTTAAAGTAATCCATGTGTCTCTGCGACATGTGACAGAAAGCTCTCGCATCAAAAATATCTTAATTTGTGTTCTGAAGATGAGCGAAGGTCTTACAGGTGTGGAACGACATGAGAGTGAGTAATTAATGACAGAAATTTCATTTTTTGGTGAACTAACCCTTTAAACAGTAACGCACTGACAGCAGACTGACAAATATACTTTGAATATTAAGAATTTGAATACTAAGAATTACACACAGTGAAATGATTGTCAATGAAAAATAGGGATTAAAATATTTAATAAAAATAAATGAAGGTTTGTCCTGAACTTATTCATTAGGTCTCACACACTGCAGCATCAATCACTAAGCAGAAATAGACAAGTTGTATTATTTCAAAACGTGTGTTACAAGCCTCAGTGCAAGTAGTCCATTATTTGCCATAAACCTGATTACATCACATGTGAAATTAGGTGCAATACTTACATTAACATAACCATATTTCACAGAAGGTCATTTCCCCCCCTTCCTGGTTCTTGAGTCATGTTTAGGGGATATGTCAAAGAGCCTAAAAGCAGAAAAGCAAAGAGGGAGAGAAAGAGAGAGAAGTGAATATTGTGCATTCATTCACCATAGCATTTTTGTGAACACAAGGACTCACAGCTAAGCATATGATCTCAGTAATGTCTCCTGTTACACTTCAGAAAAGATGCATCTTAAAATATTGCTTAAAATAATTGACAAAATAAAATCGTTTATTCACTGAATTCTTTGTCATAAACCTGATACACTTGAAAATAAGCACAACACTTACGTAAACAATGGAGCACATCAGATGATTGAGCCTGAAACGAGAGAAAAAAAAAATAAAAATAAACAAAACAGTTTAAAAATCAGGTTGTAAGAATAACATGTTAAGGTTTGTCTATAACATGAAACATCAGTGTTACTGCATGAAGCGCTGAGAACAGAGTAACGTTAAAGTTAACCATTTGCTCATGAGAAGTTTAACATTTCAAAATCAAACCATTCATGACAAAATAGAAACGCGAACAAAAAAATCTAGATAAGACTGACTTACCTTATTCTCAGCCGAACAATCATTTATCCGTCTTCTCGACATAGGCAAACGTTTTGATTAATCAGGCGGAAAATAACATCTCCGTCTTCTCAGCAGCGCCGTCCAGTCATCCCGCGTCTCAGGCAAACTGACGCTTCAAAAGCTTAAAACTGCATACTATATTCACTCAAATATCGTTTAATGATAACATTAAACCCTGAAGAGTCGACGTGAAACACTAAAAGCGTTGGGAGAGAAGCTAAAATGTATGCCTGGCCTAGAAATTAGAAATGAGCGCGGTAAAAAAAAAAATCAATCCCATAATGCAGTGCTTCTACAGTATTATACTGTATTACGAGTGAAACGGGCTGAAAACAGAAAACTACTGTATATTTACAGACATTCTGTAAAATATACAGCATGTTACTGTTTTATGAAAATACAGTATAATACTGTTAGAAATTTCCTGTAAATTTACAGTAAAGTTTTACAGTGTAACTCATTAAATCTTCACTAAATCTTCGCATGATAATGACTTCTGGACTAAACAATTCATCACAGAAGGCCAGAAACATTGCGTGCCGACACATTTGGCAAATATTTAAAAACATCCGCATTTAAATTGTCTTTAAATATTTACATTAACAATATTATCTCCATTATCAGTGATTGTCATGGATCAGAACTAGCACAAATATTGTTAGTCTTGCTGGTATTCCTGAGAACACCTTTTCCCAGTTTCCTTGTGTTGTACAAACATAATTTTATCATAACTTTTCATATTTACATTATTGTTTTTCATAACTATTTATATATCACTTGCTTCAGCATCAGTAATGTGAAATAGCCTAATGTATGTGGAGATGAACTTTAGCTTTGATTAAAGACAACTTGATGTTTTTGTTTGATCCATATTTTACAACAACAGCTGAGGGATACAGAAAGAATTTACAATCTATTTAAAAAAAAAAAAAATCTATAAGATGGGATGTTTTCAAAGCTTTTTTTCTTGGAGGAGCTTTTTTGAAGTGATAGCAGTAAATGCAGATCAGAAGTAAATATTTTACAGTTAGGATTAAATTTAAGGTATCTTTCTTTGTGAATGGGCCATTAAACATGTCATGCCACGGTGGTCCGCTGCTGCCTCCACCCATCCGCCCGTGGCCCAGCCTCAGCCTGCTCTTCGCCGAGGGCGCCCGCCTGCGTCGTCCTCCACCCCTGCTAAGTCGGCAAAGCAGCAGTCTACACCAGCCAGACAGCAGGGTGCCGGTCGCGGACGTGGTGCCCAGCCCGTCTCAGCCAAGCCAGGTGGCAAACGGAAGAAAAAGTCACGGCCCTGAGACGGGCAACCTGGAGGGGAAGGTTCTCGCTCTTCGGGAGAGTATTCCATCATCTCTCCCACCCCCGGAGGAGGGCCGGGGGGAATTTGTGATGTCTGTCTATTCACCGCCGCTGGCTCCCCGGAGTCCAGCGGTACCCACTTTTTCACAAAAAGAGCAGTTTCCTCAAACTCCAGGTCACAACAGGGTGCGTCTGCTAGTGCGCCAGGCCCCGCCTCGCCGCTCGCAGCCCCCTCCCATTCCGCCAGTTGGCGGCAGTGTGATGGTGCAGACCGCGTCCCGTGCGCCGTCTCCCATACGCACTGCTGCCTCGCAGAGTCCGACCACACTCCGGGCCGCTCCCATGCCGTCCGAGTCGGGTCCCACTCTGCCTTGCTGCCCCACCCCCGGTGCGTCTGTGGTGCCTTTGGTCCCGCTGGCTCGGAGTCTGGAGGCGTGGATCACGCTTCCCAGCCCGTCCCGCTGGCTCATTCGCACTATCAGACTCGGCTATGCGATTCAGTTCGCCCGGCGTCCCCCGGTTTTCAGGGGTGTCCAGGGGTGTCCGGGCGGAGATTGCTGTCCTACTGGCGAAGGATGCAATCGAGCCGGTCCCTCCAGCCGATATGAAGTCGGGGTTCTACAGCCCCTACTTCATTGTACCAAAAAAGGGCGGTGGGCTACGGCCAATCCTGGATCTGCGCGTCCTGAACCGGTATCTTCACAGGATGCCGTTCAAGATGCTCACGCAGAAGCGCATTTTCGAATGCGTCCGTCCCCGGGATTGGTTTGCAGCAATAGACCTGAAGGACGCGTACTTTCATGTCTCGATTCTGCCTCGACACAGACCCTTCCTGCGGTTTGCGTTCGAGGGTGGGCATATCAGTACAAAGTCCTACCCTTCGGGCTGGCCCTGTCACCCCGCGTCTTTACGAAGGTTGCGGAGGCGGCCATTGTTCCCCTCAAGGAACAGGGCGTTCGTATTCTCAACTATCTCGACGACTGGCTGATCCTGGCCAGCTCGCGAGAGCAGTTGTGCGAACACAGGGACATGGTTCTAGCTCACCTCAGCCGGTTGGGTCTTCGGGTCAACTGGGACAAGAGCAAACTCGCCCCCGGGCAGAGGATCTCTTATCTCGGTCTCGAGCTAGACTCGGTTGCACGGACTGCACGTCTCACCGAGGTGCGCGTCCAGTCGGTGTTGAACTGCCTGAGCTCGCTCAAGCGCAGGACAGCGGCCCCACTGAAAGATTTTCAGAGGCTCCTGGGGCATATGGCATCTGCAGCCGCGGTCACGCCGCTCGGATTGCTCCATATGAGGCCGCTTCAACACTGGCTCCGCGGCCGGGTCCCGAGATGGGCGTGGCAGCGCGGCACGCTCCGTGTCCCTGTGACACCGAGCTGCCGTCGCACCCTTGTCCGGTGGTCGGACCCTTCGTTCCTGCGGGCCGGAGTACCCCTCGAACAAGTGTCCAGGCATGCTGTGGTCTCCACAGATGCCTCTGCCACGGGATGGGGGGCCACGTACAACGGGCATGCAGTGGCGGGCCTTTGGACGGGGCCTCAGCTGCATTGGCATATCAATTGCCTCGAGTTGCTAGCGGTACGTCTTGCGCTGGCCCGCTTCAAGGAGCTGTTGTCAGACAAGCACGTTCTCGTCCGCTCAGACAGCACTGCGGCCGTTGCGTACATCAACCGTCAAGGTGGTCTACGCTCCCGTCGCATGTCGCAACTCGCCCGCCATCTCTTGTTGTGGAGTCAGAAGCATCTGAGGTCCCTTCGGGCCACTCATGTCCCAGGTGTGCTCAACCGTGCAGCCTCCACTTGCGGGCGAGTGGCGGCTCCACCCCCAGGCGGTTCAGCTGATTTGGCAGCATTTCGGCGAGGCCCAGGTAGACCTGTTTGCCTCCCCAGAAACTGCCCACTGCCAGTGGTTCTATTCCCTGACCGGCGGCACGGTCGGCTCGGATGCCCTGGCACACAGCTGGCCCCAGGGTCTGCGCAAATATGCGTTTCCCCCAGTGAGCCTTCTCGCACAACTCCTGTGCAAGGTCAGGGAGGACGGGGAGCAGGTTCTGTTAGTGGCTCCGTACTGGCCCACTCGGACCTGGTTCTCGGACCTCATCCTCCTCGCGACAGCCCCTCCCTGGCCGATTCCTCTGAGGAAGGATCTCCTGACTCAGAGACGGGGCACCCTGTGGCACCCGCGTCCCGATCTGTGGAACCTCCCTGGACGGGATGCGGAGGTTCTGAGTGATCTCCCGCAAGCGGTCGTAGACACCATCACTTCCGCTAGAGCTCCTTCCACTAGGAGCCTCTATGCGCTGAAGTGGAACCTGTTCGTCGAATGGTGCGCCTCTCGCCGAGAGGACCCCCGATCATGCTCGGTTGGATCTGTGCTTTCCTTCCTGCAAGAAGGGTTGGAGCGAAGGCTGTCTCCCTCCACCCTGAAGGTGTATGTTGCCGCTATCGCTGCGCATCACCACGCAGTTGAGGGTAAGTCCCTGGGGAAACACGATCTGATCGTCAGGTTCCTGAGGGGGGCTAGGAGACTGAATCCTCCTCGCCCTTCCTCCGTACCCTCTTGGGATCTGACCCTGGTTCTCACAGCTCTCCGGGGTCATCCCTTTGTGCCTTTGCAATCAATTGACCTGAAACTAATGTCTCTCAAAACGGTTCTTCTGGTTGCATTGGCTTCCCTGAAGAGGGTAGGGGATCTGCATGCATTTTCGGTCGACGAAGCGTGCCTAGAATTCGGGCCCGGTGATTCTCACGTCATCCTGTGACCCCGGCCTGGATACGTGCCCAAGGTTCCTACCACTCCCTTCAGAGATCAGGTAGTGAACCTGCAAGCGCTGCCCTCGGAGGAGGCAGACCCAGCCCTAGCTTTGCTCTGTCCCGTCCGCGCTCTGCGTGTGTACGTGGACAGATAGCGAAGCTTCAGGACCTCAGATCAGCTCTTCGTCTGTTATGGAGGCCAGCAGAAGGGAAAGGCTGTCTCCAAGCAGAGGATGGCCCACTGGATAGTGGATGCCATCGCCTTGGCGTATGAATCCCAGGGCGTGCCTTGCCCGCTCGGGTTGAGAGCCCACTTCACCAGAGGGGTGGCCTCCTCCTGGGCGCTGGCTCATGGCGCCTCGCTGACAGATATCTGTAGAGCTGCGGGCTGGGCGACACCTAACACGTTCGCTAGGTTTTATAGCCTACGTGTAGAGCCAGTATCTTCACGTGTACTCGCATCCACTAGTCGGTAGACGTGTTGTACCCGCTCTAAGTGTCGGCTTGCAATGCCATTCCCGCCCCCTGGCCGGATACGTGCATACTTTCACTCCCTGTCGAGTTCCTCCGCCTCCCCCTTCGGCTCGGACATTGCGTACTGCCCCCCGGGCCAGTCCATATGTGTATTCTCCACGTAAACTCCTCCCCCATTGGGTAGGTAGTGGCCTCCGCAGCGTCCCCTACGGGTTCGCTTTCCCAGTGTAGTCTAGTTTACTTAGTGGGTATTAGGTAAAACAGCGGTAAACTCCTCGGCGTAAGCTCGCCCCCTTCTCCGCTCCTCCGGTGCTATGGGCGGATAGAGCTTGCGTTGAGCACTGGAAGGGGTTTCGTAACTGTGGCGCTTTAGCTGGGATCCCAATTCGTCGGTCACTACTGACGTACGTCGAACGTGACCGACTGAAAGGGAACGTCTCGGTTACGTATGTAACCCTCGTTCCCTGAAGGAGGGAACGGAGACGTACGTCCCGTCGCCACAGTTTCTGTACCCTCGCTGTAGTGCGGACTCCAGTTGTCTCCTCAGCGAAAAACAGAGTGCGATTGCATCCGCTTCCTATTTATATACACCTGTCGGGGGCGGTGCGCATTATGCAAATATCGCACGCCAATTCCATTGGCTTGTTTTAGTTCATACGAAGCTGATAGGGCTCTCTAAGCGATATCCCAATTCGTCGGTCACTACTGACGTACGTCTCCGTTCCCTCCTTCAGTGAACGAGGGTTACATACATAACCGAGACGTTTTCACAATGCATTGTGGGACTTTTTAGGGAGCAAATGTTTCAGTGCACTGGAAGAATTTTGCATTTGAGACAGTGCTTAAAATGGCCGACTCCCTGATCAGTGTCCTGACTATTGAACTGCACTCTAAAAAGTAGTCTAATTCAGGGGGTCTTTTATCACAACTTAAATAAATGCATGGTTGCAAGTTAAAAATTCAAACTTATTGCAAAACTTTTTTTTTAGTTCAGACATAATAATATTGATTATTACATTAACTTAATGTGTCACTAAACCCAAATTTTGAAGGTAAACACTATACATTGACTGCACTATTGCAAGTGACAATTAATATCTTACTTGTTCATTACATATGTAGAGTATATGTGCTAAATAAGTTAAATTTAGTATGTGTAATGATAGCTGTGGTTTTGAAATGAAATAAATAAGATTATTTGGTTCCACAGCTGGAGGGCAGTGACTCCGGTCTGTGTCAACAAGAGGGAAAACAATTTTCTGAAACTCGGTGCAATGTGGCGTTTTTCCAGTGGTGGTAGTGATGAAAAGAGTAATTGTGCCTTAACTTTTTAAACTCTGTGAAGAAGAAATTACTCTATGACCAAAACAGAGAATCATGAAGAAGTTGTGGCACACGAGTAGCAGTAATGGCCATTCATGACTTGTTTCACATCGCTATGTTTGATTAAGAGTCATTGTTTTCATAATCTACTTTTTATTTCATTTTGTCATCACATTTGATGGGTTTAAAAGTAGTAAAGTGAAAAAAAGTACAGCAAAGTGAAACAAAAAAATTGTTGTTCTTTCTTCATGGATCACACATTAGAATGAATTAGAAATACACATTAGCAATTCTTAAACAGGCACCATTCATAAAAAGTATTCGATGTTTCTTAAAGTTTATACAGAAGAAAATGATTCATAATATTACACTATTAAAATACTTAAAAATAAACATTTAGTTAACTTAACATTTGTTCCACAGGCTTATCTAGCAGCACTCTCCAAAATTTGCATTTTATGTCTGCATATCAAACAACTGAATATCATCCTTGTGACTAGAAACCTATACAAACACGACATTAAATATAAAAGCTGGGCTCTTTCTGAAACTTCACAAAATCTTCCACTGAGATTCAGAAGGCAACAACCAAACCAAGGTGAAATTTTGGAGCAAAAACCTACTGAATAACATTTCTAAACTATCTTTGTTCTTTGTCTTTAAAATTCATTGAGAATATACAGTGTGCAGCATGAGTGCAAACATTTAACTTTTCCTGTTTATTAATTTTTAGGTTCATTTCAGGTTCATCATGGCAATGCTGACAAGTCTAATGCTTCTTTTCCTTATCTACTCCATGGGGAATGCAGAAGGTAACCAAAAGATTTAATTGTAAAAACAATTGCTATTCCATTTTAAAAGCATTTTGGAAATGTACAGTGTTTCATTTACTAATATTTACATGATTAATAAAGGATTTACAGTGTCAGAGTAAACATAATTTAGACACATAATCACACAAACATAAAATAAGCTACATAAAATAATAATGAAAAAATAAAAACATTCTTCACTGTGAATATTACATAAAAGTCCTAACATTGATGTACTGGATGCAGTTGATTTAGTCATGAAATGCCCCGCTGGATGGTCAAATTTTGGACTTTGCTTTCCTTTGCTTCAAGTACTTCCCTCAGTCGGTTAACTGGATCGCAGCAGAGGTAATGTGTTAGTTACCACAAGGTGATTTGGTCACACTTTACATTACATGTCTTTAACTACATTAAATAAATAAATATATAAGGTACAATGTACTTATTATGTTGATGTTTTGGTGGTGTGGTTAGGTTTAAGGGTGGGTTAAGGTGTAAGTGAAGGTCAACAGTGTAATCACTGATCTAATTACAGAACTTAATTACAGCTGTAATTGCATGCAGTTTTTTTTTTTTTTTTTTTTTTTTTTTTTTTTTATAAATATGAGCACATTGTAAAAGCATGTACGTAAACTATAAGTGCATTGAATCAAATGATTAGTTTAAATGTTATATAAAGTGGGAAGGGTGATTATTATTATTATTATTATTTTAAGTAAACTTTTCTTTTCTGCAAATAAAAATTATAGAAATATGAGCAAATCAGAGCAGAATTTGTCTGAAACTAAAATGGCACTTATGCTTCATGGTAAAAAGATTAGAGTTTGTATTGACAATTAAAAAATCTGTCTCCTCAGAGAAACTGCCAAAGTCTTGGTGCGAATCTTGCATCTGTGCATAATAAACTGGAAAATGATTTTCTGCTGGGTCTGTTGCCTTCTTCTTCCACACAAGCTTGGACTGGTGCTCATGATGGAGAACAAGTAAGTTAAATTGTGTCCTAAAGAGACCTATTTGTTTGTCTATACTGAAATTTCTGCTTTAAAGAGTAAATGCAATGTTTCTAATGAAGATGATTTAAAATTTAATTAGCTTCTTTCTGTGTACATTAGTGCACTCTTATAATCATGTCTTTGCTCTTTAGGATGGACAGTGGTTGTGGAGTGATGGAACTGTGAATGACTATACCAACTGGTGCTCTATAGAACCAAACAATTATGGTGGTTCAGAGAACTGTGTGGAGATCAATTGGACCTGTGAGAATTTAGTCTGATTTTTGAATACTTTCAAATTACAATTTACAATATATAATTTCATATCACACAGTAACATGTTGTGGCTCATTTTTATTTCACAGTGCCTTTGGTTAAACATTATTTTATTTTGATTCTAACACCACTATAATGATCAGAATAACTTATTTAATTTTTCCACCCTACAGCTAACCGCTGCTGGAACGATGCATGCTGTTCAACCCAAATGGGCTATATTTGTGTTACAGATGTGTGAGATCATATGCAGTCATGCTGCTCCACAGTTACTTTGATTGTACACTTTCTGATCTTATCTTTGCCAAAAAATGTTGTTCTGAAATTAAACATCATTTAAATCTTTTCTAAGCTTTAATCTCTTCTTCTATACCTCTTCTTCAGTTTAATCATCTTTAATGCATTCTCTGAAACACTCCTCTAATCAATAAAAGCATTGATAAAACAAATCATGTGCATTGTGGACAATCAAATTCATTTATAAAAATTTAAGTATATTGTGTAGCACGGTTTGAGGATTTTTTTTTTATTAACAACAATAAAAAAAGTCTGTTATGAATATTACAGTATACAAGAAAATACATGAATGTAACAAAGAGTTGCACGTAAGGGTGGGGGGGGGGGGGGGGGGCGCTTAATGTAGATCTACATAATGATATTGAAAAATTTTACAAATTTGTTTTTTTGCTTCATAGAAGGTTCATAGAATGCTTAGAAGTCAATAAAAAGCTCAATTTCTTTATTGAATGATGTAAAACAGGGTTTATTTTTTACAGGAAACCTTACATTTGTGAACATGGAATTTCAAAAAGAATAAAAATTTATTATATAAACCTGACTCTGCTTGTCTCTTCAGTTCTCCAAAAGACCAAATAACCAAAACCCCATTTATCTTTAAAATGGGCAGTGCCAAAATGAATGAACCACAGTTTCAGAGCAACTGTCACAAAAAGTGCAATTAAAATCAATATCACCTTTAAATGTTACAAAGTAAATTCTATGTATAATTTGAATGATACCTCTTTAACTTTGTTTGTAATTAAATATTGATTAGGTAAAAGCCAAACCTTTTTCCACACAATATTGTCTGTGAAATGAATCCAATATGAGTAAAGATAAGAGACACAGGGAACTCTACAATGCGTTTGAAACACATATGGGAAACGCCTCTGCATGAACCGGTGTCTGAAAACAATATCAACTCACGACAATCCTATTGGCTGGCGACACCCTATGACATCATCATAGCGTGACCCAGAAGTATATAAGGAGCGCCTAGAGAACCAGTCAGTATCTTTTCTTCTTCAGGGACTGTTTTGTTTGAAACGATATCAAACTGATATTAAGGTAAGACAATTTATGTCTGACAAATGTTTCAGGAAGTGTGTGCATCCATGTCCCAAAGTGTTGACATCTGATCACATATATAACTTATAATGTTGTCTTTTATGAGAACAAAAGAGCATGTACAGGCAGTTCTTGTGGGATCTGTCTGTTTGTTATTGTGAGTGTGTTTTACTTGTAAAATTCTCCACTCTCTTTTGGGTTTTTCCTCGAGAGGAGAAGGACCGGCAGCTGCACCTAATGGTTTGGGTCTGTAAGGAACCCCCCATCGGCCCAAAAACGGAGTCCGACGGCGTTGGGCGAAGGTTAACGCGTGTATGCCTTTTCAGCGTCTCTGTGAAGTTCACTTAATTTCACTCGTTTAATCTGACTCCAATTTCAAATGATTCTTATTCTAAGGGTTGTGTCTCCAATTAGAAATTAATCATTTGTTATGTATTAATTTAGATATTTGATTATTCTGGGTATCTCTTATTTTCAATTATTCTTTCATTACGGACCCATTATCGCTTAGAGAATTTCGCATCGGCCGACTGCGTTCTCACGGACATAAATTCGCCAGTTTATGATTCTTAGTCAGAGGGTGCAGAGTTTACTAATGCATTTGAGTCGAACCGCCACATGCTTGTTCATACAAAAATACAGTTTTATTAGTCGCGATACTGCAGATTGCTAAGTCAATAACAGACAAACTCAAAAAGTCCCATGATGTGCCCACATGCTCCTTTCATGGGGCTCTCTAGTTTGACCTGCCCTGACACAGATTTACGGAAATAACAGACTCCAATAATCTACCGGTCATAATGATTTCAGAAGAAACGAGTAAATCAAATATAACATTTTATTTGTCAAGTAAAAATGGATCATGCCAATTACATTACAATTAGACAATTAGAAGCCAATTCAGAAATGATAAATGCATAACATTGATTACTCAAAGAAATGCATATACACACAGTGATGCATGAATGTCTTCAGACATTCACCCATCTCTGTGGGGGCCTGCAGAAGATCCCACATGACTACTTTGCTCTTTACCTTTTATACCAGGACCAGAACAAAAGGATTGTAAATGTTTATTACACCAACACCTGTTTTGGGGGAGAGGAGAAGAGACACCACCCAAAAAGAGGACAGAATTTTCCTTAGTTTTCCATCTTCTTCATAATTCTAGTGACTGCTGTGAAATTGAGACCATTTTACCAATCGCACTGAGACTTTTAAAATGATACCAAACATGAAAAGGGAAAAACAATAAATACACAAGTTACATTATACGTGTTGAATAACTTTCAGTCAGGGGGAAGGAGAGTTTGTGTGTGTGTGTGTGTGTGTGTGTGGTGGGGGGAGGCGTTGTCCTTTTGGAGTTAGGGCAAGGCGTTGCCCCTTGCTATTTCTCTGAGATCTTCTTCTCTAGGCGAGTTTTATTGCTTTATTGCAGGATGCTTGATCTCAGTTTTCGTTTAGCAGGAAAATCAAGCCTTACAGGTCTTACTTTTGCTAAGGCAGAGTATAGACTAGATCAAGGGGTTTTCAGCTGGAGCTTGTTGAAGAGCTGAAGGGGTGAAATTTCCTGTGACCTTTGATGGCTGACGAGAGAGAGCTGGGATTTATGATGATGTGTTGTCTATGGCATAATTAGATTCAGAGGCAGTTGCTCTTCTTGTTCTAAGCCAAACAAGAGAGCAGGAAAAGGCTGATGAGGATAAAAATGGTGAGCCTCCTGAATCCTCAAAGCCACCCTGCCCCCGCGTATGTACAGCTGCGTATGTACAGCTGTAATTTTTGGTGTTGCTCAGTGTTAAAACTAGAGTACATTTTGATCCACAAGTGTAAAATAGCATCTATAAAGAGAGTTATTTTACCCAATAGTTAACTCAGCATGCAGTGTGTTTCCCACAATTCCATACGACTCATTTCAGTTGGAAAATTTACTAGGGAGATCCCGGTAGCTCCTGTCGTGGCAGATTCGATGTCTCTTTGTCCCTTCAGATCTGGTCTCGAAGAAAAACTCGCAGAGTCTAAGTTTTTAGGTCTCAGAAAAACTCACAGAGTCGAAGTTCCAGGTCTCAAAAGTATTTAACTTTATTGTCAAGCAACAAAGTGAGATGCCAGCTCCGCATCTGAGGCTCCCTTAGCCGGGGCTTAGTTTTATAAATTTTTCTTATCTCTTAAAAACACACCAAATTAATATCATTGGCTTTTTCTTATCTCTTAAAATACACCAAAGTAATATCATTGGCTGGTAATATTCACCCTAACAGTTATTTTCCATGATATCATCTACGGGGGCTCTTCTCCCACACCTCCTTCCCATGTACTCCCCGACCTTTCTGCCATAGTAATTGCAGGTGTTTCTTATGTAAGAGAATTTTCTTAGTAACGGTGACCAGCTTCCAGCTACTGTACATCTTTTGACTTCATTTCTCATGGGCCTTCTGCCAATTTGATGGTCAACCCTTTTCCCATTGGCCAAATGAAACATTGTATCAAAACAGTCAACACTCCCCAGAGGCAAGAAGCCTTCACGTGACATCCTTAAATGATGGTCTTGTTTATTTTGCAGCCACCTGTTGTCTGGTGGAAAATTACCAACAAAATATGCTCAAATAAACTTGTTTGACCCTTATAGTTACAAAGGCCAAGAGGGCCTCACAACACTTCTAGCTTTTATAGTAAGCAACCAAATTCTACAATTGTTTTCTATTTGATGGATAAAATACTCCATCACTCCCAGTTCAATGGTAAATTTCAATCATTTTTTAACGAATTGTGTGATTGAAAAGAGAATAAATTATCTATATTATATTTAGCGAATCGTTTCAAGTTTTTGCTAAGTGTCGGCACGTTTCTGAGCCAGTTCATTTAAGCATGTGTAATATAGCTTATGTGTATTGGCACGTGCATTGGCTTTAAATCTAAAATTATTTGTATATACAGTACAGTCCAAAAGTTTGGAACCACTAAGATTTTTAATGTTTTTAAAAGAAGTTTCGTCTGCTCACCAAGGCTACATTTATTTAATTAAAAATACAGTAAAAACAGTAATATTGTGAAATATTATTACAATTTAAAATAACTGTGTACTATTTAAATATATTTGACAAAGTAATTTATTCCTGTGATGCAAAGCTGAATTTTCAGCATCATTACTCCAGTCTTCAGTGTCACATGATCCTTCAGAAATCATTCTAATATGCTGATTTGCTGCTCAATAAACATTTATGATTATTTTCAATGTTGAAAACAGTTGTGTACTTTTTTTTCAGGATTCCTTGATGAATAGAAAGTTCAAAAGAACAGCATTTATCTGAAATACAAAGCTTCTGTAGTATTATACACTACCGTTCAAAAGTTTGGGGTCAGTAAGAATTTTTATTTTTATTTTTTTGAAAAGAAATTAAAGCAATGAATACTTTTATTCAGCAAGGATGCATTAAATCAATCAAAAGTGGCAGTAAAGACATTTATAATGTTACAAAAGATTAGATTTCAGATAAACACTGTTCAACACTTTCTATTCATCAAATAATCCTGAAAAAAAAAAATATTGTAAGTATTTTGTACAATTGTACACATTAAATGTTTCTTGAGCAGCAGATCAGCATATTAGAATGATTTCTGAAGGATCATGTGACACTGAAGACTGGAGTAATGATGCTGAAAATTCAGCTTTGATCACAGGAATAAATTACTTTGTGAAATATATTCAAATAGAAAACAGTTATTTTAAATTGTAATAATATTTCACAATATTGCACAGTATTTTCAATAGATACAGTTTTAATCGTCTCGCCATGTAAGTTTTATAAATGTATTTTAAGAAATTGATTCGTGGTTCTCACTGCACTTGCGCAGAGTTTCCCGCCCTGAGTCTCGACTCGCCCTCTCACAAGGCGCGCCTATTTTGATAATGGCCGTTGTTAGCTCTTTATGGAAGAGCTCTGTGTTTTGTGAGCGTACTGAATGAACTACAGCTTCTGCATCAAACGGTAATCAAACAAAAACTATTTGTTTGTTACTCCAGCAAAAATGCTCTTCAAAGTCATATATGGAGGAAAGAAGAAGTTGATTAAAACAGACAGAGCTGATTACAATGGCTTAATTAAAGAAGGACAGTTCTTCAATTATACATTTAGGGTATGTTTACACGACAACGACATTCTAACGATGTTCTAACGAAGTCAAAATGATCCCTGTTCACACGAATCTGCGAAAATGATAAATTAGACCTTGAAATAATCAGAATAGAAGTGGTTGAAAGTGGACAAAAGAGATGGATTTTGAATCTCTGTGCGCTTGAATGGACACAAACACGCAAAATTGTCAACATACCAGTCTCTGCAAGTATTCTTGTAAACACTGTTGGTTATGTCTTAAGTGAGTGTAAAAAAGAAATCCAATGTGTATCAACATATTCAATACCTGCTACAAATACCTGCTGCTAAGTCATTGTTAATCAAACAACAAAACACAGCTTTAAAGATAAATATAGATTTAAAATATATTTAATTTATACAGTGACCACTAGTGTTATTTACTAGGGGTGTAACGATACATCGATATAGATCGATATATCGATCTAATGTCTAACGATCCGATGCATCGATGCAATGCGTAAAAAATCGATACCTGTGGGCTATTTATAGAGGCACCTTTGTTTTAACACTCTCCACATTTTCACACAATTTCAGTCTATGCATTATCGCCAACGCGTGCATTCTCGTTTAAACTAACTTTCAGAACTTGTGAAAGACACTCGGGACAGTAGATGGAACTGTCACTGGCCGATCGGGCCAGTGCTGAATCTTCACGAAAGTTTATAATTTGCTAGTTTTTAAAGCCTTGCAAAAAGCAGTGCGCACACATCTCAAACAGTGTCCGTTAGATCACAACACTGGAGAATAGAGTGCTATGAATCGTTCTTCACACACACAGTAACTGAATTTAAAACTGTTAAAAGAATATGGTCAATAAACTGCCGCATAAGAGCGCCACGCGCTGTTACTCTGTGTTGCTTCAAGCACATCATTCTGCACACGGGATGCGCATAAGTGCTTTATTCCGCTCTGTGTATTGTACTGTTCCGCTCTGTATAATAAATTTGCACAATGAAAGAATATTAACAGCCTGTCTTGTTTTGTCCTACCTATAATATGTTGTTGCTTCATTAAAAACCTGCGCTATACATTTAAAAGAAATGTCTTTTAATTATGTGTGTGTGTATGTATTCCTTGTTTATCAGTATTTTGACATTACACATTTTAGCACAGAACTAAAATACTTTCTTGACTGTTGTCATGTCATAAGCTGTCATTAGATTACTGTGTGAATTTTTTATTTGTGGATGTCCCAATCAGGGTTCAGGATGTGACATTTTGAAATAAATGTTTGTTATATATTTTGGTTGCAGTTGTGAGTTAATAAAAATTTAAAAATAGGCTCAAAATAAAATAGGTTGTGTAAAATAGGCTCAAAATATCGAAATATTAATCGAATCGTATCGTAATAGTATCGCAGAACTTTTTGAGGTATCGGAAAATATCGAATCGCTGGCTATGAGAATCGATATTGTATCGAATCATGATGAACTGTCCGATTTACATCCCTATTATTTACATTTAAGCCTCCTTATTATGTCTGTGTATTTGTAACTGTTTATTTGTATTTATCTCTGCTTGTAATTAGTGTATTTGATCTTAATCCCCCACTATATATACGCATGTGTTGGCTTGTATTTTTTAAACTTGGTATCATTAAAGTTATTTCATTTAAAAAGTGTAATGTTAATATAATTATACACAAATAAGCTAATTTAAAATAAGAAATAATTTTTAAAGCATTTTTGGCTTCGGTTTTTGGCCAAGAGCATCCAGAATTTTCATTTTGGTGTATCCATAATTATATTAAGTGCCATAATTATATTGTATTCTGTATCAATGAGTATTTGCTCATTGATGCCAAGTATAGATATTGCCTAATTTAGAAGTTCAGACTTTTAAAATGTTTGCATTCATTTTGTTTTAATCTAAAGGAACATTTCTATGATCCCAAGAGCAATCAAGGATACATATCCTGGCGACTAAAAACTGTTTCACGTCAAAGCAAACCCCACAGCACAAGGAATGCCAGGTCAAGTGCAACATCTGATAATGAGGGCAGTGGAGGACCAACAGCTCATAGAGCCAACTGGAACCACTTGGAAAAACAGCTAGAGGGTGACCAGTGCAAGGAAGCTATATATTTTATGAATCATTGTACTGAAAAGGACCAGATTTTTGAGAAGATGAAATTAACGTTCAAGCACAGGCAGCAGCTTATTCAAGATGCCATCAAGTCCAATACAGTGTTTTCGTTTTTTCCAAGATTTCTTGACACTAAAGCATTGGTAAGATACAGATGATAGTATAATGTGAAGAGAAAATGATATCATGTGGGAAAGCATGGTGTCCTGGACTTGAATTGTTGTGTCATGTTTATTAATATTTTTTACATGTACTTCAAGATTTTGACATCAAATTTGGAACTGAAACGGCTTCCAGACTTCTAGAACAATGGGACAGTCTAAAGCCCAAGGTCATTGCAGAGGTGAAAACACTTACTTCCAACTTGTATCTCAACAGCCTGCTTGCAGTTGCTCAGGCCAATGGACAAAACCAGGAATATGAATGGCAAGGTAAAGAATTTTGTTACTTGTGAAGATATATAATTTGGTCTGTTACATATAATTTACTTTGTTTATCTGCATGCCCTCTTTGTTCATTGCAGGGTGGGACAGTGACATATCCTCTCTTTTACTCTTGGCTTTCCTTTTGCCATCTTCAGCTGGTGATAGAAACAAATCCACAAAGATCAGCATCAGGGAGGCAATGGACTATATTGTGCAGTTTCACAAGGTTTGTGCTCAAACACTAGTGAGATGTTAATCTTAGGTTACTTGTTTCTAATTGTTCTTCCCTTATCGTTTCAGTCTTGCCACAGTCTAACTGAACATGTTGAGAAGACTGAAGGCCTTCAGCCACATCTCCTTGCAGTTGGCTCAGCGAAGAACACCATCCATGATTTCTACATTGTGCTTGATGGACAACTCCTACCATGTCAGGCAAAGTCTTCCCTTGCTGCTTGTGACAAGCTTTTTAAGGCATATTTTGTCTTAAGTGTATCATACCCTTGCTGGAAACCCCACATTAAACATGTCAGAGCAAAAGTAGCACAGAGTATTGGAGTAATGGGGAAAGCAAGGCATGTGCTGAATGAGAAAGCACTTTATATTTTGTATTGATCACTTGTCTTGCCGTACTTGAATTATTGTGTTGAAGTGTGGGGCAACACCTACAAAACCACCTTACAAACCTTAAGCACAATACAAAAAAGAGCAATTAAGATAGTAAATAAAGTAGGATATTATGAGCATACCAATTTATTGTTTTTAAAATTACGTACTTTAAAGTTTAAAGATATGGTAGAATTTAAGACCGCACAAATAATCTATAAAGCAAAAAATAAACAGCTGCCTGAAAACTTACAACAACTCTTTATAGATAGAGAGGGGGGTTATGATTTGAGAGGGGCTTTAAATTTGAAACAGCAGAATGCTCGAACAAAGCTCAAAAGTATGTGCATTTCAATTTGTGGGGTGATCTTGTGGAATAGTTTGAATAATTCTATCAAAGAAAGTGTAAATATCTTGCAATTTAAAAAAAGGTATAAGACATTTGTTTTTGATAAGTACAGAGAGATAATTTAGCTGTTGTCAATGTTGCATGAATTTTGTTACGGTTCGTTCTTGCTTATATTTTTTGTTAGATATGGTAGGTTGGAATTTGGAGTAGCATCTTTGTGTTAGTCAAAATGATTTGTCAGATTTATCTGGTTTAATTGGGATTTGGATTTGAAGTACTGGGGTAGGATTTAATAAGCCTATGGCTTCTACCTATCCCTTTTCGAACAGGTTGAGTATTATGTTGAAATTTGTGTTAACATTAATATGAGTTCCCCTAGCCTGCATATGGTCCCCCAGTGGCTAGAAAAGGCGATGGGTATAAACCGAGCACTGGGTGTTTTGCTTCGCGTTTGAGAAAATGAAAGCTCAGATGACCCAATCTGGAATCTTCCTCATATGTCGTCATAAGGGGAAAGGTTACCTCCCCTTTCTCTGCTTTGCCCGCCCATGAGAAAATGAGCTACTACAGTGAGATTCGAGCACAATATATATATATATTTTTTTTTTTTCCTCGAGAGACACATCATGCCTTGTAAACGAGCGAATCATGGCAGTTGCTCAGTGTTTGGATGTACAAATGAACACCTTAGTATTTTTTTAGTTCCTTCATCCGAGCCTATGAAGAAACAGTGGGTTCATTTTATTTTCTCTGGTAATACGCCGATACAACTTCCCATAGTTTTATATGTCTGCGCCACACATTTCACCGACCACTGTTTCCTCAACGTGGGCCAATACAGCCCAGTTACTGTCGCTAATGTAAAGGTAGATAGCATCACGTATGTGTGTGAATACACACACTGTAACACGAGTGTTGTACATTTCTTTGTTGTTTGAAACCGTTCTGCTGTTATGGCGCACACAATATCCACATTTCCAGATTGCAGAGCTTGATGTAATTGTAAAAAGATTGTAAAAACTTTACATATTTTATATTTTATAAATCTTAAAACAGATAAATGATGTTGGCATGGTAGCACATTTTCCACAACAGCACCTATCCGAAAAGGTATTTGTAATAATGGCAGAGGACTAATTTAGTTGCACTGGTTAGTGTCTATAGCTGATAATTATATATATAATATATATACGTTAGCATATTAGAGCAACATGAAGAGCCAACAATATAGGCTAGCATTAGCTACATGATAATAACTGTAACAGCATACATAAACCAACTAAAGTATCGTATCCAGACACAATGTTTTAAACTAACCATTCGGAGACGTCCTGTTGTAGCCGCTGAGTTGCGGATCAGATTCTAGGTAAAACTGAAAGCTTGAATGACCGCGTGTCTACGAGCCATTGCGATACATCCACTGTCAACATTAGCACATGGTACCGTGGCCGCAAGCTGGTTAAGGCCACACCCACCCTTCACCTTGCCCCGCCTCTCTCCTCCTCTCTCCTCCTCATTAGCATTTAAAGCTACAGACCCAGAAACAGCACGTCCTGAGGAAAGCTCATTGTGGGACTGGCTTGTAGAGGCTGAAATTCTGCACCAAGGCTAAATTACGGGAAAGAGACTTCAGATACAGTACTAGGGACCACTTAGGCCTATATTATATGAGTCAAATTTAGATTTTTTATGTTTATCAGAAACATGGTTGCATGAAAATTCCCCTGTCGATATGTTAAATGTGTGTGGTTATAAAATGTATAGACGAGATAGAATTGATAGTAGGGGTGGAGGTGTGTTATTTTATGTTAAGGACAGTATAAGATGTGAGCAAATTCAGTGGTCATGTATAAATGAGTTAGAATGTATTTGTCTTAAACTAATATTGTCTGAGCAAATGTCATTTACTATAATTGGAATCTATAGACCACCATCTGCTAATGCTGTATTTTATGAAAAATTGGATGCTCTTATCAAAGAATGTGATACAAATAAGAAGATTATCTTATTAGGAGATTTTAACATAAATTGGAATGATGAAGTACAAAGGAAGAAGTTACAAATTACAACTGGGCATTATGATTTTAGACAGATTATTGAAGGGCCAACTAGGTTAACTAGGTCCTCAGAAACGTGTATTGATCTGGCTTTTACTAATAGACCAGAAAGGATAAAGAAGTGTTATAATCTGGTAACTGGACTATCCGATCACAATATGATCTTGATAGTAAGAAAGCTCACTAAAAGCAGATTTAATCTAACATCTGATAAGAAGGTAGAAAAATATAAAATACCTAAAAGTCAGTTGGATAATTTAAAAAAAACAAATGAAACAGACTGGGATGATTATTTAACATATGAGAGTGTAGACCAAAACTGTAATTCAAAAAATTATAAACTGTCATATAAGGAAAGTGAAACCTAAACCAGGACAAAAAGAATATTTACCTTGGCTAAATGAAACAATCCAATTACTTATGAAACAAAGGGATCATGCTCTTAAGTTAGCACTTAAGTCTAAAACAGAACATGATAGGCGTCTATTTGTTATATTAAGAAATAAGGTTGTAAAGGAACTTAGAAAAGCAAAAGCTACTTTTTTTATTAAGGTTATTAGTGAAGCTAAAGGAAATACTAAAGAAATATGGCAGAACTTAAAAGAAATTAACTGGAACATATAAGATACATAAATCAATAGAATTAAATATAGATGGGAACATGATTAATGACTCAAGAAAGGTTGCAGAAGTATTTAATGATTATTTTATAGATTCTACAAAAAATCTGATTAAAAATGACTTTGGTTCAGGTGATTTAGTTTTATATATGAATTGTAATGCTCCAATGTTGAATTTTAAAGAATTGACAAATACCAAAGTACACACGATTATTTCTTCTCTTAATAGTTCAAGGGCAAAGGATGTGTATGGAATGGACACAATATTTTTAAAAACTTATAAAGAGGCACTTATTATTCCAATTTTAAAAATTATTAATTGGTCTATAAAAGAAGGAGTGTTTCCGAATACTTGGAAAACTGCAGTAATTACACCAGTGTTTAAATCTGGTGATAATATGTTAATAATTATAGACCCATTAGTATTCTCCCAGTAGTTTCAAAAATTGCAGAAAAATGGATCTCCGAGCAGATAGTATCACATTTGAATAATACTCCATTCTCATTGCATCCGATGCAGTTTGGTTTCCGAAAGTATCATTCAACAGAAACTGCGAATTGTCTTCTTTTAGAAAATATTAAATTAAAATTGGATAAAGGTGGTGTGGTGGGAGCTGTTTTTCTGGATTTAAGTAAAGCATTTGACACAGTAAATCATGAGGTTTTAATTAATAAATTATTAAATTATAATTTTTCAATAAAAGAAATTAAATGGATAAGATCATATTTAACCGATAGACAACAGTGTGTTCGAGTAGATAATACAATTTCACAATTGCTTACTAATTCTGTTGGTGTACCTCAAGGTTCCATATTAGGTCCTTTGCTATTCAGTTTGTACATTAATGACTTGCCTGATGTTTGTTCACCTACTGTAAACTGCCAGATGTATGCTGATGATACAATCATATATTTGCATGCTAAAAGTAAGAAGCAAGCTGCAGAAGAATTATCAGCAGAAATGGATAAAATTACTAAATGGTTAAACAACTCTTGTTTACATCTTAATGTCAGTAAAACTGTATGTATGTTTTTTTCGAAGTCTGCAAATCCGGACCCTGATGTTACAGTAGCAGGTAGAAGGTTATCAGTGGTTCATGAGTATAAATATTTAGGTATAGTACTTGATTCACAACTCACATTTAAAAAACAAGTTAAAAAAGTTGGAAATAGAATTAAATTTAATTTGGTCAATTTTAGACATATTAGGAATAATTTAACCACTGAGGCTTCAAAGTTATATATTAATGCTATGATTTTATCACACATGAATTACTGTTTGACCAGTTGGACACAAACAAGTGGGACTACTCTGCAATCATTACAAAGACTGTATAAGCAGGCTTTGAAAATATTGGACAAAAGGTCTAATTCATATCACCATTGTAAAATTTTAACTAAATATGGGTTTTTAAGTTGGGAAAATATGATTACATTTGCAGATATCCTACTTGTGTATAAAATTTTGCATGGTATGGCCCCACCTCCACTTAATGAATTTATTAAACAAAATTTTAACTTATCTACTAGAGCCACTACTAGAGGGGACTGTATAATTGTCACGAATACAGCTTCTCCGGCGCATCCTCCGGACCACCGGAGGGAGCCATCCCCTGAATATTGACTATTCGTATCTGGACTCCATTTCCCATAGGCCCGCATTCCTGGGACTGATTACCCATGCACCTGCACCTTATCACACTCACACTATTTAAGACACACACACACACTCTCAGTCGCGAAGTCTTGATTTGTTGTAGTGATCATTTCTGCGTTTATTGTGGACTGAACTTCTGTTATTACCTGGACTGAATATCTCTGCTGAATCTTGCCGCCTGCCTCGACTCTTGCCTGTTTATCGACCTTGTGATTGTTAGCCGCCTGTCTTGAACTCTGCCTGTTACCTGTTTATGCCTGTTTGCTGCCAGCCACGACCCTTGCCTGTCCCCGACTACGGTATTGTCTCACTCCTGTCTGATACTAACGCTATTAATAAAACTGCAAATGGATCCTCTGTCTTCCGACCCATCATTACAATAATACCTCATAGAAGAAGTGCTTTTGGGCAGTCAGTATTTTCTTATAGAGCAGTACATACTTGGAATACTATACCCATAGAACTAAGACATATTACATCTCTTGCTTCTTTCTCTAAAATGATAAAAGGGTGGTTATTGGATAATCAAATATGTCTTCATAAATAGTGGTTCCTTGTTTGTTTTTGGTTTTGTATGTATTTTTTTGTTTTTGTGTGTGTGTTTACCATCAACCTGCCAGGGACTGCAGATGAAAATTAGCCAGAATGGCTAAATCTGGCACATTTACATAAGAGACTTGTTTCTTATGTGCATTGTCCTCTTTTAAAAAAAAAAAAAATAAATAATAATAATAATAATAATAATAATAAATAAATAAATAAAATATAAAAGCATCCAAAAAGTAGCATGTCATAGGACCTTTAAGTTTAGCAGAAGAATCCATTTGTGTGATGATGTTTATTGATAATTTTGTTTGATTCATTTAAACTATAGGGCTGAGTATTGATATAGATCTCATGATTTGATCAGTTACTGATCCATTTGAAAATATTTCAGGTAAATGTAAATCAAAAAGAGAAAATTCTCTAAATGCAATAAACTATAGGGACTGGGTACATTATTGTAAAAACAATAATAGGGACTATTATTGAAGAAACCTGAGGGTTTTAAAATCCTAATGCAGACATTACAACCATAGATGCTACAATTTTTAATAGCTGCAATAGTTGTTCTCTAAATAAGTGAGAATGTGTGATAAGTTCCTTTGCCAGACTATGTCTGGATATAGACCCTTTCCACATTTAAACTTCTATAGCGGTGAATGAGAGACTACATTAAATACATATATTTTTGTTCCCATTTGCTTCAATAGCAAATGAAAAACTCTAATAGTGTTTCCAGAACTAAATTTATAAAATAATAAGAGAATGATAACGGCAGTCAAAAGAGAGAAAGATGTCAATTTTTCCCAGCATTTGACCATAGCCACTGTATTAGAATCACTCTCACAGCAGTGTTCACCAGTTTTTTTTGTAATTTGATGCAAAGGTAAAATAATACTAAGCACTGTGCATACATTAAAAAAAAAAATGGAAATATAAAAACTTTGCAGGATTTATGATGCCGATGACCGTTAAACCACATTATCAAAGTCTGTGAAAATGCTATTAATATTCTCGTTAATAATCAGATTAAAGATCACAATACAAGGGCAAAAAGAAAATCTGACTAATCCTGTAAATCTGTGAAGTATACTATTGGTTGCAGAAAAACAACCAGTGTTTAGGAACTCTTTAAAGTTGTGAGATCATAATGACTTAATTTGACATAGAAGATTGATTTGTAAGGGGAACACATTTTATTTCTAGATTATTATTAATTGTATGGCACAACCAAATTCCTGATATATTGATAAAGATTTTAATGTTTTAAAGGTCCCGTTTTTCGTGGTTTTTTGAAGCTTTGATTGTGTTTATAGTGTGCAATATAACATGTGTTCATGTCTCGCGTGTAAAATAACACAGTATTTTTCACATAATTTACTTATCTGTATACCGCTGTTTCCACTGTCATAAAAACGGGCTGATGACTTCCTTGTTCTATGAAGTCCCTCCTTCAGAAATATGTAACGAGTTCTGATTGTGCCAGCGGTTCCTGTGTTGTGATTCGACAGCAGCTTAGCGAACCTTGCCCGGAAAAGTCACGCCTCTTACCATAACGTGGAGATGCACGCGCTCAGTGTTATTGTAAACATGTCTTTAATTTTACCCTATCAATTTGAGCCGGAATCAGACCCGGTGATTGGACTGCGGGATGAAAATAACAGCGTTTCGACGACATGGCGACAAACACACTCTACAAACGCAACTCTTGTGTATTCCTGTGGGCGGAGGTTAGTCAAAAAACTGTTTTAGTGACGTCATTAAAGAAGGAAGTAAAGGGATGTAGTCCAAACTGGCCGTTCGATGTAGGCGACTTCTGTTAAATAAAATATCTCGCTTGGCGTTGAACTTTGAGCTTTAAAATTTTACAGATTTTATTTACACTCTAACAACAACATTACACAATAACTAAAGTTTGAAACATGGGACCATGAAGAACGGGACCTTTAATAAAACTTGGATGAATTAAAACAAGTTATGTAGTACGTACAAAACTAAAACCTAGACCAAGACAAATGTGACCCAAACATGTTAAACCAAATGAATCTGAACAGTTTGGACATCCCAGCAAAATAGAGTAATTCAAACAGGAAAATTGTGAAAAGCTTTCTTAAACTCGCAACGTGTTTACTGAGTCAATGATCTGGACCAGTGGATCCATTATGAACTATTCCGCTTTGCCGGAATTACCTAAATTGGTTCTGAGTTGGTTTAAAATATAGGTAGTATATGGCATGTCCATCAGTTGACTCTGGGAAATAGGATTTTAGGGAGGTCGGTAAAGATTTAATGCCATGTCAGCAGCTAAGGCTATTCTTATGACAAGAGCTGGGTTATAGTTAATTTTGAAACAATGCATTTAGAGGCCCTCTGTGGTCAAAATCAAGTTTTTAATGTTGTTTATATGTCTATATGGTGTTTTTTTTAAATATGCTTTCAGACAAGCCATGTGCAGATTAATAAGCCAACATCTTTGCTGAGTATTTTCATCTTAAAAGTCCAGTAAACCAAAGACAGTTTTGAAAAAATGCGGTTTGAAATAGCTGGTGTTTCTGACATCACAAACTATAATATCATTACTATGCTGCAAAGGAGATGACATACCTGTATATATGTACATTTAGCTATATGGCGGGTGAATTGTGTATATGATGTAATATGTATATTATGATGTTATGATGAACTATAATCCCTTCTCCACTGATGTTATACAATGTTCAAAGCATTTCTTGATGCTGATTTTTAGAAGACATTAATAACTGTTATGTGTCCGATGTTGTATTAAGCGTGTATTATACCTTTATGTGGCGTTTACTATAGTAACTTGAGTAAAAGTTGACCGAGTGGATCTCTGAGCTGGTGTGAGTGAGTGGAGGCGGAGCTATTTGCATATTTATGGTTCCATGTGTACTAAATAAAGAAAGGGTGTAGAGTTACATTCAAACTTGAAGAATAATTTTTTTTCACAGGAAAAAAATGTTTAAATATGTCATTCTGGTGATCAAAGATCAGTATTAAGTGATAAAATTATTGACTTCAGGGGACTTTAATGATAATTAATGATATTAGGAATTCTAAAAAAATTCTGGTTAGACCTTATTACACAGGTCCTTAAAGAGAACTTACTAAGTAAGACCATCACCTGCTAGCATTAAAAGCTAACACAATAAGGTTAAGAAATTGAAGAGTGCAGAAAACACAAAGCTGAATGTAACCATGGTTCCCTGAGAACAGGGAACGACACTCTGCGTTTGCTTCAACGCTATGGGGAACGTCTAAGAAACATAGGAATGGTTCCAAGGGAAACCAGAAGCAACTCACCCTAGGGTCGCACAAGCATTCCCTACGGCCAAACAGCCCAAGCTAAGCCTAAAAGAGGCTGTCCATAGAGAGCCTACCAAGGCTCTCGCTCTGGCTTCTGGGACCAAAAACCCTAAGGAAGTGGTAGCTTAAAGGGAATGTGGCTGGGAAACCGTAAGGAGCCCCAGCCAGTCACTAGAGGGGAACAACATCACCCCCACTGCCACCAGGGAGGCTGACCTGGTTCTAAGACCAATTCATTGTCCTAACCAACCCTGTCTGGATCACAGATTCTCAAAAATGCATTCTTCAGAGAAGAGAGCGAGTAAGAGCGACTGCAAAGGGCAGTAGGCAACTCAAACCCACGCATAGAGATGGGCATCCTGGAGAGCAGAACTCAGCTGAATGCTATAAACCCTAATATTGAGGGGAGTAAACACTGTGGGCATACAATAATGGAGGCCATAAAGGGGCCTACCCAATCATAATTCATATGGAACATATTTCACCTAGGAAAAGTATATTTCCTCATACACAAGGAATATGTATTGAGCCACACAATGCTTGACCATCCACCCAACACAATCCAACGAGCAGTGTACTCAGTAAAAGAACCTTTTACCTCTAAACAAGAGGGGTACAACATACGCCATCAATTGCTAAAGAAGGCCCAAGCGACCTATGACCTCAGCAGAAAACAGCATCAGCTCGTGACAGTGTCTGAGGCACCAACAGGAATTATTAACCCACCCGCAGGAGGTTAAATCAACACCTAGGGCCCTGGCCAACCAGAAATGCTTAGTCATGGAAGACTGATAATTCACAGAAAAGAATTATACTACCACAAACGTTAGTATGTCCATAAAGGCGCCCCTGAGGGCCTAAAACCCCTAAGACAATAGCAAAAGTCTAGTGGCCGTAAGGGTTCTAGGAATACACAGAAGTTGTGATCAACTAAAAAACCCAGACTCCAGGAGGCTAATGTATACAAAACCTGAACCAAGCAAGGTTTTGTCACAAATAACCCAACCTGAAAGGTCAACTATTCAGAAAGTACTCAGCAGTTACCTCAATTCTACTGAAGGAGTACACAGCTGAACTCCAACATGCTACATGGGAGGCCCATAGAGCCTACCCTTAGCAAACACGTGACATCAGCCAGAGGTGACCATATAATTTCTTTTCCATACCAACCGCCAGGCCATACAAATTATTTCACTATACCACTATACTTCACGAGAGGCCTGCCGAGGCCTACTCAAGTCAAGTCAAGTCACCTTTATTTATATAGCGCTTTTTACAATGCAGATTGTGTCAAAGCAGCTTTACATTGATAACTGGTATATAATTTTGGCTGCACAGCAGCTCTTAAAGAATAGTGTCAATGCAGGCAGATCAAAGCACTGTTGAATAAATGTCAAGAATACTGTTGAATATCAAATGTCAAGTGTCCCCAACTAAGCAAGCCAAAGGCAACAGCGGCAAGGAACCCAAACTCCAACAGGTGACATCAGGTGGCAAACAGGTGGCAAATAGGTGTTAAAATGGAGAGAAAAAAAAACCATGGGAGAAACCAGGCTTAGTCGGGGGGCCAGTTCTCCTCTGGCGAACAGTGCTTTGTTACGATTCAGGTTGCTATCATTAGTCTGATTGGATCGCAACATTCAAAGTATTTATTTCAGTTACATCCAGATGAGGATCGTATTCATCACGCCGGTATGGACGGTTTGTTGAGGAACTGTGCTACTGGCTGTCGTGTCGATGAGACCGTCACAATGGATGATCTAGTTGACTCGATCTCTGCTGATACTTCAGGGCTGCGTTGTGGTCGTGTCCAGTCGAGGATCGTATTCATCACGCCGGTATGGACGGTTTGTTGAGGAACTGTGGCACTGGCTGCCGGTTGATGATGTCTTCACAATGGATGATCTAGTTGACTCGATCTCTGCTGATATTTCAGGGCTGCGTTGTGGTCGTGTCATGGCGCCAGTCCTTGGTCTCAGCTGGATACGGCCCGGATCCGGTTGACTACGGTAAACCTCAGGATAAACAGAAAGACTAATATTAGCGTAGATGCCATTCTTCTTCTGATGTAATGAGTACATCTGGTGTTATAGTAAGTGTTCCCGGTTCCGGCTGACCTAATTTATGCAGCCTTATAATCCTTTAACGGATTTGAAAATATAAATTGATAATGTGTTATGTGTATGCCAGGTTAAAGATATGCGTTTTTAGTCTAGATTTAAACTGACAGAGTGTGTCTGCTTCCTGAACAATGCTAGGAAGATTGTTCCTAGCATTTAGTTTGAATGAATGATTTTGCGATCCGTCTTTTCACACTGAGGACAACTGAGGAATTCAAACACAACTATTAAAAAGGGTTCAAACATTCACTGATGCTCCAAAAGGAAACACGATGCATTAAGAGTCAGGGGGGTGAAAACTCCCTCAACCATCCTCATTACGAAAAGACGGATCTCAAAATCATTCAGTCACTGCTGGAAAGGGTTCAAATATGCAAAAAATGCTTGAAAACTGAAATTTCTGCAAGACCTGGAGGATTTTTCTGAAGAATAGAGCTCAGTTTAACTGCTCAGGACAAACAAGGGACCCATGAACAACCATCACATACAAAAAAACAGTCATCCAGGTAACCACACACAGTATTGAGAATTAATGGTTCACAACCTTAAGAATGGGGTTATTTTAATAAATTCAGCTATTGTTTTGTCTTGTGAACTAAATGCAAACATCTTTTATGTAAAATATCTTACTCTGGACAGTACTAAATAAAAAATAACATGCATTTTGTATGATCTCTCTTATTTTATTAAAATTAGTCACATTTTCACAGATTCTGCAAGTGGATTTTAAATTTCATGGCATCAACACATCTCAAAAGAAGTTGGGACAAGGCCATGTTTACGACTGTGTGGCATCCCCTCTTCTTTTTATAACAGTCTGCAAACATCTGGGGACTGAGGAGACAAGTTGCTCAAGTTTAGGAATAGGAATGCTGCCCCATTCTTGTCTAATACAGGCTTCCCTTACGCACAGAGATTGTTCCAGATTCTCTGAATCTTTGGATGATATTATGCACTGTAGATGATGATAACTTCAAACTCTTTGCAATTTTTCTCTGAGAAACTCCTTTCTGATATTGCTCCACTATTTTTCACCGCTGCATTGGGGTATTGGTGATCCTCTGCCCATCTTGACTTCTGAGAGACACTGCCACTCTGAGAGGCTCTTTTTATTGTAAGAAATTGTAAGAAATTGTAGTCTGCCTCAACCCAGATTCCACTCCAATGTATATTTTAAAATGAGCTCATCCTCAAAATGGCTTAATTATCATAGAGAATAAGAAAGTCAACTGGTATATTGTTTATGTACCATTTGGTTGATCAAATCCTGAGCAAATGGTCATCAATTGTAGAATGGGGATGGGTGTGGGAGACAGAGAACCATCTCAGACAATGAGGTGTCACAACTTCATTAACCTGTTAGCCAGCACCCCCGCTTTTGGAAAATCCCAAAAAATGACATACCCAAACTAAAACAGATACAGTTCATGAACCCTTTGCACTAAAAGCATAAGTAAGGTCTCATTTGAAAGCAGACACTTTGCAGTTTATGGTAAACTCATAATAATTATTGAATTAATAATTATTGTCACAAAGAAGAAAATAGTTTAAAATAGCTTTGAAATTTTGAAAAGTTATTAGAAATTTATTTTTATGAAATATATTTATGAAAATGAAAGTGAAGTTGGCCTTGTGGCAATCTAGAAATGCACTGCAGCTAAAGCCACATGTCTGACCATGTTATATTTCAAATCTGAAGATGATAGGTTTAAAACTCTGAGTTTTATTACATGTTTTTCAAGACCATGTCATGAGACTTTATTTAGAAAGGACTCTAAAATGTTAACTGATGTTTATTGTCATCTATTCAAGGGTATTGTCGATATTGTGTTTGTGGTGCTAAGTGCCCCATTCAGTTTCAGTCTCCCCTGAACACATTCACACCTCTCCAGCCAGCTTATAGCTCTATTCTTTTCTTTTGTCTCTATTATAACATACTGATGTTCTATTCAAGATGATTTAATCCCTCATTTCATTCACCAAACTTCTCACTTCACCTTCTTTCAAACTGTATCTAATGCCCTTCTTGGAAAAAAAAGAGAGAGAAAAAGTGAGCTTTACTATTAAAAATTATTTATTTGCATTAGCTTTAGATTAGAACAGGTGCATATCTGGGCTCGTTAGCATATTAGCTTAGCACACCAACAAAACACGACAATTTATAAGATTAAAACCACGTTTTTTCTCCAAACTTACTAGTCGATTGTTTTAAATAACCTTCTTTGATGTGATGTGGCTTTGGATCAAAAATCAGACAGAAAATATATCATTTTAGGCTATTCTGCACAATGAGAAAAGCTATCTCGATTAGCATTGCATTATAAATATAATCTACTATTATGAATACCTGACATGGCGTGAAGAACACAGATAAACCACATATCGTCACAATCGTGTATTTATTACTTTCAAAAGTGACGTTCTGTATGTTTATATCAATGAATAGCGATGTCTGGTAGCCTCTGTTAGCTCCGTGTATGTCACATGACCGCCTCTTGTTCATGCTGTATAATTTGTGGACTAAAGGTGCACAGAGCGCCCTCCGGCTTCGGGTATGTGTTGGACACACAGTAGTCAGTGTATACAGCGCTCATATAATGAAAACAGCGCGTTTTGGGTAAAAATTGAATAAATATGAATCCTCTGTATAGAAAATTGACATAAACGTATGAAAGTGCATCAATATTTATCCAAATATGCATGCTTTTAAGCTAAAAGCCACGAGGGATGTTATTTTGTGGAGTTTTTTTGTAGAGTTTTTTTCTCAATGGCTGAAGCTGACGCTCATATTTCAATGAAAAGGTAACGACTCCGTTTCTCATATTCATAACTCCCGACGCATATTAACAAATAACGGTCACTATACGATGTTGAGTGTAAAATAAATATTAAAAATTGAAGCTCCCCAGATAACACACATACGTCGGGCCGATGTTGTCTCGATGGACAAAGTTCTATCGCCAGGACGTAGCTCACGGAGCGTTTGCTCATCGGGAAAATGTCGCCGAGACGTCAACCTCTGATCGCGAATGCTCTCTGGCCGATGCGTGGACAATGCAATGCTGTAAATACTGGCCGCTGTGCAGGGGCTTTATATATGGCCTTTATTTATTTAGGCTGAACCTTTCAGGCTACACCGAGATAGCACATTGACACAGAATCAACCTAGAATCGATGTTTCTCACGACATCAAAGACCAACGTCACACACGCCATTCAAAACTAACGGAAAATCGACGCGAATCGTTTGCTTACCTTATGCTGAAACGATGCTGATTTCAGTTGGGCTAAAGTTTTACACAGTTAACACACTTTCGTTTTTAAAAATCTCAAATACTTAATACTAATAGATAAATGAGCATGCTTATGTAATAATCACACATCACATTCAGTTAACATTGTTTTAATATTTACAAAATACAGTTACATATAGCCTGCATGTTTAGCCTCCTATACAAACCGTCAATATGACTAATAGAGAAGGCATTTACATTCAAATACAGAGGATTACATGAAAATTACAGGCTTAACAGTCTCAAGTTAAATATTTACTCATGAACAAAACTGGTCATGTTCTTTTGTACATGTTATTTTTATTGGAGCACAAAAGGAAATGTAAGGCAGAACATCAAGAGACTGACAGTCTCAGTCATAATTCACTATCACAGTTTCTGACTCTCTCCTTTTGTGTTCCACAAAAATAAGACATATGGGTGAGTAGATGGTTTATAAAGAAATCTTACCCTTGAAAACGGAGGACAGAAGAATATAGCAGATGAATTGGTTTTCCTTTGTAATTAAAATGTAAGTTCCTCGCTCTTGTATTGCCAGGAATGTAAACTCCTTGGGTGAAAAAGGTGACAAAGATGTAACCCACAATTTCAATAGCATAGACAAAACTATTTTTAATTACTTAAAAAAAAAATACATATTATGGGTCAAAAAAAGAGGTTTAACCCACACTGAAAAGTCATTAAATGCCCATGAGAAGGATGCAATACTAGAGAAACCGGAAAATTAAAGTATGACCATTGGACGAGAAATACTGATTAGGTCAGCAGGGTCCAGCCAATCCCTTGTTAACAATTAAATATCACTTGTTTATATATTGATTATACACAAAATGAACAGTAGTTAATAAGATAGACGTGGTTTGTCATTGGTAAAATGAGACTGGAAATTTAATCAGGATATTGTCTCAAATTATGCATGTGCTGTATAATATATAGTATTATTGTAGCAAAACTGAGCACCTGTGACAGTGGAATCTGTAGAGAATATTTCAGTAAAGTCACTGAGAAAATGTATTAGGATTTTCAAACTTGTAGTTTTCTTTTCTTTTCTCTCTCACAACCACAACAGTTAAATTTGTACTAATCGAATTCAAATTATTCTCAAAGGCTCAAATTTTTGCTGATCATTCAAATAAATGACCTGTAATGAAAAAAAAACCTATCATCCAAAAAAATGACTTCTATCCCTCTCTAACATAACCCTAACCCTAACATCTTAAATATTAATTGTAAAATAGTAGCATTTATAATAAATTATTGGCTTCTTTTCATTTCTTGCCAAAACCATAATTCTACAGTGCAAGGCAATTTTGGGGTGGTGCTGTGTTGATTATTGATTGATTAATAACGACAAGAAAATGTTTATCACTGCATAGAGCACATGTTTGAGTGGGATGTCACATACTGATATGTCATATGTGAGATCTCGCATACTTCACACTTTTGATACAGGTGTGCTGCAACTGCAGAATAAGGTGCGGTCACACTACGCTTTTCATTCCACTGACCTCCATTCATATGCAGACAAATGCGGGAGACCAGAAACACAAGCTCATGCAAAAAGTTTGGTTTGGAACTCTGACCTGTGAATTCACATCACACGACTATGTGTAAAGAGTACAAAATCGCTACAAGGTGTGACCTAATGGCTAAATTAAAAAAAAAAAAAGTGTAGTAAAGTCGAGTAGACTGTATATTTTTATATTTTGAATATACTATTTGTTAAATGTTGAATTCATGTTTATAAAAAGTCTCTGCAGACGTCACATCACGCCAGTTGCAGTGTCCGAAGAAATTTCGCATGCTCAAAGTAATGTGTCCAGAGCTTAAATGTGAGCATATGAATATCTTAATTTCTGTTTCGTAGAATAGGACTTGTGCACCACCAGAAAAGAATTTGAAAAGGTTTAACTGTTGTGTTGTTTGTAAGAGAAAAAGAGAGAGAAAAGTTTGCAACGTCTAAAAAACATTGTGTGATTATTCTTTACAACTAGAAATCCCAGTGTCACAGGTGCTCAGTTTTGCTATAGTAATACCCTCACAGAACATGGTAGTAATCAGCCATCCATGCAAAAGCAGAGGTCGGTGTGGTGTACTGTTGGTACATCTGTCCAGGCCAAGATCTGATGTTTTCATGCCTTCAGCTGGGGATCCCAGAGACCCTGCAATAAAAATAGTAGAGTTCAAAATCCATTGTACATGCCCATTACAAAGTATCGCATCTGGTAACATAAATCACCATTCCAGGTTCAATTTAACTTTAGCTCAATAGACGATATTTGTAGCATAATATTGCCCAACAGAAGCAGTTTTGACTTGCACTCTGAATATTCCTTTAATATGGCATTTTGTGAGAGGCCTTGTCACATTTTCTTCTACAAGTAATTTTTATTCAAAATTAATGAATAATGTAAAAATATTTTGTAAAATAAAGAATTCATGCATTTACAAACCTCATTTGGATAAATATGATGGTTTACACAGGAAAGCCTGTCAGTGATGGGCTGTAATGAAAAAGAAAAGACACATTACATATATACCTATCAAAATAGACTAATACAGATTGAAGTTGTGATCAGTCTCTTGATCTCGGTAGTGGCAGCTATTGGGGAAACTCACCATCTTCACGGCATCAAGGCCACATCCTGAAGAATCTCAGCGCCAAACGCTGGGGATCACATCTCATCTGGTAACAAGAGCACAGCCATAATTGTAAGAACTCTAATGACATCTTTACCCCCTGATATTGTATTGGTGATTTTAATTCAAACATTTTAGAGGCCTAAAGCTGTCGACCCCCTGAACCAGTCAGCATTTAAAGTATTTAAGTATTTGGTAACACTTTACAATAAGGTCCATTAGTTAACATTAGATACTAATACATTATTAAAATCTTGTTAACATTAGTTAAAGCACTGTGAACTAACATGAACAAACAATGAACAACTGTATTTTCATTAACTAACATTAACAAAAATTAGTAAATACAGCAACAAATGTATTGCTCATAGTTAGTTCATGTTAGTTAATACATTAACTAATGTTTAACAAATGAAACTTATTGTAAAGAGTTACCAAATATTTAGTAAAACGTATTTAAGAATGTATCAGTAAAAAATACATATAAATAAATAACTCAAAAAAGACCTAGAGAAAATATATTAATGACCATAACATCCTGTTATCATAATAGTTTATCATAACTACAACCACTAAAACATTATTTGTCACCTCATCTCATTTCGCTGATTATTTTATGCTAAAGGATTTTTTCACAGACACTCTCACTGAAACAACCAGGGGTTAAAGGGTTAGTTCATCCAAAAATAAAAAGAATGTCATTAATTACTCACCCTCATGTCGTTCCACACCCGTAAGACCTTCATTCATCTTCTGAACACAAATTAAGATATTTTTGTTGAAATCCGATGGCTCTGTGAGGCCTGCATAGCCAGCAATGACATTTCCTCTCTCAAGATCCATTAATGTACTAAAAACATATTTAAATCAGTTCATGTGAGTACAGTGGTTCAATATTAATATTATAAAGCCACTAGAATATTTTTGGTGTGCCAAAAAACAAAATAACGACTTATATAGTGATGGCCGATTTCAAAACACTGCTTCAGGAAGCATCGGAGCGTTATGAATCAGCGTATCGAATCAGCGGTTCGAAGCGACAAAGTCACGTGATTTCAGCAGTTTGACACGATCTGAATCATAATCGATACACTGCTTCAGGAAGCTTTGGAGTGTTATGAATCAGTGTTTTGAAATCGGCCATCACTAAATAAGTCGTTATTTTGTTTTTTGGCACACCAAAAATATTCTCGTCGCTTTATAATATTAATATTGAACCACTGTACTCACATGAACTGATTTAAATATGTTTTTAGTACATTAATGGATCTTGAGAGAGGAAATGTCATTGCTGGCTATGCAGGCCTCACTGAGCCATCGGATTTCAACAAAAATATCTTAATTTGTGTTCTGAAGATTAATGAAGATCTTGCGTGTGTGGAACGACATGAGGGTGAGTAATTAATGGCGTTATTTTCATTTTTGGGTGAACTAACCCTTTAATGATTTTAAAATGTGTTTTTTTTTTGTTTTTTTTGTTTTTTTTAAAAACAAAAATAAAAATCTTACAGACCCCAAACTTTTGAACAGTAGTGTATGTTTGAGGATTTGCTTACTGGTTATATGGTTTTTAGCCTGAGATTTTCTTGGACAGGAGTGCAGGCCATCAGCATGGAAGAATCTAGAAACATAACAAACAGTTTATCACAGAGCCTATATAATGTCAGGTTCATTAGAATCAAACCAGCTACAGCAAAGGTGAAATGCAGGTAAGAGAAAGTAGAATAAACAGAATATATAAACAAAAATTTATTAACAAAATTTGTTTTAGGCTTACTTCATTTTATATTGATCTGTGTTACTTACGTTTGGATGTCAGAACCTTATAAACTGTAATATTAAAAAATAATTTTGCAAAAGAAAATAACATGCATGGTGATATAGGTAAAATATTTTGTGGGGCAACACTTTGGAATGGGAAACATATTTACTATTAACTTTTGCCTCAAACTCTTAATATACTGCTTATTAATAGACCGTAAGGTAGTTACAGCATTTAAGGGTGGATATCAGGTGGGATTTAGGGATGTTGTAGAATAAGGTCATGCAGAATAAGGCATTGATATCTGTAATAACAGCCAATATGCAAGCTAATAAGCAACTAGTTTAAAGTGAGAATTGTTCCCCATACTAAAGTGTTACCCTTTGTGGAAAAAATGCGTATGAAGTTATTTAATGAGCTTTCTCAGTTCACCTGAGTTTCCTAAAGATAAGTTACTCCTGTCAGCAGCTCTTCCTCCTCCGGTGTTGTAGATTTGTTCACTCCTGAAATCACAGAACATTTTTTCTTCAATGTGATAGGTATTAAATGATTAAACATTAAATGTAATCGAGGTATTTTTTTTACCATGAGAGATCATTTCATTTCGTTTCATTTGATTTTCGCGCTTCCTGTAAGTGATGTCATATAGCAGTTTATATAAATTAGCTCACTTTCAATTACCCATTGACAGATTACCAACAAAACCTTAGCAAAACTATCAAAGCCTCTCTTCTGAACATAAAGATGTGATTAAAAACGCAAACTTTCATAAGAGCTCAGTACATTAGCCAAACTGAAAACGGTTATGCTAACGGACTTTTTCGAAGAAAATAAACTATTTCAATAAAGTAAATATTCGACAGAAGCGTGTCAATTACAGGTAAGAAACGTATCCAGAACAGTTTTATATTATTTATGTGATTTTAGGGACTAAACTCACCCGAAAGCAGAGAAAGCAACAGCGAGAGACGGAGATTTTGCAGCTTGTCCGTTACTGCGGTTCACCGTTACCATGGTAACTTCTCCAGTGTTTGAACGTTCAAAGTCAAAGTCACGCAGCATTTTAAACATCTAACATTACCAGTTTAATGACTTGATCCGTTTATTTTGCAGAGGACGGGATATGTTCAGATAATTTGGCTACTTACAAAAACTTTTCTGAACTAAACAAGCTGGGCTAACCTCGCATTCCGCTGCTCATCTGCCCTTCGCCTCCGAGAAATTGAGATTACAAACTGCCTGTAGTAAACCGAGTGCCAGTAACTTTTAAGTGTCACAGAATTATAAAAAGATTTTTCTAATTAACTTAAAGTGAAAACTTACCTGAAAACCACAGATGTCGCCGGAGTCGCCATTTCTCTCGTCGGTTGCAGAGATGAATGGTCACGCGCAGAAAAGCGCGGCATATCGGCCTGCAGTCGTGATCCGACCCAAAGCCGACGAGCTGGAGATAGAGCTTTGACTGAAGACACGCGCCTATGCCTGGCCGATCCTTATTAGATGTTACAGATATGAGGCCGACGTTCCGCTCTGCGGCCGACGTCGGCCACATGTATGTGTGCTATCTGGGTCGAGTCTTAGATCTTTTTAATGATGTATAGTTTGTCAAGGTAATTACATTAAATCTAACAGTAACTTTGAGCTAATTTAAACAAAGAAGCTTCGGTGCGTCGGCGTGACAGTGCTGGTTAACAGGTTAACATACAGACCACAGCTGGTAAAACATGAGAAACTACATTAACATGAAGAGTGGTAAACTGTAACAGGATAAAAGGTTTGAGATTTGGATGTTCTGGGTTCATTCTCCGATGAACCCAAGGTGCTATGTGTACTTTGTCACTGCTACGCTGCAATAAACTTCTTAATCGAGATTTTCAACATCCTCATCATTTTTTCTTACAGTGGCGAGCCACCCAGCGAGGGATTTCCGAAAAAAGTGAGGAAAGGTAAGAAAAAGCTGTTTTCTTTCTTTTATGCTCGTTTTTGTCAGGGAACCCCCTCGTTTAAAAAAATCTAGAAAGGAAACTTTAAAGACGGAAGAGAATTTGGTTTATTCCGTATTAGCAGGAGGAGTTCTTAAGCCTATTCTGTACAATTTTGTTTAAGATTCTAACAGAACTGAATCAGCCCAATGCAGTGTGTTGGTAGAGTTATACTGGAATTGTTGTTTCTAAAGTAACTGAAACAAAGTGCTTAAGTTTAAAGTTTCTAAAGTAAGTGAAACTTGGTGTTGGTCTCTTATAATTCTGTTAAGATTCTAAAGTAATTCTATCAACCCAACACAGTGTGGTGGCAGAGTTGTATGAGAATTGTTGTTTCTACAGTAGTTGAAACAAAGTGGTAAGTTTCTAATGTAACTGAAACTGAGTGTAGAGTTGTTATAATTCTGATGAAATTATAAAGTAACTGAATTTACCCAATGCAGTGTGGTCACATAATTATTTCTTATTTGAAAGAATAACTGAAGTGCAGTCTAGGGGTCTGACGCACAGTGATTCTGTGAAATTTAAAACAATAACCTGAAGCAGTGTGGTTTTTCCCAACATACTGAGGCATTGTTTTAAATTTGATAAACTGTTAAGCCTAACTACTGTGGCTGGGTATGTGGTTTTGTCCAACTTACTGTGACAGTATTACATGTTTAACTATGTAGAGTAGCCTAGTGAGATGTTGTGTCTGAATTAGACTAACAGTTATATTAAAGCAACTAGATAAATTGAAACAAGACATTGTGAATAGTTCAATAAGGTTTTGAAAATGGAAGAAATTATCATTAAATACATAGCTAAGCACGGTTCACCTGGAATGTTTGACGGGATAGAGAAGGCAGTTGATCCATACAATTGGTCTATGGGTCAATGAAAAAACTCCCCCAAAATGCCTAAGAACAAAGAAGGAAAAATTGCTAATGCACTTCAAGCAGTTTTTGCTTCATACAAAGTAACTAGGAAGAAAGTATATGAGTTAAAAGCTGAAAATGAATGACTTGCTGTTGGGGTAATTTCTACAAAAAATTACCTAGCTAGTGAAACGATATGGAAAGAAGAAAAGTTCAGAATGCAGAATGAGATAGCATTTCTTAGAACTAACAATGACATGCTTAAATCATCTGTGGAAAAACTGGCCAAATTTGGAGGAAACTAAGGCAGCTTGTGAGTTTATGATCAAGAATGGCATAACTGAGAAAATCACCAGTAAGACATTGATAGGTGTCACATTGTCTAACCCAGTTCCAGAAAAGCCAGATTTGCAGGAAAATAGCTCTGAAGGTTGGGAAAGAGATTTTTGGTCATTCAGTAGTCAAGACTCTGATTGTACAGTTAGATTTCCCATGGCACCAGTTCATACTACTACAACTGTGAGTGCTATTGAAGGAAGGGAAGAGCAAATGACCACTACCATGGTCAGAGGATTTAATCCAACTGAACTAGAAACTGTGATCAAGAATATTGGGAAATTTGATCCTGCTAAACAAGATCCATTAGATTTTCTGAAAAACTTAGAGGAATATGCAGAGATTTACCAATTTACAGACAGTGATGCATGTGTTTTCTTAAGAATGTGCTTGCCTGACACTTGGTCTGGAGCCTTAACTCAGAAAGTAAAGGATAGAACTGCTAATAAGTCAGAGAGGAAACAGGCACTACTTGAAGTTTTAGGTGTGATGTCAGTTAATTGGGATAAAATATCTGAGGTGCACATGAGGAAAGGGGAGCACCCAGCAGTGTTTTCAGAAAGATTATTGGAGGTGTTTAAAACTTTCAGTGGCAATTCGGATATTACTAAGAATGATGTCAGTTTCAAGTCTGCCTTATTTAACAAATGTGACCCACTCACTCATTCTGCTGTGTCAATATTTGAAACACCTCTCTCTGAGTATAATGACATTATTGCTAAAATGACACAGTTCTACAACAATAATGCAAATGCAAATAGTCAGATGAAAGATGCCAAATCTAGACATCCAGTTTCTGCTTTTGGCAGAAGAGAATGTTCTAGATTATCTGATGGTTTGCATCATAGAACAAGGAGATTTGCAAGAGTAAATTCAGAAGGTGTTATTCTTTGCTATGCATGTGGAAAAGCTGGTCACGTTGCTAGACATTGTCAAGACAATGAGAGACCTCATCAAAGCTTTGTCTGTCATGCATGTGGAAAGCATGGTCACATTGCAAGGCATTGTTTGGAGAAAAGAAGGGAAGATCAGGAGGTTGTTTGTTTTGCATGTGGAAAAGCTGGTCACAGCGTTAGACATTGTCAAGACAGTGAGAGATCTCTTCAAAGATTTGTCTGTCATGCGTGTGGAAGGGATGGTCACATTGTTTGCAGAAAAGGAGGAAAGATCAGGAAGTTGTTTGTTTTGCATGTGGAAAGACAGGACACAAGGCAAGAGAGTGTCACTTTTTACATAAAAGAAAGGTGGGCTATCACGATTTGCTTAAGCAAATAGGCAATTTAGAAACCCAGTTGGCACTGTTGAAAGGAAATAAAGAAGAAGACATTCACACTTTGCCAGACACATCACTGCATGAACGACATAACTGTAACTCAGTCACAAGCAGAGGCTGATATTAATTAGAATTGTTTTATGATAGTAAACATTCTTTTTGAAAATGTGCTACTATCAAAAGGGGGGCTGAGTCTTTATAATTTATGAAAAATGTTTTATTGACATTAATATGTAAATGTAATTTTTATAAGAAATATTTTAAATGGCATTCATTTTAAAATTAATTTAAGACATGTTTTGAGATGAAATATCTGACTTTGATGTGTAAATGTGAAAAGATTCTTGTGGGGGAAAGGGGGGCAACCTTTTCTGATTATTGTTTCAGATATAAGCATTGAGATATTTGTCTGAAATGTGTAAAGTCCTGGAGAAAGATGATCTGGTTGTTTGAAGGATGAGAAGGCCAGTGGAACCAGTGGATACAGGGGATTTTCTCCAGAAAACATTTTTTGAATGTGAAAAGATTCTTGTTGGGGAAAAGGGGGGCAACCTCTTCATTTTGATTCTTGTTTCAGATATATGCATTGAGATGTTTGTCTGGAATGGGTAAACTCCTGGAGAAAGATGATCTGGTCGTTTGAGGAACGAGAAGGCCAGTTGAACCAGTGGAGCCATGGGACATTCTCAAGAAAAAGAACAGTGATCCCAGGCCTAAAAGTTCTAGAAACCCCGAGAACCACCATGAGATGAATGGAACTGATGGAGTGACACAGACTTGAACAACAGTGACTGCTTCTTCTAGAAGGACTTATGGTCCAGGTGGAAAAGAATGGACAATGAGAAGAGAAACAAGAGGAGATCAGCTTCAGAGACTACGGACAGACGTCCTTCCACCTAGATGGAAAACAAGTGGGCAAAAGAACATACCCACACTAAAGGCATCTTTACACAGCCGATTTATGCCTGCTCTGAAACGGGTCTGTATCTGCTCAGAATTCAGTGTAAAGACGCAATGCCGCATTAAAGCAGACTTAAAATACACCGGGTCTGACCCACCTCAGGCCCTAGTATCAAAGCCGACGCAATGCTGTTTTGATTCCGTGTAAATGAAACGCGAAACAGTGCCGTTCTAAGCAGCGTCGTTGTCATGACAACCCAAAGGACGCCTGTCAGTTCGAGGCAAAATCATATAGGCCTAGCCTACAGCCAGCTCCATTTGTTTTAGCTAACGTTAATTTAAAAAATGTCTACCAATAGCGGAAACAACTGGTCCGACATAGAAGTAAAAGAGCTTCTTTTAATAAGAGCAGAGGAAGAAATTAACCGGCAAATTGACGGAACTGTAAGAGACAGCAATGTGTACTGTACTATTGCTGAGAAACTTCGACTTCGTGGTGTGCAGAGAGATAAGAAGCAGGTTATGGCTAAGCTCAAAAGTCTTAAACGTTTTTACCTAAAAACAAAAGACCACAACAACACGAGTGGAATGACTCCAAAGTCATTCGCCTTTTGTGATATGTGTGATAATATCTGGGGACATCGCCCCTGTGCTTTGCCGGTAAATGCTGTTGGATGCTTGACACAGACAGAAGAAAGAGCGCAATCTCCAACTGACAGCGCCACTGAAGATGGAGATGATGAAGACATTTGTCCGACATCAAGGAGTAAGTTTTCTGATTTCAGTCTCTTATTACTCTTACGTTAAGATGAAAATTGTAATATATCATAAATGGCTAGTTTTAAAATTATATTCTTTTCACTGTCACTCCAACAAGTTCATATTCGCATGTATATCTGTGCGATGCAGGCCTAAAGTTAATTATTCTAAAACCATGTGTATTCATTTATGAATATAAAATATAGAAATTCTCAGTTGTTTTCACTGAATTACATTAGCTTAATACATTAATGTATGAATGCTCAGTAAATTTCCATGCGTTTTCTTTTGATGGACCCCATTATTAATTATATAAACAGCATTGATTCTGAATGTGTTTCGATCCAAAAGGTAATTTATTATGCATATAACGTTTAGTCAAATCCTACCTAACTTGAGTACAACCACTGTCTTTTTTTCCCCTCATCTAGGCACACCAGAATTGACAAGCCATCAGCCTGCGAAAAAGAGAAAAATGTCTAAGGCAGACCATGCTCAGGCAATGAGTGCTGCTTTCCTAAATCACCTTAACGAATCAGAGGAAAAGTTCTTTGCCAGAGAGGAGCAACTGCTGCAAATGCAAAGGGAGTGGGAGAAGGAGGCAGAACTTCAACAAAGACAAACAGTGTTGGAAATGACCAGGGAGATGCGGCAATGCAACAGGAGGCTATTAGCCAGTTTGGCAACATCTTAGCAAGTATATTTCCTCCACATGCAGGTGCCCAGTCAACTGTTCGCCAGCCCTTTACTCACCAATGGAGGTCTGGAACACCATCAGTTACCTCACGAGATGCTGCACCATCCACAGTGCCACACAGTTATAGTGAAGAGGAGGAGCCTTATGAAAGGGTGATGACCTACTTATAAAAGCTTGATGGTTTTATGGGACAAGTCACCCAAAACTGAAAATTCTGTCATCATGTGCTCACCCTCATGTATTTAGTACAAAGCTGCATGACTTTGGATGCAGAGTTTGAAACAATATGAGGGTGAGTAAATGATGTCAGATTTTTCAGAGTTTTGGGTGACTAGGCATGTTTGTAATGCAGGCATTTGACTTGATTTAGCCTATGCATATTGTCATTTAATTATTATTATTTTTTTAATCCAGTATAACTTTAAATTCTGAAGCCTGAAATGTTAAAGCATGAAAAAAATGAGTACTGTTCATCAACAAATTGTTTGAATTTATTTATTTAACAGTTTTTAAATTATTTATTTATTTATCGTGCACAGAATGTTGAAATTATTTTTCTGTCTTATTTATTGTATTTTGACTAAAACCACATATTTACAGTAGCCTGTTTGTTTAATTGTTCAGACTTCTGTTTCTTTTGTAGTTATCTGTATTAATCTGTTATATATATATATATATATATATATATATATATATATATATATATATATATATATATATAAAATGTAACAGAACAAAACAAATGTAACAATTACATTAATGTACATTAAAATGTAGTGTACAATGTACATTAAACAAATTTTTGCTGAATTCATTACTACATGTTTACAGTTTTTGGTGCAAACGTTTAAAGTTTTAAAGTTTACATTAATACAGCAACTAGTTCCTGCAAACAATGGTCAGCAAGGCATCACGAATGGAAACAGCAGATGCACTGTCATCCCTGTTGTCAACAACAGGTCTTTCCACGTATTCTTGGGGACAGTCCCAGTTGTCCAGGTATTGCTCTCGGTGGAATTCACAGAAATTATGTAGAACGCAGCAGGCTAGCACTACATCTGACACAGTGTTAATGTTAATGTCATTTCTCTTCAGTAAGCATCTCCACCTTCCTTTAAGGTGTCCAAATGCGTTCTCCACAACTATCCTTGCCGAGCTCAATCGATGGTTGAAGTGTCGCTTTTCTTGGCTGAGTGTAACACTGTTAGGGAAGGCTTTGATCAGCCATTTTTTCAAGGGATAGGCCGGGTCACTGATTACATATAGAGGAATCTCCAAACCATTAATGTGCCCTGAGTGCTAAAGCAAACAAATAATTAAATAAAAAATCTAGTATTTAATGGATGGTTCAATGTTCAAAGACGTTGTTTTACTATTACGTTGTTGAATTACAGGAAAGAACATTTATGGGCTATGAAACATGAATATGATTAAATATTATATAAATAATATATAGTATAATATTATAATATAATATATATATAAATTAATAATTCTAGCAAATAATTAAGACAGATAATGTGTACTCCATTCTATCCTAGTTCTCAAACTGTCACAGACTATTTTACAAGCACTTCTCTCACCTCTCTTGCGTAAAGATAACCACCCTGTCGATACTCAGCAAGACAATAAATATCGGAATTTGCCAATACCCTAGCATCATGTGTCCTTCCAGGCCACCCAACGTAAACATCTGTGAAACTATTAAACAAAATTTGATTAGTAAGTAACCTAAATAATTAACCAAAGGAAAGAAAACTGTCTGTATAGTTACTTGCCACATTTTGTGATCTACTACGCCTTGTAGGATTATTGAATGCCAACCTTTGCGATTATGATAGTCTGCGGGGTTTTCTCTCGGTGATATGATTGGGATGTGTGTACCGTCAATAGCACCCACGCAAAAAGGCATTCCTCGACTGGCAAAACCAGATAATGTGCGCTCAAGTTCAGGGCCACGTGGAAGATGAATGTATTTTCTCAGCATTAATCGTTGAATTCCATGGCAAACTTCACGAATGAGTTTACACAATGTCAAACAATTCAGCCACAGTCCTGTACTCACAGCGTGTAGCAAACCACCAAATGACAGCCGCAAGTCGTCTTCTGTAATCGATTGGCTTTCGCCAGTTTGTAACCTGCTTTTGTAGAGCTGGCTTAAGTTCATTAGCCAAGGATATAAAAGTATTTCGACTCATCCTAAAATTTTTAACCCAGTCAGTATCACTGTAATTGTGTACCGTTACATTCCAAAAAACATCTCCTTGCGGACGACATTTCACCCACACATGACGGTCTGGCGACATCTGCTGTCTCCTTTGGAAAGCTAACGCTAGTATCAATTTTCGTTTGTTGTGTCTGCGCCTGAGTGACTTCCTTGCTCTTTGAAACAAATTTCGGCCTCTTTTAATCGTGGGGCGATGTTCCCGATACAGTAATTCATAATTTCTTTTAAGCGTTGTTTCCAATTGGAGCATTTTTGTTAAGAAAAAGAAAAACACTGTCAATATCACAGAAGCTAACATTGTGACAAACCGTCCAGCGCACGATACAGTGTAGCACGCGCAGGAAATTTAAATTTAATGCCGTTACATTTAAAATGTCGTGTTTTTATTTATTTCATGTTTTATGTTATTTGCTCTTTTTTATTTATTTAATTTTATAGCATTTGTTTTTGTTAAAACTAATTTTAAAATTGTAGTTATTTTAAAAGTTATGTTTCCCGCTGTCACGATCACCGTCTGTTCCTGTCAGTTCCCGGACTACACTTCCCACAATCCTCCCTGCCAGTCACATGTTCACTCTACACCAATCACCTGTCGCCACATACAGCCATGCACACACTCCTCACTAATCACTACACCCAGCTGCAGCTTGTTACCTGGACTATAAAAGGACTCTCACTCACACCATCCAATCGCGAAGTCTTGATTACTCCTGTATCATTTCCGAGCATTATTATTCCTGTCTGCCTGTCTGTTACCGTTACTGCCTGTTCCTGTTTCTTGACCCGTTGCTGCCTGTCCTGACCCTTGCCTGTTATACTGTTCTGTGAATGATATCCGCCTGTCCTCGATCTACTGCCTGTACTCTGATTACGACTCTGCCTGTTCCTTGCTGTTCCTGTTTACCCCTGATCGACCCAGCCTGTACGACTATGCTCACATTGAATAAAAGCTTGCAAATGGATCTCTGCCTGAGTCCCGCTTCGTTACAGAAGACTTCGCCACAACAACGATCCAGCAGCTTTTCTGACGAACACTGGTCTGGTAGGAACTTTGCATTTTTGTTGTTAGAGCTCAAGCAGGGCTCACGATCGCTTGAGAATTACATTGAGGAGTACTTGGATATTGCATATTGTTCAGACCTGCCGGACTGTGTGCTCATAGACTTTTTCTGTGAAGGCGTTAATCAGCCACTCAAGTCACAGTTGATTCGTGAGGGACCCCATTCTTCACTTAGTCATTTTCTTGATTATGCTTTATTGACTGTTGGCTCTCTGTTTACTGTGGGTGTCGCGGAGGAATGCGACACCTCGCTTAATCATGTAATGGCTGCCGCGCCAAAGGACACTCACAAGATGGCGGCTCCCATAACAGCAACACCAGTCAACGTCTCCGCTGATCGCCCAGAGTCACGTCACGTCTCCGCTGATCGCCCAGAGTCACGTCACGTCTCCGCTGATCGCCCAGAGTCACGTCACGTCTCCGCTGATCGCCCAGAGTCACGTCACGTCTCCGCTGATCGCCCAGAGTCACGTCACGTCTCCGCTGATCGCCCAGAGTCACGTCACGTCTCCGCTGATCGCCCAGAGTCACGTCACGTCTCCGCTGATCGCCCAGAGTCACGTCACGTCGCTGGTCCTGTCCGAGAGCGGAGAGGATTGCGTTCCAGCATGAATGATCCTCCACTGACTACAGCACGAGCAGCTGGCATTCCGAAACCCACGGCTGCTTCGTTCTCAAGCCAGCCGGACGCTTCCCTCTCAAGCCAGCCGGACGCCTCGCTCTCAAGCCTGCCGGACGCTTCGCTCTCAAGCCTGCTGGAAGCTTCGCTCTCAAGCCTGCCGGAAGCTTCACTCTCAAGCCTGCCGGAAGCTTCGCTCTCAAGCCTGCCGCACGCAACGCTCTCAAGCTCGCCTGGTGCAACGCTCTCAAGCTCGCCTGGTGCAACGCTCTCAAGCTCACCTGTTGCAACGCTCTCAAGCTTGCCTGTTGCAACGCTCTCAAGCTCGCCTGTTGCAACGCTCTCAAGCTCGCTCGTTGCAACGCTCTCAAGCGCCCTGGACGCGATGGACAAGATGGCTGCTTTGCCAGTGCCTACGGGCAAGATGGCCGCCCCTTCAGTGCTCACGGAGGTAAGGGGCGTTCCAGCCATTGAGTCCGCTCCAGAACCCGCTTCAGCTAGTGAGTTTGCTCCAGAGACCGCTCCAGTCGGTGAACCATCGCCTCAGTCCCGGAGGAAGAGGAGGAGGAGGAGGAAGAAGGCGTCCTCCTCTCCTCAAGACGCAGACGCCGTTCAAGAGGCCGCTGTGGGCCTGGAGAATCACCTGTCGCCACATACAGCCATGCACACACTCCTCACTAATCACTACACCCAGCTGCAGCTTTTTACCTGGACTATAAAAGGACTCTCACTCACACCATCCAATCGCGAAGTCTTGATTACTCCTGTATCATTTCCGAGCATTATTATTCCTGTCTGCCTGTCTGTTACCGTTACTGCCTGTTCCTGTTTCTTGACCCGTTGCTGCCTGTCCTGACCCTTGCCTGTTATACTGTTCTGTGAATGATATCCGCCTGTCCTCGATCTACTGCCTGTACTCTGATTACGACTCTGCCTGTTCCTTGCTGTTCCTGTTTACCCCTGATCGACCCAGCCTGTACGACTATGCTCACATTGAATAAAAGCTTGCAAATGGATCTCCGCCTGAGTCCCGCTTCGTTACAGAAGACTTCGCCACAACAACGATCCAGCAGCTTTTCTGACGAACATTGGTCTGGTAGGAACTTTGCATTTTTGTTGTTAGAGCTCAAGCAGGGCTCACGATCGCTTGAGAATTACATTGAGGAGTACTTGGATATTGCATATTGTTCAGACCTGCCGGACTGTGTGCTCAAACTTTTTCTGTGAAGGCGTTAATCAGCCACTCAAGTCACAGTTGATTCGTGAGGGACCCCGTTCTTCACTTAGTCATTTTCTGGATTATGCTTTATTGACTGTTGGCTCTCTGTTTACTGTGGGTGTCGCGGAGGAATGCGACACCTCGCTTAATCATGTAATGGCTGCCGCGCCAAAGGACACTCACAAGATGGCGGCTCCCATAACAGCAACACCAGTCAACGTCTCCGCTGATCGCCCAGAGTCACGTCTCCGCTGATCGCCCAGAGTCACGTCACGTCTCCGCTGATCGCCCAGAGTCACGTCACGTCTCCGCTGATCGCCCAGAGTCACGTCACGTCTCCGCTGATCGCCCAGAGTCACGTCACGTCTCCGCTGATCGCCCAGAGTCACGTCACGTCTCCGCTGATCGCCCAGAGTCACGTCACGTCTCCGCTGATCGCCCAGAGTCACGTCACGTCTCCGCTGATCGCCCAGAGTCATGTCACGTCGCTGGTCCTGTCCGAGAGCGGAGAGGATTGCGTTCCAGCATGAATGATCCTCCACTGACTACAGCACGAGCAGCTGGCATTCCGAAACCCACGGCTGCTTCGTTCTCAAGCCAGCCGGACGCTTCCCTCTCAAGCCAGCCGGACGCCTCGCTCTCAAGCCTGCCGGACGCCTCGCTCTCAAGCCTGCCGGACGCTTCGCTCTCAAGCCTGCCGGAAGCTTCGCTCTCAAGCCTGCCGGAAGCTTCGCTCTCAAGCCTGCCGGAAGCTTCGCTCTCAAGCCTGCCGGACGCAACGCTCTCAAGCTCGCCTGGTGCAACGCTCTCAAGCTCGCCTGGTGCAACGCTCTCAAGCTCGCCTGGTGCAACGCTCTCAAGCTCGCCTGGTGCAACGCTCTCAAGCTCGCCTGTTGCAACGCTCTCAAGCTCGCCCATTGCAACGCTCTCAAGCGCCCTGGACGCGATGGACAAGATGGCTGCTTTGCCAGTGCCTACGGGCAAGATGGCCGCCCCTTCAGTGCTCACGGAGGTAAGGGGCGTTCCAGCCATTGAGTCCGCTCCAGAACCCGCTTCAGCCAGTGAGTTTGCTCCAGAGACCGCTCCAGTCGGTGAACCATCGCCTCACTCCCGGAGGAAGAGGAAGAGGAGGAGGAGGAGGAGGAGGAGGAAGAAGGCGTCCTCCTCTCCTCAAGACGCAGACGCCGTTCAAGAGGCCGCTGTGGGCCTGGAGACCACTCCAGAGGTCTCTCCTGCTCCGCCCAAGCGTCATGCTCTACCAGCACCGCTTAAGCGTCTTGCCCTGCCGGCGCCTACTGAGCTCCTCGCTCTGCCGGCGCCACCTGTGCTCCTCGCTCTGCCGGCGCCACCTGTGCTCCTCGCCCTGCCGGCGCCACCTGAGCTCCTCGCCCTGCCGGCGCCACCTGAGCTCCTCGCCCTGCCGGCGCCACCTGAGCTCCTCGCCCTGCCGGCGCCACCTGAGCTCCTCGCCCTGCCGGCGCCACCTGAGCTCCTCGCCCTGCCGGCGCCACCTGAGCTCCTCGCCCTGCCGGCGCCACCTGAGCTCCTCGCCCTGCCGGCGCCACCTGAGCTCCTCGCCCTGCCGGCGCCACCCAAGCTTCCAGCCCTGCCAGCGCCGCTCAAACTCCTTGCGCTGCCAGCGCCATTCAGGCGTCTTGCCCTGCCGGCTTCACCCACACGCCTGGCCCTGCCGGCGCCACCCGAACTCCTTGCCCACGAACCTGCGACGGGCCCCGCTGAAATCCCCAAGAACTTTTTTGGGGGGGGGGCAGTATACCTAGGGGTGGGGAGCTGGAATGAAAATTGACACAATACACAGGACAAAATGAAAAAGCACGCGCACACACACACACAGACACATTGTATTGTCTATTGATTTTTGATTAGAGTTAATAAAAACTAAACAATTTGCTATTATTACTGATGCAATGGAAAGATTATGAAAGCCCAACAAGGTTTTTGAAGAAAAAATTGGCAAAACAAATGCATGTCGGAGACTTAGCTATTGCCTATTCTGGTTTCATTTGGGATGTAACGTTTAAAACCGCTGTATGTGTATGTATCTTCCTTGTTATTATGTTTAAATGTCAAATTGCAAATAACTCTAACTTTAGGACACTCCCACTGGCTGTGATGGTCCTTGAATGTCTTCTCACCCAAACCCAAGATGTTTGTATTTCATTTTGCAAAATTTTAGAAGTGTCTCTTTGATAATTCTGCCCAATTGGATGGAGCTGTAACCAGTGTGCATGAGGTGTCGACCCAGTGACGGGTAAGATTCTCCTTTGGCCAGCGAAGGACAACCTAAGGCAGGGCTTCACTGCCACTGGGCACCTGCCCAATAGAGAACGGGAGGTGTAATCTGTGAAAATGGAGTAGTTGTGATGCTTCTTTTGGGCCAAGAGCATCAAAGGGGGAATGTAAGAAATTGTAGTCTGCCTCGACCCAGATTCCACTCCAAAGTATATTTTAGAATGAGCTTATCCCCAAAATGGCTTAATTATCATAGAGAAGAAGAAAGTCAGCTGGTATATTGTTTATGTACCATTTGGTTGATCAAATCCTGAGCAAATGGTCATCAATTGTAGAATGGGGATGGGTGTGGGAGACAAAGAACCATCTCAGACAATGAGGTGTCACAACTTCATTAACATACAGACCACAGCTGGTAAAACATGAGAAACTACATTTACTGTACATGAAGAGTGGTAAACTGTAACAGGATAAAAGGTTTGAGATTTGAATGTTCTGGGTTCATTCCGACTCCGATGAACCCAAGGTGCTACGTGTACTTTGTCACTGCAACGCTGCAATAAACTTTTTAATCAAGATTTTCAACGTCCTCATCATTTTTTCTTACACAATCATGTTGCCAATTGACCTAATAAGTTGCAAATTGGTCCTCCAGCTGTTCCTTATATGTACATTTAACTTTTACGGCCTCTTATTGTTACCTGTCACAACTATTTTGGAATGTGTAGCTCTCATGAAATACAAAATGAGCCAATATTTGACTTGAAAGAACAGAGCCTACAACTTCAAAGTTATGTTAGCAATATAACCGTTGTTAGATCACAAACAGGGAGCTAAAATAGAAACCAAACTGAAAAGTGGCTCTGAAACTACCCTGAGTACACAAACCAACAGGTGAAGCACTCAGTGACACACAATAATACCTATTTTACTAGGAAAAATAGTCACCATGCTATAAGCAGAGGCCGAAAGAAGGCCTACCATATGATAGCAGGTGCTAACCTGTGGCAGCAATAAGTAAGCTCAGATACGTGAATGTAGAGCAGTGGTATTAGAACTTTAAAGCAATGGGCTCTAAGCAACAAGAATTCTAATGTATTTCCGCTCATGCGCTTCCGGTTTGTTTGGTAACCAAGAGAAACCATCAGCAGTGTGGGAGACACGCCCCTTCACAAAAACAACAAAGAAAACGACATAGGTTTATACAGTTTTAAAGTTTTATATGAGTTTATATCTTCTCCATACCCATGGAAAAGACCGTTTTCTGACGCCAAAAACAAATGAAGGCAGCATCGGAGCACTGTAGTGTCTCGCTGTGCTCTGTGTCTTCACGCTACAACTCCTGTGCTAGTTTCCATTCCTTTCCGGTGAAGGAAGAGATCAGGAAAAAATGGATTTTAAACATTAGAAGGATCAACTTCCAAATCACGAAACACACACACAGGTATGCAGTGTACATTTCAAACCAGATGATTTTGTGGAAGGAACAAGTAGAAGGCATCTGAAAAAAGATGCTGTCCCTTCAGTATTTGAGTGGAACCGTGAAAGCCAAATGCAGCCGGAGAGGTTAAGTGTTTGAGAACGATGAGATCGACTACCGTTACCGGACTTCACACCAAGAAAATCACATGAAAAGTCACGAGGATGTTGGATGCCATCGGTTTTTAAAAAAAAATAATGATCACAACAAAATACACAGAATAACAGACAATAATGAGAAACAAATAAGGCAGAAAAATCGTTTCACATGAAACACCTGCAAGAACGTCATGAAAGCTTGAAGCTTCACGTTGCTCATTACAATGTGCTTCGTCAAATGCGAACATTTCTGAGTGTACTGTATTTTCTATGTAATACAGAATAGCAAAAGACATGGGATTCCTTCTTAAGATTAATCAGTGGAAAGATTGAAAAAGAAGAAGAGGAACAAGAGGAGGAGGAAGCCAAGCAAGAAAGAAAAAAAGGACAAAATGTGCTACTTTCTGTCAGGACTTTAGAAATTGAAATGAAAAGTTGATTTTAAAAATGAATAAATTACACTGTAAAACTTTTCGCTGTAAATTTACAGTAAAATACTGGCAGCTGGCCACTTACTGTATTTTTACAGTACTACTTCTGTAAACAACATTTACAGTATAGTGCTGTAATTATCAAATACAGTATCCTGCTGTAATATTATGTACTTTTACAGCATTATACTGTTTATCTACAGCTATTAACTGCATTTATACAGCTTTTCATACTACACTTATATTTGTCATTAAATAATTAAAAAATATAGTTTTGTTATGTTATGGCAAAGGAAATGGAAAGCAACATACTCTTGAGTTTTAAAACTTTTATTTTTTTTTTTTATGGAAAAAAGCAGAAAATTGCAATGTTGAAAGGTCAACATTTTAAATGCACTCAGCAGTTATCAATAAACAATACAGCAATCTTATTTACATTTAACATTTTTCCAAATGTGGAGTAAAAACTAGTAGACTAGTAGTAAAACTAGTAAAAATAGTAGGCCTACAAGTTTTTCAGTACTGCTCCTTTTTTGCACAGTGTTGCCAGTCTTGGAAGTCACTTTCCCTTCTTGTTTCTTGAGCCGTGTTCATGGTTGATGTCAAAGTACCTAAAAAAGCAGAAAAGAAAGAGAAAAAAAAGGAGAGAGAGAAAACAGTAATGAATATTGTGAATATATGCACCATAGCATTTTTGTGAACATAAGGACTAACAGCCTAAGCATTTGATTGCAGTAAGTTAAAATGTCCAATTAACACTTCAGAAAAGATGCAACTAAAAAAATAATGATTATAATTGTATTCAATTAAATTGTTTATTCATTGAATGGACTATATGCACAACTGCTTCCGCGCTGTACGTCGTACTACATCTCGGGAGTTTCTGGTAAACGCATTCAGCTCCCCTCCATACAGCACTAACCTGCTGCAATCCAGTGCTCGTCTTCTCATTAACTGTTTTTCTCTTACTGTTTTTCTCTTACCGTTTTTCTCATATTTTATACCTGTTGAATTTTGTGTGTGTTGGTGCTCTTATGCTCATATAATAAATAAGTGGTACCTGCCTCGAGACATTTAGCAATGTTAAATATTTAAATTCATCTTCAAGGGTTAGTTTACCCAAAAATTTAATTTCTGTTGTTAATTTCTTGCCCTCGTGTCGTTTCATACCCGTAAGACCTTTGTTCATCTTTGGAACACAAATGGAGATATTTTTTGATGAAATCTGAGAGCTTTCTGTTCCTCCATAGGCAGCAGCACAACTTACACATTCAGGGTGAAGAATGGTAGGAAACAGATTGTTAAAGTAATCCATGTGTCTCTGCGACATGACAGAAAGCTCTCACATCAAAAATATCTTAATTTGTGTTCTGAAGATGAGCGAAGGTCTTACAGGTGAGGAACGACATGAGAGTGAGTAATTAATGACAGAATTTTCATTTTTTGGTGAACTAACCCTTTAAACAGTAACGCACTGACAGCGGACTGACAAATATACTTTGAATATTAAGAATTTGAATCCTAAGAATTACACACAGTGAAATAATTGTCAATGAAAAATAGGGATTAACATATTTAATAAAAATAAATGAAGGTTTGTCCTGAACTTATTCATTAGGTCTCACACACTGCAGCATCAATCACTAAGCAGAAATAGCAAGTTGTATTATTTCAAAACGTGTGTTACAAGCCTCAGTGCAAGTAGTCCATTATTTGCCATAAACCTGATTACATCACATGTGAAATTAGGTGCAATACTTACATTAACATAACCATATTTCACAGAAGGTCATTTTCCCCCCTTCCTGGTTCTTGAGCCATGTTTAGGGTGTATGTCAAAGAGCCTAAAAGCAGAAAAGCAAAGAGAGAGAGAAAGAGAGAGAAGTGAATATTGTGCATTCATTCACCATAGCATTTTTGTGAACACAAGGACTCACAGCTAAGCATATGATCTCAGAAATGTCTCCTGTTACACTTCAGAAAAGATGCATCTTAAAATATTGCTTAAAATTGTCACAGACACGCCAGGCTCCACCTCACCACAGTACCCACGCACCCAATCACCAGCATACTAATCACCGCCACCTGCATCTCATTCACTCTGCAATCACCAGCACTTCAAAACCACCACACTCACACACACTCACTGTCCGGTCTCGTTTGCAATACCTTGTGTTAATGCTTACCTTAAGGACTCCCCTTCATCAGACTTACCTGCTCCAGCGATCTCCTTCATCTCCTTCGTCTCCTGGTCCCTTCATGTGCTTACCCTTCTGTGTGTGTGAGTGTCTCCAACGTCTCTCTTCAACTCATCTCAGCTTCTGGATAAACAAGCCATACAAGGACAGTATTACTCTCAATTCATCTCTCAAGTACCTGATAACAGTCATAACCTCTCTGTGTTCTCATATTATTCAAATAAACTCACCTGGATTGCTTTTATCTCTGCCTCCGTGTCTATATCATAACAGAAGACCGGACCTTAACAACTAACGGCATGAGTACTAACGATCCATTCCAGGAACTCGTGGACGTGCTGCGTCGAGCACTCACACCACAGCCCTCAACATCGTCATCCCTCAACACGGCTGTCTCCGCACCCACCAGCACCACTCCTTCACCTGCATTCACCGCCAGTCCCATGGCCAAACCGGCGCCCTACTCTGGATCGGCGGAGGAATGCAGCGGATTCCTTCTCCAATGTGAGCTGGTCCTGGAGATGCAGCCGCACCTCTACACCACAGACACGGCTAAAATAGCGTTCATTATTTCACAACTGCAAGGGAAGGCTCTGCAATGGGCAGATTCGTTATGGACCCAGAAAGGCCCAGTCGTCCAATCCTATTCGGCGTTCGTCTCCCACTTCCGGGAAGTATTCGGGAAACCTCTGACTGATTCCTCGACTGGTGAGAAACTTTATAATCTAAAGCAAAGAAACCTATCTGTTAACGAATATGCCTTGCAGTTTCGAACGCTAGCCGCCACCAGCGGATGGAACGAGCAAGCCCTCATCACCACTTTCCGTCAGGGGCTGGAACCCTCCGTGCGGCTGCATCTCGCTGCATACGAGGACTCCATGGGATTAGAACGCTTCATCCAACTCGCCATCCGCGTGGGGTCCCGTATGCAGTCGTGCATTCAAGAACACCAGGGCCAGTCATCCACCACCAACCTCCTCCGTCGGTCCGAACCCGTCAGCTCCCCAGAACCAGCCAACGAGCCTATGCAAATAGATCATTCTCGTCTCACCCCAAACGAAAGACAAAGAAGGCTGGCCCTGAATCTCTGTCTCTATTGCGGAACTATGGGGCATAATCTCTCCACATGCCCAATCCGTCCTCCTCGACCCGTGGTGAGTGCAATATTTCCCTCCATTCAGAAAATGAAACCACTCACTACTACTGTAACCCTTACTGCTGCTAACATCTCTGTTCCAGTGGTGGCGCTCCTTGATTCAGGGTCAGCCGGAAACTTCATCTCAGGCACCCTCTGTAGACAACTCAACCTTAAGATCTCTCCTTCACCGACGAGCTATCAAATCCACTCCATCACGGGCAAACCCCTAAGCCGCAGACACATCCGTCACTGCGTGGGTCCACTTCAACTCAGCATCGGTATCCTGCACACTGAACACATTCATTTGCTGGTTCTGGAGGAATCCACCGCTGACGTGGTTCTAGGGCGCCCGTGGCTGGAACAACACAACCCCAACATCTCCTGGCGCACGGGCGAAGTCCTGAAGTGGGGCGATCACTGCTTCCCAGACTGCTTCCCAGCGCTTCCTGTTCCGAAACCTCCATTCTCCAAGTCTCTTCTCGTGAATGCCACGTCCATCGAGAGCCCTGTTGAGAAGCGCTCCGTGGATGTTCCCCCTGACTACGCCCCCTTCAGCGACGTTTTCTGCCCGCAACGCGCCTCCAAGCTTCCTCCACACCGGCCATGGGACTGCGCCATCGATCTGCTGCCGGGTGAACCAGTGCCCAGGGGACGCATATACCCCCTGTCCATACCGGAGGAGAAGGCCATGGAGGAATACATCAAAGAGGCACTCGAACAAGGTTACATCCGCCCGTCTACTTCCCCTGCTGCTTCAAGCTTCTTCTTCGTGGCAAAGAAGGACGGAGGCTTGAGGCCCTGCATCGATTACCGTGCACTCAACAAGATCACCATAAAGTTCCGCTATCCACTTCCCCTCGTCCCAGCGGCCCTGGAACATCTCCGCGGTGCCACTGTGTTCACCAAGTTGGACCTCCGCAGCGCGTATAACCTCATCCGGATACGTGAGGGGGACGAGTGGAAGACCGCCTTTGTCACGCCCACAGGACACTACGAATACCTCGTGATGCCGTATGGCCTGGTCAACGCCCCCTCCATATTCCAGGATTTCATCCACGAGGTGCTCCGGGAGTTTCTCCATAAGTCCGTTCTGGTTTATATAGATGACATCCTCATCTACTCCCGGAGCTTGGCCGAACATCGCCACCACGTTGCGGAGGTCCTCCAGCGCTTACGGCAGTTCCATCTCTTCCTCAAGGCTGAAAAATGCTCATTTCATCAACCCTCCGTCCAGTTCCTGGGGTACGTGATTGATCACAGTGGCATCCGGATGGACGAGGGGAAGGTCTCCGCCATACAGTCCTGGCCCACTCCTACCACTATCAAAGAACTCCAAAGATTCCTAGGCTTCTCCAATTTCTATCGCCGGTTCATCAAGAATTACAGCACTATCGTCAGTCCACTCACCAACCTACTCCGTCACCAGCCCAAGTCTCTGTCCTGGTCTCCACTAGCCACCAACGCCTTTGAGACCCTGAAGAAAGCCTTCACCACCGCTCCCCTCCTCGTCCACCCTAACCCGGACCTCCCGTTCATAGTAGAGGTGGACGCATCTACCACCGGAGTGGGAGCGGTCCTTTCACAGCAGCAGGGGACACCAAGTAGACTCCATCCATGCGCCTTCTTCTCCCGCAAGCTCAACCCGGCGGAGGTCAACTACGACATCGGTGACCGCGAACTCCTGGCCGTCAAGCTTGCCCTTGAGGAGTGGAGGCATTGGTTGGAGGGAGCTACTCACCCATTTCAAGTTCTCACTGATCACAAGAACCTTGAATATCTGAAGGCAGCTAAGAGACTCAACCCTCGCCAAGCTCGCTGGGCTATGTTCTTCTCTAGATTCAACTTCTCCATCTCCTACCGTCCTGGTTCTAAGAATACGAAGGCTGATGCCTTATCTCGCCTCTATGCTCCTGAGGAAAAGCCCGAAAAACCTGATACTATTCTGCCGGAGTCCATCTTCGTGAGCCCTATCCAGTGGTCCGAAGAAACCATTCCCTCCGCCAATGCCTCCACACGCACTCCGCCGGGTTGCCCACCGGGCTTGCAGTACATCACACGGGCACGTCGCACTCCACTCCTGCACAACGTTCACTCTTCACTTGGCACTGGTCACCCGGGGGTCAAGGAGACCCTCTCGTTGCTCAAACAACGCTTCTGGTGGCCCAACATGGCCAACGACGTCAGGAGGTACGTGCAGGGCTGCAGGGAGTGCGCCATCTCCAAGAGCCCACGCCATCTTCCCACCGGCAAGCTCTTTCCTCTGCCCGTTCCTGAGAGACCCTGGTCACACCTGGGAGTGGACTTCGTCACCGACCTCCCCGAGTCTGACGGTCACACGTGCATCCTGGTGGTAGTAGACCGCTTCTCAAAGTCCTGCCGATTAATACCCCTGGAGGGTCTACCTACCGCCATGGCCACCGCAGAACTAATGTTTAATCATGTCTTTCGCTATTATGGATTACCTGAAGACATCGTCTCCGACAGAGGACCCCAGTTTATCTCCCACGTCTGGAAAGCCTTCTTCTCCCTCCTGGGTGTGACCGTCAGCCTATCGTCTGGATACCATCCTCAGTCGAACGGGCAGACGGAACGGAAGATCCAGGAGATCGGCCGCTTCCTGCGTACCTTCTGTCACGGCCACCAGAACTCCTGGAACCAGTACCTGGGTTGGGCCGAGTACGCACAGAACTCCCTCCGCCAAGCCTCAACTGGACTAACACCCTTCCAGTGCGTACTCGGCTACCAACCCCCGATGTTCCCCTGGGACGGGGAACCCTCCGACGTTCCGGCAGTCGACTACTGGTTCCGGGAGAGCGAGAGGGTGTGGGACTCAGCTCACCACCAGCTGCAGAGAGCCCTGCGCAGACGCAAGATGGCAGCCGACCTTCGTCGCTCCGAGGCTCCTGACTACCAGCCGGGGCAGAAGGTCTGGCTGTCCACCCGGGACATCAGGATGCGTCTGCCCTGCAAGAAGCTGAGTCCTCGCTTCATTGGCCCATTCACCATCCTTCGGCAGATCAACCCCGTCACCTATCGTCTCCAACTCCCGGCACAGTATAGCAGAATTCACCCTACATTTCACGTGTCCCTACTCAAACCTTACCACCCTTCTGTTGTTCCCTCCACAGAGCCTGACGTGGCAGCCGCCGAGCCCCCCCTTCCACTTCTCCTAGAAGACGGCACAGCCTACGTGGTCCACGAGATCCTGGATTCCCGGCGCCGTGGTGGTAAACTCGAATACCTCGTGGACTGGGAGGACTATGGTCCCGAGGAACGCTCATGGATTCCCAGGAACGATATCCTTGATCCTCTTCTGTTACAGAACTTCCATACCAACCATCCAGACAGACCTGCCCCACGACCCAGGGGAAGACCACCACGACGTCGGGGTCCGCGGCCCTCAGGAGCGGGCCGTGGGAGGGGGGGTACTGTCACAGACACGCCAGGCTCCACCTCACCACAGTACCCACGCACCCAATCACCAGCATACTAATCACCGCCACCTGCATCTCATTCACTCTGCAATCACCAGCACTTCAAAACCACCACACTCACACACACTCACTGTCCGGTCTCGTTTGCAATACCTTGTGTTAATGCTTACCTTAAGGACTCCCCTTCATCAGACTTACCTGCTCCAGCGATCTCCTTCATCTCCTTCGTCTCCTGGTCCCTTCATGTGCTTACCCTTCTCTGTGTGTGAGTGTCTCCAACGTCTCTCTTCAACTCATCTCAGCTTCTGGATAAACAAGCCATACAAGGACAGTATTACTCTCAATTCATCTCTCAAGTACCTGATAACAGTCATAACCTCTCTGTGTTCTCATATTATTCAAATAAACTCACCTGGATTGCTTTTATCTCTGCCTCCGTGTCTATATCATAACAAAAATAACTGACAAAATAAAATCGTTTATTCACTGAATTCTTTGTCATAAACCTGATACACTTGAAAATAAGCACAACACTTACGTAAACAATGGAGCACATCAGATGATTGAGCCTGAAACGAGAGAAAAAATAAATAAATAAATAAACAAAACAGTTTAAAAATCAGGTTGCAAGAATAACATACGCTAAGGTTGTCTATAACATGAAACATCAGTGTTACTGCGTGAAGCGCTGAGAACAGAGTAACGTTAACGTTAACCATTTGCTCATGAGAAGTTTAACATTTCAAGATCAAACCATTCATGACAAAATAGAAACGCGAACGAAAAGCTCCATAAAAGACTGACTTACCGTATTCTCAGCAGAACAATCGTTTATCCGTCTTCTCGACACAGGCAAACGTTCTGATTAATCAGGCGGAAAATGACATCTCCGTCTTCTCAGCAGCGGCGTCCAGTCATCCCGCGTCTCAGGCAAACTGACGCTTCGAAAGCTTAAAACTACACACTATATTCACTCAAATATCGTTTAATGATAACATTAAACCCCGAAGAGTCGACGTGAAACACTAAAAGCGTTGGGAGAGAAGCTAAAAAGTATGCCTGGCCTAGAAATTTGAAATGAGCGCCGTAAAAAAAAAAACAATCCCATAATGCAATGCTTCTACAGTATTATACTGTATTACGAATGAAACGGGCTGAAAACAGAAAACTACTGTATATTTACAGACATTCTGTAAAATATACAGCATGTTACTGTTTTATGAAAATACAGTATAATACTGTTAGAAATTTCCTGTAAATTTACAGTAAAGTTTTACAGTGTAATAAGAAGTGTTGTAGACCTGTTTTTAATTAAGCTGTTTTTCAAATAAAGGTTTCAAAGTCAGTGATATCAGATTGTGTGTTTTTATTGTACTTACCCTGTAAATACATGAAACAAGAGGGTAACAAGCACCACTTTAATTTACAACCCGCAGATGTCATACTTACCCTGTAACTACATGGAACAAGAGTATATTTCCCTATAGCATTTAAAAAAAAAATGCATTAGTTTTACTTCCCATGAAACATGTAAGCCCAAACTAAAACAGCTGCACATAAGATTGTTGTCTAACATTATAGTTGAATTACACTTTAGTTCCAAAATACTTGCAGTATAATTTGTTATTTTTCTTGGTTGTTACCCCTTTTTTTCGCAAGACTTTACTTATTGTTCAATTATGCTTGCACATTCTTACTTTAAATAGGTACACTATAATTACCGGAAGTTATGCTGTAAATATGTTGTTATTATGCAGTACTTTTCGTGCTGTAATCTAAAGCTTTAACTATGTTTTTAGTACCTTTATGGATCTTGAGAGGTGACGGTGACATTGCTGGCTATGGAGGCCTCACTGACATCGGATGTTATCAAAAATATCTTAATTTGTGTTCTGAATATGAACGAAGGTCTTACAGCTGTAGAACGACATGAGGGTGAGTAATTAATGACATAATTTTCATTTTTGGGTGAACTAACCCTTTACTTTCTGTATGATTGAGTTACTGTTGATGATAGGGTACAACTGGCCTAAAGGCGGCTTTGATTTTATTATCCTCTAAACCACTAGATGGCACAAAAACTTGCCGCAGCACTTTCCTAAATATCCGCTTTCCAAAATGCACGTACAAATTTGTCTGATCCTTGACGCGATTGCGGGCAGCAACGCAAAGTTGATTTTGAGGTAGTTTGATGTAATATTTTATGTTTTTTAAAATGTTGTTGATTTAAAGGATTAGTTCACTTTTAAATTCACTTTTCCTGATAATTTACTCACCCCCATGTCATCCAAGATGTCCATGTCTTTCTTTCTTCAGTCGAAAAGAAATTAAAGTTTTTGATGAAAAACATTCCAGGATTTTTCTCCTTATAGTAGACTTGAATGGGCACCAAACAGTTGAAGGTCAAAATTAGTTTCACTGCAGCTTCAAATTGTTTATGATTCGGATCGCGTTTCAAACCGTCAACGGCTGAAATCACGTGACTTTGGCGCTCCGAACAGCTGATTCGACACACTGATTCATTGTGCTCCGAATCTTCCTGATGCAGTGTTTTGAATTCGGCCATCACTATATAAGTCGTTATTTTTGTTTTTTTGGCGCACCAAAAATATTCTCGTCGCTTTATAATATTAATATTGAACCACTGTACTCACATGAACTGATTTAAATATGTTTTTAGTACATTAATGGATCTTGAGAGAGGAAATGTCATTGCTGGCTATGCAGGCCTCACTGAGCCATCGGATTTCATCAAAAATATCTTAATTTGTGTTCAGGTGTGGAACGACATGAGGGTAAGTAATAAATGACATTATTTTTATTTTTGGGTGAACTAACACTTTAATGATTTTCAGTTTTGTTCAAGGTAATTCAAGCAACAGTTTTTCAATAACTGAAGAATATGTAAAAGTATGGTATTTGGGGTAAAAAGTGCCCCTGCTGTTGGGGCAAAAGGCACAATAATTAACATGATAATAAATAGCTTGCTGACTTTTCCATTTGTTGACGTGACATGGTTAGATTCAGATGGCAAATATCATATCAGATTGGGTATCCATCTTAGAGATAATACCCATATTTGATGAAACAATCATATTTAAAAAATATTATATTATCATTTCATAATAAAATATCATTTATTGTTACTACTGTAAATCTATATTAAATATCATGGGATCTCCTTCAATGCTTTCAGGATCTTTACTTTTTTGTTTCCGTATTTTTAAAATATATTTTTATAATATAGGACTACTTTAATGACAGTATATTTAATGAACACAAATGAATTATTTTATTTATCAAAATAAATAGAAAATAGTACAAACTTTGCTAAAGTGCTTAATTTGAACAGGTATTAACGTAGACATTATTAAAAACATTATTTTAGCTAAAGTATTTGTATGAATACTGTGTGCCTTTTACCCCACTCACCACCTCATACATTCATAAGATTTTATACAAAATTAACCACTTTTATGATTTATTTTCACACAAAATCTGTTGCTCCATCAATGTTCAATACAAACATATATATGTTCCCTGCAATCATACACTCTGATAGTAGTGAAAAGCACATTTTTTCTTAAGGTGTGCCTTTAGCCCTGTTGTACCCTACATGTGCGCAGTGTGCGCTTTTAGTGAGGGCGGGGCTGCAGCAGCGCATCATCTGCTCAAACTGATGAAAACACGACCAACTGAAACAGCGTCTGATTCACTTGCAGAAATAATACATCATGATATCATCACGACATTATCTGTAATAAACCTCGGGAAACACATACGCACCACGCACAATACGCACTAGTACTGGATGTGTGAAATAATGCCAAACAGCCCATGATGGCTTTTCCATATAGCTAACGTTTAACAGTCATTAGGCTACAAAATATTAATATACAATATACATAAGATCCCCCCTTCAATATGTAAAGCGCTTTGTGTCCAGAAAAGCGCTATATAAAATGTAAGGAAGACGTTTATTTAATTAGAATATTAATTGCTAAATTTTGCGTTTTGTTTATTAAATAGGCCTATGTGTTTTACGTAAGCTATTGCTTCCTCAATATTCTATCATTTCAACTACTGAAAAATAATAAGATGGGTATTTAAAGGTTAGCTAGTACAGATGGTTAAACAAACTGATACCTCACCTGAACTTTTCGCCGTATTTCACCAACGCCTTTCGAAACCGAAAGTGTAAATTTGATTGACTTTGATGACGAGCATGAATAAAGCGCGCGCGCCCCCTGTGGAGGCTTTCCACTGCTGTAACATATTCGAGACAAACAAGCAGAGAGAGAGTGTGTTTAATAAATATCTGTGTGACTGAGATGAATGGACACTCTTGAAGTCTCTGTAGCATCTTGATGATCTTCAGCATTACATGAGTGTCATCACAAAACACAATAAAACACTGGCTTTCTGTTATACAAGCACCTTCCACCCTCCATCTCCATTCCAGTCATTCAAAAATAAAATTTTCCCCCTCCACAACATTTAAAAAATTTTTTTTACCTTAATTAATTTCACTTATTTTAAACATTGAGTTGATGCCACTAATCCAGCATTTCTGTAATCCAGTATTATCCAAATAGATATACGGATAGACAGACAGAAAAATATATAAATCTTTTAATATTTTTAATCATTCTCGTGTTTATTTTAACCTGATTTTCTGTAACTTCAATGATTTTGATATTTCCAATAATTCTGCTACATTTATAGCTTTCATATCTTACACTTCTCTTTCTTGTTAGAAGCAGTAGGCCATCCAGGGATTTCTCGCCTATGTTTTATGAATACTGAGGATTCGAACCTACTACTTTTTTCACATACTGTTTTCTCCTACTATATAGTATGTAAGTAGGCATATTCATATATAATATACATTAGTATACGCACGTCCAAATCTTGCAAGAAATAGTCCGAACCCCCGGTAATTCTCGCATACTCTTTTATGAATACTAAGAATTCGGACATATTATTTGTTTGCCTACTGCTTTTTGCCTACAATATATTAGGGAAGTATGCGTTTCAAATGAAAAACAAAGCACAGCTGTGTGTTGATCGGAGATGCACAACAGTTCTGCTCAGGCTTTACAGGTAATATTTTCGGTAACACTTTAGAATAACTGAAGCATTAATTAAGCATTAGTAAATAGTTAATAAATCATTTGTAAAGCATTAATAGACATTAGTAAGCAGTTTATAAATGCACCTATAAATGCTTTGTTCTTTATTTATAAGCATATCTATAATGTGTTTAATAATTGTATTTTCATACTTTATTAATTATCAATTTATCATTTCTAAATTATGTATTACAATATTTACAAACCAGTTATTTAGAAGCTGTCATTGGTGTATAATATTTATAAAGTGTAAGTAAATGATTATTAAACAATTTAAATGTATATTTATGCATCTTATTATTTAGACATATAGTAATAGTTACTCAGTGTGTTAATAAATGCTTTATTAACACATATTCCTACAGTAATTCATGATTAATTCAGGTAGTTATAAAACATTTAGTAGTTGTCACACCTTTTCACACCTTAAATGCTATGTGGTCAAATACGTGTTGTGTGATCCCATCATACACTATTATACACTATTTACACCTACATTTAATGCCTTTCTTTTGGTCAAAATGTAATTAAACATTTCTAAAAATGTCTATATATCCTAATTATTGTTAACATGTAACTGATTATTTCCAGGAGCTCATTGCTTCTACCTTCAGTTAAACTGCTAACAGTGATTTGTAAATTAATTGCCTAAATTATTTCATTATTAGCTAACTGCATTCTCTAAACTGTGATGTTGACATGCATTCTCTGTAAAGGTGCTTTGAAACGATATGTAATGTGAAAAGCGCTATACAAATAAATGTGAATTGAATTGAATTGAATTGAATTAAACAAATTAGTATATGTGAGAACAGCAATAGCCTATGCTACGGCTGTGAATTGTTTATGTATGTTCAAATGAACCATCTCACTAACATGAATCAGAAGTCCAATGCTTAATGTAAGTAAATGTGTCTTTTAAACATTTATTTTATATCAACTTTTATATCAAGTTTACTTAAAGGATTTGGATTTCCCAGCACTATTTGAGAGTACGGATCAGGTGCGTTTGTTTAATTACTCCTCCAGCTCCACTGCTATTTTTACTATATAATGTAACTGAAATGATTTGTGGTGCTTCCTTGATTCTTATTTAAAATAATAATAATAATAATAATAATAATAATAATTTGTTGAAGAAAACATGAAAAGCACTTTGAGTGAAGTGTCAGAAAAGCACTAAATATGTAAAACATTCATTCATTCAACACTAGAAAACAGTTCAACTCGTAAGTGCTGGTTGAATGTACAGTTATTGTCATGGCAATCAAGCACCTTAAGACTAAAACCGAAAGTATTCCTGTCAGGTGTTTCTGTTTGGTCATGTGCGCAAGAAGAGGACTTTCTGTTTCTGTTTAATCTCGGTGACAGTGACCTGATGAGACCCGAAGATCAGCCACGATTTTGACAGTAAGATACACACTAATAATTATATACTTAGAAAAAAACATTTATACACACAGGTGAGGCAGTGGACAAATGTGATGTCTTTGTTTTGTGTGTTACTGTGGCTGATGGAGAACAAACGTAATGGAAGTACAAAGATCACAGCACAAATTATGTTGTGTATATCTGTTGAATTTTTTTTTTTTCTCACAGACTGGGAACAACTGAGCTAATCAGTTAATTGAGAGATGTAGCTATATTGTTTTGGTTTTCTATCATTTTCTAAACTTGTTATATTCCATTAAAACACTTTCAGATTTTCTGTTCTTTTCTATTCAGTTCTGTACGTTGGCAAGATGACAGATGAATGCATCACAATAGAGTCAGACGAGGACACTGATGAACTGCCAGCACCTGAGTTTACATGCCACTGTTGTTATGAAGTCCTCGTAGATCCCACTACGCTCAACTGTGGCCACAGTTTCTGTCGGCATTGTGTGGCGCAGTGGTTGCATTCTTCACAACGGAACGAATGCCCAGAATGCAGAGAGCGTTGGCAGGGGTTTCCCAAAGTCAACATTCTCCTCAGGTGAGAGAACCATATCTGATGGACATCTGCTCACGAGTGATTCTAGGATTTTAAACTTAGGCCCTAATGAGGGTATGATTAAAAAAAAATGTTATTTTGTTTGTATATACTACTAACCCTAAAGCAGTATTTCAGTGTATTGCATAGATACCTGTAGATAGATCATTTTACTTTTGAGTACTATTTCAAAGACAAGATTACCTAATTCCTTTCTTTCCTGTACACACAAACCTGTTCCCTGTACGAACACAAAAACCGCACACACACACACACACGTTTGTTTTTGTGAATTGTGGGGACATTCCATAGGCGTAATGGTTTTTATACTGTACAAACTGTATTTTCTATCGCCCTACACCAACCCTACCCCTAAACCAACCCATCACAGGAAACTGTGCACACTTTTACTTTCTCACAAAAACTCATTCTGTATGATTTATAAGCCTTTTGAAAAGTGGGGACGTGGGGTAATGTCCTCATAAGTCACCTCTTTTTGTAATACCTATGGCATACCCATGTCATTATACACATTTGTATCCTGATATTTCACAAAAACGCGCGCACACACATATACACACATTTTTGTGCTGGTACCTTGGCTGATTTAGGCCTGTCTGACCCTGTTCGACTCTGAAGATTTTTGTATTCTTCATATTCTTTGAGGTCATCACTCTTGTTTGTGTGATGTTGCGTAATTATACCATAAACATAAACAATAAGGGGTATTTTTGCCACAATATCTTGATTCTTGTGGGCTTTCCAACTGCATTCTAATTGGTTACATTATGCAGTAAATGCATGCTATCAAAATGTTTTTATTTTTATTTTATTTATTACTTTTTGCGACATACTTGATAATCTCAGCTTGCAAGTCATTAATGTAATTATTATATTATTGTAGATGATACATACTCCTATATGTGTGAATGGGAAACCACCCTGAATTGCTCCCACATCACATTATGAAAACTGCATTCATGACAAAGAACTACACAGAAGCAGATGTTACTATCTACTGCATCTCAAAACGACAGTCTCTCAATAAATGCAACAAAATCTGCTTTTGTGTCATTGGAGCTGGCGATTGTGGAGCACGCCGAATAATGCAGACTCGGGGGAGTCGTCGAAACGAAGCCCCCTAAAAAGATCCTAATAATGCCTCTGCACCTGCTAAACATCTTTAAAAAAGATCAGATTTACAAACATTCAGATTATAAACATTTCAAATACATCTGCTGCATTCTATCTGCATTTCAATCATAAATAGCATTTTAAGTGAAGTTCACAACGTAATTTCGGGAGGAGTGAACCCATCTAATCTTTAAATTAGTGAAACTTGAACATAATCTCAAGAGGAGGGAACCCTAATCTTTCAATTACATCCAGAGCATATAAGCAGCTACTCACCCTGCTCTGGCATCAGTTGTTTCGATATCATCCGGACGCGTCCCTTATCGAAACATGTCCGAACTCCAGCTATTCCCGTCAGACGATGAATTCTCCAACGTCCCAGAGACGCCCGCTCTTCATCTCCAACCCAAACCAGGTCGTTCCACATTGGATTGTGATCCACTGCCGAATCGCACAGGACGTCAGCTCCAGCACTCGTACAAGCCGCGCTCAAGAAGACCGCTCTCTCCTCCTCCATCAAGACCGTCATCTTCCTCCGTCTCCAGTTCTCCTTCTCCTCCTCCTCCTCAGTCTTTATCTCAAACTACTCGCAAGGACGTTCCGTTAATTCCCCCTGTTTCAAAATGGACTGTAAACAGCCTCCGTCAAGCACTGGCTAATTCCGGTGTCCATTTCCCACGCAGATCATCAAAGATCCAACTATACGAGCTTCTGACGAGTTCCCAAAATTCTCCCAGCCAGCCCGAACTTCAATCAAAAAATCCTAAAAACAAAATTCAACGCATCTCAACTATCCGTTCTTCCCCGCGGCAGCAGAGTAGTCGCCAAACTCGCCACCAGCACGAGCGCGCTAATCCGACCGCTCGTACTTCCTCGTTCGCTCCCGTCTCGTCCCGGCCGGCAACAGCGGCCGCCGAACACAGTTCTCCAGCGGCTCCGGCTCCAAATAACCCTCAAGTTTTATTTTCAGGTTCAAGATCCTCCAAGCATGACACGGAAATACCTTCTCATTTAATTCCTTTCTCTTCTGTTCCGTCTTTCCTTCCTAATTCTCAAAAAGGTGTGGAATCCAGTGTGAGGCTGCCTCCACTGAATGTTCCGCCCCCTCTCCCTTTTCCTTTTTCTTCTGGTGACGACCACAGCATGAGGATGCCTCCGCAGTCAGTCCCACCTATATCTCTTCCTATTTTCCACTCTTTTCTACCTGCTGCAACTCATACTAATCAAGATCCTCAGCCCTCTACGTCTATAGCCCCAGCTCACTGGCCATCTCATTCCCTTGCGTCAGCGGAACATCTTCCACCTCCTCCTCATGCGGTAGCCCAGGAACCTCCTCCAGTGTCTTCTCAACTTCGCTCACTAATCCTAGCAGGTGCAGATATAGATCTTCCTTCTCTTCTTACATCAGTTCCTATCAATGAATCCCATCGTTCTTTCGAATGCGGCCCCTTAACCATACACCTTAAAGACTCCATCCCCACCACCAAACGAGTACTCACCTTTTCAGAATTCTGCATTGCTTTCAGTAGACTAACAGATATCATATGCGCCATCTTTCCCACAAGACGCAAAGAGTTAAATGACTATCTCTCCATTATAGCCGAGCTCAGCCTCTCTTTCGGTGGTAGTCATTTTTACACACACCATAAACTTTTTTTCTGCAAAATGCGCCGCTCGCATAACCCATTGGAACCAGTGCCCATATTGGGGGGCTCTCGACCTAGAGCTTTACAATAAAGTTTTTTTGGGCTGCCGAAGTGTCTCTTGTGCCATTTGCAGATCGATTTCTCACACAACTTCGTCTTGTCCCCAAATAACTCCGGATCCCCCAACTCTCCCGGAACCGCAAGCGCCCAAGTCTACATCATATGTCCCACGTTCCAGGAACGAACGCACCATCAGTTTCAACTCAGGGAAACAAGTCTGTATCAACTTTAATAACTTGGGCTGTGTTAGACAACGTTGTCGCTTCCTCCATATTTGTACTTACTGCGGCGGAGCTCATGCCCGTCCTACGTGTCCTGTACGCCGTTCGTCCGCAAATCTAAATAAAAATCTCAAAAAGTATCTCTCTTCTCCTATTATCATTTCTTCTATTGCAAATGAACTAAAAAACCATCCAGACAAAAACTTCACGCATTACCTCATTTCAGGTTTGAAAGAAGGCTTCGATCCCGGCTTAGAAAGCCTACCAAATTCCAGCCTAATTTGCGACAATCTTCAATCAGCCTTAGCCGAACCAGACTCCGTAGAGGCCCTCATCAAAAAAGAAGTTGATTCCGGTTTCATGATTGGTCCTTTTGATTCCCCCCCCTTCAAACTTTTCCGCATAAATCCTATCGGGATAGCCACCAGGAAATTCTCGGGTAAAAAACGCATCATAATTGACCTTTCTGCCCCCCGTGGGAAAAATCAACCCAGTATCAACAGCTTAATCCCATTAGAAGAATTCTCACTGCATTATCATGACATAGACCAAGCAATCGATCTCATTAAAAATGCTGGTACCGCAGCCTGGCTTGCAAAGGTCGACATAATTTCAGCTTTCAAAGTCATGCCCATACACCCTGATTTCTGGCATTTGTTCGGCATTCGCTGGCGTGAACGATTTTATTTTGCAGTCCGTTTGACTTTCGGTTGCAAAAGCAGCCCAAAAATATTTGACACCCTATCAGAAGCACTCTGCTGGATCCTGCAAAACAACTACGCCATTCCCTACCTCATTCATCTCCTCGACGATTTTCTCATAATTTCCCCCAGCCAAGCTCCCCCAGCAGAACACCTATGCACCGTCCAAAAGGTCTTCTCACAGTTAGGAGTCCCCCTCTCCCCAGAGAAAACCTCAGGCCCTTCTACATCTTTGGAATTCCTGGGAATCAACCTTGACTCCATTAAGTTCCAAGCCTCTCTTCCCAAGGAGAAGATAGACAGAATAATCGCCATTTCTTCAAACTTGCTAGAAGCCCCCCATTGTAGCAAGCGCGATTTGCTCTCTCTTCTAGGACATTTAAACTATGCCATGCGCATAATTCCTCAAGGCAGGCCTTTCATTTCACATCTCCTGACTCTCGCTACTGCAGCTCAAGATCTCGATGATCTAGTAGAACTAAATCCCCCCTGCCAATCAGATCTAAAACTTTGGATTACTTTCTTAAAACAATGGAACGGGCTCACTTTCTTTTACGACAACATTCTGTCCCAAGCTCATGACCTCTGTCTATTCACCGATGCTGCCCCCTCTGTTGGTTATGGAGGTTTCTACAAAGGCCATTGGTTCGCCTCAACTTGGCCACCCGAGCTTACTCTACTCCCCCATTCTGACCAATCAATCGTGCTGTTCGAGCTATATCCTATAACAGTAGCAGCCCATCTATGGGGCTCGGACTGGTCAACAAAAACCATTTGCTTTCTCTGCGATAACCAAACGGTAGTCCACTGCATCAACAAAGGCCGTTCTAATGCTCCAAAAATTATGCCCCTGCTGAGACGCCTCATTTGGACATCTGCTTGCAACCAATTCATAGTCAAAGCTGAACACATCCCAGGCCATAAAAACCAAATCGCTGATGCCCTTTCTCGTTTTCTTTTCCAGAAATTCAGAACATTGGCTCCGAGAATAACTTCCCAGCTTCTAGACATTGGTTTCAGAAGAAACTAAAATCTGTTCTCACCAGATCAGGTATCCCCACAAAAAACTTCTCCTCCCACTCTTTTTGCATAGGAGCAGCCACCACAGCCGCACAGAAAGGCCTTTCAGAAAACCAGATAAAAATGCTAGGTCGGTGGTCCTCCCACACCTTTGAAACTTATGTGAGATCAAACCTCTTCCATATCAGACAAGCCCACCAAACTCTCACATCCACATAAATCTCGCTGCTTAACAAGCCCCGCAGGGCTCACATACATCTGGATGCAGTGAGGGCTCTCCCGTTCAAATGAGCGTGAGTTACCACGCCTGGCGTGAGCTCTCCCATTTGAATCGCAGTGTGGGCCCCCCCATCCAGATGCAACGCGGGCTCTCCCGTTCGAATTGCAGTGTGGGCCCTCCCGTTCGCTAAACAAGAGCTTTCGTGTTTCATTTTTATCATGGGCTCCCCATTCGAATTGCAGTGAGGGCCCTCCCGTTCGAATCGCAGTGTGAGCTCTTCGTTCGGGCGCAGTGGGGGCTCTCCCTTTCCGAATTGCAGTGTGATCCTTCATGTTTTTCGTCATGGAGGCTCTCCCATTCGGATCGCAGTGTGGGCCCTCCTATCCGAACAGTGGACTGGAGGAACTCTGTTGTCGTCCTTTGGCAGTTGTGGACCATCGTGTTCCCATGCGATTCTGGCCCTCGCTTTAGAGGGAGGGGAGCACTGCGTTCGACACTTTCGCAGGCTCCCCCTCTCTGTTGCCGGGGGAGGGATTATCGCTGTGGATACCGTTCGGCCCGCTTCTCCGGGGACAAGTACCTCCTTCCTCACACATGACATTATGAGCCCCCTGTTATTCTGACTCAGGGGACTCCATGTCATGAATGCCACGGAGGGACGTACTTCATCTCTTACATGTGTATCCCTCCAGTCCAAACGCTGCTCCCGCAGGAGCAAATTCGAGCGTCACTGCCGCAGCAGTGCTCGCTCACGACCCAGGTCGATAAACGCAGCAGCGAGATACATCAGAGTTCAACCCACTAAAACTCCCCTACAACTCCTCAGGAGCCATCTACAAACACGTCCTCAATATGGTTACTATCGGCTCTTGTCCCATATCTTCATTGCTCTTTTCATACTCTTTTGGGGGGTATTCCATAACGCAAATCGAATCCGTAAGACTACCAGCTTCATTTGCATCTTTCCAGCTTGCTGTCCTAAATGGAACTTGCGCTTTTTGGGGGGTATATCCAAGCTCGAGTTGAAGCTGCTTCCTCGAGCCCCTCCACAGCGGACAGCAAGCCAAATACGCTTAACCTTATTAGCTTAAAGATTTTATGAGGAAACGAACTCGTGAAGTGAAGTTCACAACGTAATTTCGGGAGGAGTGAACCCATCTAATCTTTAAATTAGTGAAACTTGAACATAATCTCAAGAGGAGGGAACCCTAATCTTTCAATTACATCCAGAGCATATAAGCAGCTACTCACCCTGCTCTGGCATCAGTTGTTTCGATATCCCTCCACCTCCCCAACTCCACCACATAAATTAAGCATCTCATCTATCGTACTCCTCTTTCATGCAATAGTAGTCCCTGGGGGGTATATCCAAGCTCGAGTTGAAGCTGCTTCCTCGAGCCCCTCCACAGCGGACAGCAAGCCAAATACGCTTAACCTTATTAGCTTAAAGATTTTATGAGGAAACGAACTCGTGAATTCAAGGTAATGCCAACCATGTTAAAATAAAATTTAGCATTATAAATTCTGAATCTATGTACTAATTACCATTGTCCCATGTCTGCCAAACATGTTGATGTGTACAAACATCACCTTTCAAAACTGGCGTCTCCAGCATGGGTAAAGGCTACAGTCTCTAGCATCAGTCGCCACTGCATCTCTTGAGACCAGGGGAGTGAGGTTTACACACCATTACACTCGTTTTCTCCCTTATTAGTGAATGACTTTTCCTCCTTCAATAAATCAATGCATTTTTTAAAGTGGCATGTTAAATGAAACTTAAAAAACACTACTCTTTTGACTCAACAGATTTTTTTTGTAGTTGACCAGATGTAGTTTATTTGCCATTTCTCCCAAAGACAAACTCTGCTGAGATCGGCACCATGTTGTTGTGTCATCTAATTCGATCTACAGGTAACTCTTTAATGAAATAGAGTCCTGAACTAAGACAAATCGGCTTGAAAAGGGTCAAAGACGAGACGTCACCATTTTGTTGTCTGCATCAAATTAAATTCACAAAAGTCATTTTACATACATAAAAACATGTCAGATGCAAGTAGTGTCTAGTTTAATATTTCAAATAACTTTTGTGAAAATAAAATGTCAACATATGGGGGAAATAATGTTCCAGAGTTTAAAATTGTCATTCAGCGTATTCGTCCAGACTTTAATTTTGCCATTATATTTTTACGTAAACACATAAAACACCAAGTAAAAAAAAACGCATGTTATTCAGTGAAATACCAAAAACACTTATATTGTTAGATTTTTTTGAAAAATAAGCAGATGTTGTGAATAACTGTGATTAACCCCACTGGTCAAGCTCACTGTTTGATATATATAGGTGGCCAGTTGATGGCCTGCAATATAAGCTGAAGAAGAAGTTTTGTCATTCAGGGTAATGTAAATTCTCTGTTACACCACAGTGTCATCCATTACACTAAATGACAGTATCACTGTATAAATAATTTTAGCATCTTATTTATATTACAGATAAATGAGGAATGTGTAGCACTGACAAATATGTGTTAAACTTAATAAATATTACGTTTTTTTGCTTCATCTCCCAGATTTTGCTTCATCTCCCAGGTGCTTTATCTCTATCTTTAAGCACTGCCCCCTAAAATGCATAAAAATACAATGTACAGATCCCTATTTGGACCTGATGACTGCAGCGACCAAACAGCAAGTTCTCAATAAAGAATCCTCCTGAAGATACACAGAGTCTCCTGGACTTCACTTCTGAGTTTCCTACAGGTTGCACAAGAATAAAGTAGCCATAGTGTGCATATATAACGGAGGGCAGAAAATAAGAGCTGTGTGAGTAAACCTCACTCCACTGATCTAAAGAGGCGCACTAGCCCTCGCCTTCCATGCCAAAGACTCTGGTTTGAGTCCCGCTCGGAGCGGGGCGAGTAGGACTGGAGGAGTTAACTCATCCACAGAGCTAGAGCGTTAAACTGTTTGCGATAAAATAGCCTAGATTTAATGGGGCTAGAAGCTGTCAAAAATGCAGATTTGAAATGAACCCTGTGATATTCTGTGTGTGCTTAGGTTAGCATTTGTGTATGTGTGTATGCTAGGGATGCAGTGGAGAAGAAGTTTCCAGCTGAGATAAGCAGACGGAGGAGGGCTGTCCAGAGTGACCCGCGGATCCATTATTTTCTTCAGATGTTCCAGCGGTATGGACAGATGCTGACTCAACAAATACCTGTTTCAGAAGGCCTACAGCAAGCTATACAAAACAGCTTTTGTTTTGGAGTTATGATGACATTGATCTTTATGGGGGTGAGATGCTCTTTCTCTTATACCCGATACACATTGTCTGATTTTAGGCTGTGCCAGACGAAAGATGACCAATCGTGGTGATTTCTGCAAAAAACAAACAAACAAAAACATGAAATGGCGTATTGATCAACATGACATAGCGTTAAAACTTAAAACATGCCAAGTTGGCCTCTTTTCCCTAGCCATGACTGCATCCATATTCTTCCTTCTCTTTTATTTCAGTGCACATAAACCACAATTGCCAGTGCGATTCATCTCGCTCTATTTGTTTGCCACTAGCTAATGCTGATGATGTTTGATTCTTTTATACTAACTTGTGTCATAGCCTACAATTCAACTGGTGTCATCATCGTACAGTCAACATACAGTTGTGCTCAAAATTATTCATACCCTTGGTATTTTTATAGTGTTTTTAAATAGTTTTCTGTAACAAATGAGTTTTATAATGCCTACAAATATTTAATATGTGACAAACAATTGAAAGAATAAGTCATATTTTAAGAAAAATGTTATTTCATGGGTATTTTATTGACAAATATTTAAAAATAGCCATGTTCAGAATTATTCATACCCTTTGTATTGCAAAGTCCAAAGTCCTTTTCAATTAGGGCCTGGCAATATGGCCAAAATAGAATCACAATATTTACAACAAAACTTTGCATTTTATTATTTTATCAAATAAAGATGCTGCACAACAGAACTGTATAAATTAAAAAATGGGTGAAAAATTTCTTGGTTATATGATATTTTTAAAATAATAATATAATTTATATAAGAATTATGTTTTAGTATACAATATTAAAATATTTAAGTTAAACCAGACTTTTATTTTGACAGTTTGTCGTGAAGATCTTTTAGTTTCAGTTTCAAACAGTGAAAAGTTTGTGAAGTGACTCTCAAAGCCACTCTGGAGATGAAGTTCATGCCTTCATATATTGTGAGCGTCACGCGTGTTTGAGTTTGTGTAGTAGACGAAACTATGGCACTCATTCACAAAGAGACTTATTAGCGACATGCACTGACAGGCTGTTGTCGCATTTATTTCTGATGAGTGATAGTTAGATTAAGCCTTTTAATGTCTTTTTTACACACAATACCCTCACTCACTTTTTCATGTGTTCATGTGTTCTGATGTCACATGGCAACTTGTCACTCATTTATAAAGGCATATGATATAATGTTTATGATCCAGGGACAGCGCACACTTGAAGGTTGTTCATGCAACCAAGCTTGTTATGTGGTTTCATGTGTACTATTTACATTTTAATACAATAAGAGAAATCTTGCAGAATCTTTAGAATTTTGTCTCCAAACTTCCGTTTATGTGGTAGCTCTGCATATTTCTACTTATTGAAGAGTTCAGTTGTCATGAGCATTGTAATGTTTAAAGCAGATGTCATAACAATTGTCAATAGATCGGGAAGATTTTAAAAAGAGCGGTTCATTCATAAGATCTTACATGCTGTGGAAATACAAACTGGATGACAGAACACAATGAGCGAAGCGCTGAAAAGGGGCAGGGCTTCATATGGTCTATATCAAACATTTTTTAATATCATTATCAATGAAGGTATACCATTGATAAATACTGATGCCTTTTTCTCGCCCTTTTCAGTAATCAGTAGAAAAGCCTTTGTTCTTGATGATGGCCTCCAAATGCTTCTTGTAGGTCTCTACAAGATTTCTGCAGGTCTGCTGTGGGATGTTTCTCCACTTTTCCTTAGCAAAAACTTCCAGTTGTTGGAGATTGGTAGGCATTCTAGCCCTGACCCGGGTCTTCAACTCTGTCCACAAATTCTCAGTTGGGTTCAGGTCAGGGCACTGACACTCCAGAACATTGATGTTGTTTTCCCTGAACCATTGCTTGACCACTTGCACCAAATGCTTAGGGTCATTATCCTGCTGGTAGGTCCAATCCTCTAGCAGGTTGAGCGTCTGTGCAGACACCACCAGGTTTTCATTCAGAATCTTTAGGTAGTCCTCCTTTTTCATGATACCATCTATCTTAACGAGGATAAGATCGTTAAGATCGTTATCCACTGGCAGAGAAGCATCCCCATAGCATGATGTGACCCCCGTGGTACTTGACCGTTGGGATGTATTCTTTGGACTGAAGGCTTCCCCTTTCTAATGCCTAACATATGCAACATCCATATGTCCAAAGAGCTCCAATTTAGTCTCGTCTGACCAGAGGATGGATGACCAGAAGTTCGGATCTCTATCTAGGTAAACCCTCTCGAAGGCCAGACATGCATCCAGGTGTCTCTGGGTAAGGAGTGGTGTCTTTCTGGTGTGATGTCTATGGAGGCCATCTTGATGCAGAATTCGTTAAACGATGGGTCTTGATACTGTGATTCCTGCTTGGTTGAGGGTGTCCATTGGAGTTTGGTGGTGATACGAAGGTTGTTGCTTGAGTCGCGGCAGATCATTCTAGCAACTCTAGAGGATACCTTGCACCTCCTGCCACGTCCATCCAGGTTTTTGATAATTGACCACATGGTGAGAGTGACTAAGGATAATTAAAGCTTTGGCCCCTTAATTAATTCATTACATAGCAGGTATTACCATTCTTAGGCTTAAATTAATTAGGCATAAGGCCTGGGACACACTAGATGATTTTCAAATCTTAACTGATTTTAAAACTGTGGGACACCACAGACATACTGTAATGACAGTTTCAACCAATTTGTAGCATTATAATCCTCTGAGCGCACACACTAGATGATTCGGCTGGATCGCAACACCACACACCTGTCGATTGCAGGAACGATTTCACAGTGACACGAGATCTCACAGAAACTCACGAGATCAAATGTGACTTGAGAAGAAAAACAAATGGAGGACAATCAACGTTGTCAGCTGGCTCTCCTGGTATGTGTCCTGTTTTGCCGTGAAAAACAAAGGAGAAAAAAGAATATGGGTGATTTTCTTTCTTAATACTCCACTTCCGAGGCATGTTTGTGGCTGCCAAGTTTCAGCTATAGAAGGCACGTCCTGATATTGCTGAGTTAGATGCGTTTCTGGGTCAACATATTTTGTTGATCCTGGAACAACATTCTAGTCTGAAAAATTAGTCTTAACCCTATTCCTACCCCTAAACCTAACCCTACCCATAAGTTATCCCATCTTACTCACTCTCATTGGCTATGGCGGGTATCCATCAGAGGCAGCTCAATCAAGAGTCATAAATATCAAACATGTTGGATATTTACGTTTTGGGATCGTGGAGGCTCCAACGCGATCAGGAGAAGTAAAATAATCATAATGACACCACACAATTGAAGACTTTTTGGACAAAATGTCTGTTGCGACAAGCCTCGAATCGGACCACACATTCCCAATTGTTGGTGCAAATCAGGCTTAAAATGTGTAGCCAGCCTAAAAATGTTAAATTTATTGTTAATGATTATAGTCACTGGAATGTGAAAACCATGTGTACGTTCACAAAAGAAGGATTTTTTTCTGAGATTGGGAATAGGGTATGATTCACTTTGGGATCAGGATCAAAAGAGAATCTCTGGCCATATCTGCTGATATGTAAATTAGGTTTAGCCAACACATTTGTGAGTTTGTGCATGGCAACTAATAGATGTTTATTGAGCAGCAAATCAGCATATTAGAATGATTTCTGAAGGATCATGTGACACTGAAGACTGGAGTAACGATGCTGAAAATTCAGCTTTGCATCACAGGAATAAATTACTTTGTCAAATATATTTAAATAGTACACAGTTATTTTAAATTGTAATAATATTTCACAGTATTACTGTTTTTTACTGTATTTTTAATTAAATAAATGTAGCCTTGGTGAGCAGACGAAACTTCTTTTAAAAACATTAAAAATCTTAGTGGTTCCAAAATTTTGGACTGTACTGTATATATATATATATATATATATATATATATATATATATATATATATATATATATATATATATATATATAATGTATGTATATGTATGTATGTATATATATATATATATATATATATATTTTTTTTTTTTTTTTTTTTTTTTTTCAAGGGGTATGAATAGTTTTGAGCACAACTGTACATGTCATACCCAAGTTTTATAGATCCATGTTGTACAGTGTGATTTGTAATGATCTTATAGGCAAAATAACACAGTCTATAGCAGGCATTACACATGCACAGAGTTTGATAATGAGTTGAGGTTGTGCACAAGACATAATAAGCATTGTGTGAATGTTTCTAGGTTTCGTTGTTACGGTATCACTGGATCAGTGCTGATTCTGATTATGACATCTTGGTCCAGAAGCCAATCAGCAGGTGGAATGCTGATGATGTCAGTCTGTGGGTGAAGCATCTGGGTCCATGGACCAATCAGTACAGTGAAATGTTCCACAGAGAACAAATTAATGGCAGGTGGGCACCAATCACACACAAAGAAACACAAGTATATAAGTTATTATATTACCCCCCGATGACTTTCTTAGTTATTTGTAATAAAATATGTTTCCAACATGATTTTAGTGGAAAAGAAAAAAGCACTTTTTTTTTTTACCACCAAACTTTTCCCTTTGCTTATTAGTTTCCATGGTTTCAAATTAGCCACACACCTGTTTCAATTCCTGTTAATTATCTAGTCTACATATGTAAGCCCTTAGGCTGATTTATACTTCTGCGTCGAGTGTACGGCGTAACTACAGCGTAGGCTGTGTGTACCACGTGTAGCCTATGACGTGCACCTCTTCAAAAATGTAACAACACATCGATTCTATGTGGACTGCAAGTGCTGTGATTGGTCTGCTAGAACCCCTCCCTCAGGTCAAAAAACTGGCGCGGAACAATCGGAGAAGAGCGAGCGTTTTCAACTTCCATAGGAATGGAAAAATGCTCTGTTTCAGGGGGCACATGAAGTCAAACTTTCCTGTTCCTGTTGGATTTAATTATTAAAGATTGTTTATTGGATTCTCTATCATCATGCGCTTCATTGCAGCCATTGACACATGACAGTGTGTAATGTATTTTAATATTTATGGACTGACACCCATACCAAAAAAAATGATTGGCCACAATGTCTAGAAAATTGACAATGTCCACAGAAAGAGTTTGGTGCTGCAAAGATATTGTACAATGGCAAGATTGTAACGATTGGCCCTATTGGTCGATTTTACATGAATTAAAATGGGGTCAGATTAAACTGTGTGAGAGGTTATGAGCGTTTTAAAAGATGTGACAGACAACAGAAATGAAGTGAATAAATAAAGTGTATTTACAATTTCCACATGGAACTTAAAACAATACAATAAAACTAGAATAACTTAGGCTGTTAAAAGTGTGGAGTCCATTTGCACCATACCATAAAACAGTCCATAAGAATCCTAGTGTGCTGATAAGTCCCAATGTGCAAGTGAGATGTCACATAAGACACGTGTTTTATCCGCTCAATATATATAACATGATGGTTTTATGTATATTTGAGTTTTAATTGGGTTACATGTTGTCTTAGCCATTTTATTCCTCTTACGTATTTTAATGTGTGTATGTCTTTAAATGTGTATGGGTCTGCCTATCATGTGACTGATCACATGACAGGAACCAGGAAGTAAGCCAGTATAAAGGAGGCAGCATGACAAACAATCACCCTCTCATTGCAAACACAATAGCTGGACTGTGGAGTTACTTTTATGGACTTGCCTTTCCAGCCAATCACATCACTTTCTGTGGACTTTGTACATACACCGGTGGACATTTCTCACTTGCACATTGGGACTTACCAGCACACTAGGATTCTTATGGACTGTTTTATGGTATGGTACAAATGGACTCCCTGCTTTTTAACAGCCTAAGTTATTCTAGTTTTATTGTTGTTTTAAGTTCCATGTGAACATTGTAAATACACCTTATTTATCCATTTCTGTTGTCTGTCTCATCTTTTTAAACACTCCAAACCTCTCACACAGTTTAATCTGACCCCATTTTAACTCATGTAAAATCGACATATTAGGCCGATCGTTACAAGATAACTAATTTTCTCATCTGAGCTTATCAGTGATCTGACGACACCAGAGCCGATCCGCCCCATATACGCAAACTACACAAGTTGCGTAGAGCCTCCGAACCACCAGGGGGCCCCCTTGTTCATCACTATATAAAATAAACATGATGGTAATTTACCATAATGTGAATAACAATTTTCATATCTGGTCTTTTCTCGAAAAAACAAACATACAAACAAAAACGGAGGTTTATTCATACTAAAATGAAAACGGTTATCATATATACCTATTCAAGATATGGTATTCCTAACCCCAATGCTCATTTTGACATTTTTCATGACCATTGTCTTTACTTTTTTTTATTTATTTTTTTTTATTTTTTTTTTATTGCTGACACAGACACATTTAAAAAAAAAAAAAAAAGACAGACCTTTACAGATATTTATTTATTTTTAAAAAGAAGATATTTTGAAAAGATTGTTATCCAATCTTGTACTCCAGATGTCTTAAATTTTTCCAGGTTGTGTATGCCCCAAAAGCTCTGTGGACCTCTGTATTTCTAAAACCCTTAGTACGGCCATGCTCATCGAAACAATGCCACCACTAATGCATGCCGTAATCAAAGCTAAAGGCAGTCCAAAGCTCGATGTATATACTGTTATAGCAGTTAATGTACATCACTTGATCTGTGTGTATTTGTCAGTTTGTTGGCTCGTCTCAGAGATGAAGAACTGTCTGCTGCTCCATTCAGGGTTGAGAATCCATCACACAGACAAGTCATACTGGATGAAGTCCAAAAAATCAAAGAGCTCAAAGTCAAACTGCCACAGAATCTCTGGGAGTACAAGGTACGTATTGTGTTTTTCTGATAAATTGTGATAAAGTGTAAATTGTTCATTCTACAAAGCACCCAGTCAAATCAAAGTTTTGGATTCACCAGCTGACATTCGCGGCAGGTTGCATACCACCAGCGAACATTCCCACAAATGCCCAGTCAATAGAAATGGGCCATCATTCATACACCTCACCTTCATTCCATTATTTTTATTGTATCGGGTTGAACCAAGTTTGGTAAATTGGGGTTTGGTGCAACAATATCCACCAAGGCTTGGTATGTACCCCTTTATACTCATAGGTATTTGGTATATCCCAGCTCGATCATGGGTGGTCCATGGAGCATCAGGGACATGGGTCAAGGCCTCCATCTCCATCAACATACACTGATTTCAGACTCCCCTTCGAACTACCTGTAGCTCTAGCAGACTGGCCCAAGCCTTTTGCCTTCACCCATGGTAGTGGGGTTAGTAATCCTAGGTAGAAGAACGGGGAGATGTTGAAAAAAGTAAGCATAGAGAGTAAGCATAGGTTGGAGCCAGCATTAGGTGAATGTTTTCAGTTTTTTCGGGGTAATGGGACTGGTCAGAAGGGGAGGGCAGGCTGGGTAGAAGTGTTGAAACAGGACTTGTCGGCCCCTTAATGTGTTGCAAGGTGGTCCTTAGCCAACGGGACAGCTTTATTCAGTTATACCAGCCGGTGGCACCAGACCTATTCAGTCACCTTTCTTGGCAATTGGGTGACAAATTGCTCCACCATCACCAGCTTGATGGCCAAATTACTTCCCTTCTAAGCTAGCAACCACCGAAGGCAATCAAGCAGCCAACCTTCTCCAGTGTGAGGGCACAGAATAATTGCTGGTGTTCCTCAATACTGCTGCCAATCCATTGCAGGATGGCCTTCTACAGATCATAATATGGCAGGAGGTTTGCCACCAGAAGCAGATGCACCACTAGTTAAAGGGTTAGTTCACCCAAAAATAAAATTTCTGTCATTGAGTACTCACCCTCATGTCGTTCCAAACCTTTTTTTTATTTATTTTTTATTTTTTTATAATATCAATCAAACTGCAGTTGGGTTCTTTTGATTAAGTAATAATAACTATAAAAAATACAGGTAAATTAAGTTATTTGAAAGTATGTTTTTTATATATATAAAAAGTTTGTTTTTTAGCAAAAGCAGATAACTCCAACAGTTGTTTTTTGGCAAAAGCAGACTCCACATTTCATGTTTCAGAGTTAAACAAAACCCAAGTAATTGCTTTGTAATTGCATTTAAAACACACGTGTTCGTTTTTTTGTGAATTGTGGGGACATTCCATAGGCGTAATGGTTTTTATATTGTACAAACCGTATTTTCTGTCCCCCTACATTACCCCTACCCCCAAACCTAACCTAAAGCATCGAAATTTGTCAGGCCGCCATGGACACGCCCTTCAGCGAAAACAAGATCTTCACATTTTAGCGTCGCAAAGGCCTTTAGATTAGATTGTTTTCAGATTTTGCACCCAGGGACTTTTTTGTAGGTATCGGGCTGTTACATGTCCAATGGGTTTCATACTTGTATGTGAAACATAACGCAAATTGGAATTTTGTAGGTGACGCTACTGAGTCATTTTGCCACTCCTAATTCTGTAACCCATATCAGATGTAAATTTTCACCACTTCTGACGCGTATGCAAAGTTTCATGAGTTTTCGAGCATGTTTAGGCCCTCAAAAATGCGATTCATTTTGGAGAATAATAATATTTGACCGAGCAATTACAATAATTAATGTATTAAAATACTTTTATAATGCATTATACATAAAGGCTTTAAATAAAGTGTTACACAAAAGTCTTTGATTTTCATCCTTACACAGATTAATCCTTTACATATTTTGGCCTCCCCAACTCCTCAACCACAATAACAGTCCTTATTTTTAGTGTTGGAATGAGGAGGTGGATTTACATTTTCAAAAAACGTATACACAAATGTCTACTCTTTTTTTCATGGATAATATTTCACTCATAGGTGTGTGTAATTCTCTTTCCTGCCCAAGGCTACAAATCTTGGAAAAGCCCTGTTTCTACAGTTTGGTCTGAGAGAATTTCCACGTCTCACTTTTCTCTACTTGTACCTGTTTGATTATGAAGACACCTTTCTACCCTTCATACACACCTGCTGCTCTGCACACACAAACAACAACGCAGTGCAAGATGTCGCGCCTGACAACATGCTGGTTTGTGTCTGAGAACTCTCCCCATTGTTAACATACAACAGCTGAAATATAAGAACGTAGAGTAATTGTGTGTATGTAGCAGGAGCCAAGCCGGAATCAGTGGGTGGAGTTTCGGGTGAAGGTGTGTCTGTTGCCCTACCTGCTACTTGTTGACTTTGCCTGGAAATGGCTGAGCGTTCATTTCTGGATATCATGGATTGTCATTGTTAATGCTGTGTTAATGACAATATTGGAGCTCTTTTTTATCTGGACACTATGGAGAAGAAGACAGATGAGGTACACACATACATTTACTATATATACAGTATATAATGTATATACATGTAATGTGGTTACATGCGGTTGTGATTTGATATTGAGAAAATGACTTTATATTCAACATTCACAAGTCAATTATTGTGTTTGTTTGTGTGTATATTTCAGCACCCTCCCTAAGATGTTTTTGTGGAGGATGTCCAATCTGTTGTTCTTTATACTGCTGTGGCCTGTGCTCCCTCAGATCTACTGTGACTTTGAATTCTACGGTGGACTCTTTTTCAGCTCAATCCTTTACATCTGGGTTCGGAAACCTTTTTTTAAGCTGTCACAGCAATGAAAACCAAAACAAGTTTAGATTTTTTTTTTTTTTCTATAGTTTCAGCACTGTTTGAACTTGAAGGAAATTAATTAATCATAACTAACATTCCTTTTCTAGCAAGATTAACCATGGTTCTCTAATATTGCTCTCTAATATTGCTTTAATACAACAGATTAGTAAAAAAATATGTGTGTATTTAATTAGAATGTAGCAGTTTAAAATGTTTATTATTTATTTAGCACTTTACACAATAAGACCAATTATTAGACAATTTTACCTGATGTCACTTTGTTAATTTTCACATAATTAATGTTTTTTGAAACTGAACCTACTTCGGCAAATGCACAGTTTAAATGAATTTGTAAATTAATCAGTAAAATTAATCATTTTTTTCATTTAAGTACATGGATGTAAATGATAAACACTTCTTTATTTCTTTATTTATGTTTATTTATCTTTATTTCTTTATTTATGAAATTCTTTATGTTTGCTGTTGTTTTTGTTGACTGTGCTGTAGTTTGTTTTGTCATGTTCAGAATTTCTCTATTTTTTTGTTCTGAATAATTAGTGTTTTAAACTTCTTTATCAGTGAAATTATAGTCATAAATATTCTGCTATGTTCTGAATTTAATCTGGTTCTTCAAACATTTTCTGTAACAATACACACATTTTCAGTAGAACTCTATTGTAATTGTTGATAAATTTAGTAGAGAGTTAATGTGTCTTATCTTCAGTTGATTTCATCTAAGGCTGTGCGGCTAAAGTCAGATACGAGCATGGAAATAGTGTTTACAAAAGTATATGACAGTAAATAGGATGAATGTCATTGCCACGGCAGGTTCGTTATGTTCGTTGTACACACAAGCCTCACCTAAAGCAGAGATAAAGTGACATTTAGATTGAGGGTGAATAAATAATGACAGAGATCTACATTTTGAAGGACATGGCCATATTCTCTAATGCTAGACTGTTTATGTTATAACACTATACAGAAAATATAGAAGCCACCGACATGACATAAAATCTGTAATTGTTTTTTTGCAATAAAAACACCATTAGTTTATACTCACCAGGTGCAAATATTTATAAAATCAGCAGAAACAAAGCTTAGAGGGTTTCAGATGCAAAGAAAACAACTCTCAGATCCTCCAATGCACATTGACCATTGAGGAGACAATATTTCTATGATTAGCCATGTAATCCAAATGAATATATGCAAAAAAGGGTAAAACAAGGATAGACTCACATATCTTCAGTATTAGTTCTGTCATGTGTAATAGAGTTGAATAAAATAACAGCAACTGATCCAAACTGATACGCAACGAGGAGAAAGTACAATGCAAATTAAGATAAAGGAAATCATTATAGTATAACAGAGGGTGTATAAAAACCTACACTCTAAAAAATAACTGTAAAAAAAGCTAAACAAATCTACACAATAAAGTACCGTTTTATGTTAAAACAGTAATATTCCGTAAAAACAATGCCCCCGGTATATTACTGTTTCTATGGAAAACGGTATTTTACTGTGTAAATTTGTTTCTTTTTTTTTTTTTTACAGTCATTTAGTGTAATACAGGGAAGTATACTGTACCTGAGTTATTATTTGACCATGTTAAATCCATAAGCCTTCACTGTATCTGCAGAAACACAGTCACACAGAGACATCCAATTCGATCTGTCAATGAACGGAGAAGGGGAAATTAATGATGCATTTCATTCTAAGTTTAATTATGTTTCAGCATGAATACTTTTGAAATAATCGTACCTTCATGATTTTCCAGTGCCACGATGTAAAAACAGATCATAACTGCATTCACCACTATCATCACACTGAACCATTTTCCCTTCTGAGCTGAACATAAACCTGAGAAAGTTTTTCATTCAGTATATTCCTGTGTCTAAGACTGCCTGAGTCTTAAAAGACATGCACAGCCAAAACTGACTTGTGTTAAGGAGATTTTCTGTCAAAACAAAATGAAGCTATGCATTAAGTTTGTCCATTTGATCAGTTCATGCATTCTACGGAAATCAAAGACATGAACCTGATGTTGCTAGTTCAGTAATGTTTGTGTTTTGATCTTAGTCCAATTACTTCAATCATGTTTGGTAGCACATATGGATTTCAAACAAGTTTTTTTGTGAATTCTGTACTCCAAACAAAAAATTCTGTATCATTTTTGTAAAATTTGCTATGCAACAAGTGAACAATAAAGCCACACTGACAGACAATAATGGTTGATTTGAACGTTGTTCAAGACACAAGTATAGTTCATACACTTTTCAAGAAATGATGAGAAGTCAGGGCAAGATGTATCGCCACCCTAGTGAAAAAGAAATGGAACAATTTATTTATACATACTTTAGTATAGAAATCAAATGACAGTACAAATTATATAGATTTAAAGACTGTGAATCGCAGAAAAAAAAGTCTCAGAATGGGTGCAATAAAGCCACATGTGAATATAAACAAAACGCTATGTACAAAACACAAAAGTGTGTTAAACTTGAAGTTGTTGAAGAAATAAAGCCAGCACACACAACATTAAACATCTGCAGAATGTTTTTCTCCCATTTTACCTGACATAATCTGTCATTGCAAGCAATTGAATAAACTGGCATAACATTAGTTTTATTCTTGTGCGCGCACTAAATCACGGACAGTTCTGTTTGGTGGTGGAAGATTGGGAATTAAATTCGTTTAACTGCACAAACCAGCACAAATCAAGCACAAACGAACGATACCAGTTTGGAGCAATTTGGATGGAGGGCGAATAAATAGAATGTTCATTTTAACAGCACAAATCGAGCACAAACGAACGACACCGGTCTTGAACGACATGGGGTGGAGAGTTACATAACTGTTCATTTTTTCATTATATTTAAGAAGAGGTCTTAGTTACAATGTTTGATTTAACGGCACAAATCGAGCATAAACAAATGGCACTGGTTTCATGCAATTTAGACAAAGTGGGGTGGAGAGTGACGTCACAGCTCCCGAATTATATTTGTTATTACTAAAGATGGGAAATAGATACAGTGTTCCAGGCACGTGCGCACATAGACATAAAAGGGGGCTTGAGCACTTGCCCTTTTTCTTCATTGAGAGAAAGTGCTCTTTTTTCTGGGGTGTTTTTTTTTTTTTTTTTTTTTTTTTTGTAAATAAATGAATATATATTCCTGCTTCACAGCACAGCTTCCCTGCCAAACATATATATTTACTGAATTAAAATATTACTATAAATCAGGTCGGCTTTGTCGAGTTCAGATGCCCTCCCTCTGCGAAACGCCATTCATTTCCGCATGCTCGCGTGCCCCACCTTGTGATTGCTGCTGGCTGACAACTTAATACAACTATGCCTGGAAAAAGACAACAGCTGTCTGGCGATGAGAAGTTAAAAAGAAAAAGCTCTAGATGAATCCTGTGCATCTTTTTCAGGTAGCCTATATATGTTCACAAACATGTGAAATCTTTGGCTATTTAAGGGTGAGATTATTTATACATTTAATACCGCATTAATAATTTGACCACCAGCAACGCATCTGCCTGATTTGATATAATGCAATTTGTTATATTATAATTTCAATTGTGTTTTGCACCATAGTTAAGATATCTGTAGGGCTATCAATACCAGAAGAGGAGCATTCCACGGACACAAATCCATGAACTGCATTATTAGACAGTTTTCCATTTAAAAATCATAATACAGCATGCTATCATTCTTAATTCTGCGCTAACACAGGAGAATACGTCAAAAGTTTAAACCCTCACTCTGAGTGTTCATGTTTTAATGTCCACATATTATTGTTGAAGAAATTACAATGGCTGTATATTATTATTATTTAACTAATATTATATATATATATATATATATATATATATATATATATATATATATATATAGTTTTATTAATGCTGGCTGGCCAAAAACAAGGATTTGATCGTGCTGTGTAACAACAACAATCAGCAGGCTTTTGTTATAATATATATTATGTACTTGAATATTTCAGGGGAAAAACACTCTGTGATTAAATATGCAGATTAGCTTGTTTTGGTTAATTTAGAAGAAATCTATGGATGCAAACAGACAGAGGGTAGTAGGCTTAAAACAAACACCATCTAAATGTGTATTTTGAAAGTTTTCTTTTCATTAGAGTAAAAGACATGGCCAAAAAAAATGGACCAAAATCTTAAAATTGTCTACTACATGTAAGAAGTATCCCAATAACACCCAAAAAAATTAAAACGATTTATTGATTTGTGCAAAACAAGTTATTAGGGAAACTATGTTCCTCTCCTTGGTGCAATCATTTATTCTAAATATATAGCTACTTGAAAAAAGTAGCGTAGAAAACATGCACATTGTGGCATAATTTCCTTTGCTGTTGCCTGCTCTTGTGATAAACCTAGTGAATACTAAAGAAGAACATGGTCTCTGTGTGAACTGATTATGAAATCTGTGGAGTATGAAACAATTGTGTGAGTGTGAGGGAATTAAAATAAATTGATAAGGAAGTAAAAGTTGTGTTAATATATTTAACGTTTTGTATATATATATATATATATATATATATATATATATATATATATATATATATATATATATATATTTTTTTTTTTTTAAATTAGAGGGCAATTAAGTGCCCTTTTTTTCACTTGAGCCCCTGCCCCCCAAAATGTCTGTGCACGTCCCTGCAGTGTTCATTTTAACGGCACAAACCGGCACAAATCAAGCACAAACCAACGACGCCAGTTTCGTGTGATTTAGACAAAGTGGGGTGGAGAGTGATATCTGTCAAAGAAAAACAGTTAGTGTTTGTTTTAATGGCACAAACCAGCACAAAGAGCACGAACGAATGGCACCAGTTTGAAGTGATTTGAAAGACGTGGGGTGGAGAATGACATCACATGACCAAAAAAAAAAAGCTCAATATCTCGAACACCAAACGTTCGTTTTTGCGGCACAAATCAGCACAAATATAGCACAAACTAATGACATAGTTTTGGGGATTATTTAGTTTTATGGGGTGCCAACTTCACAGAGGTTTTTGCTCCTGGTCTTTCAGGACTCAATAAGGGTGTGTTCACACTTGTCATGTTTGGTTGGATTAAAACAAACCCTGGTGTGATTGTTAGTGCGGTTCATTTGAACATGTGTGAACGCTGCCATCCGAACCCTGGTGTGCACCAAACAAGCGGACCGAGACCGCTGATAAGATGGGTCTCTTCCAAACGAACTCTGGTGCGGTTCGAATGATATATGAACACAACGCATAACCTGATATTGCTGAGTTCAACATGTTCCTGGGTCAACATTTTTGTTGATCCTGAAACAACATTCAAATCAACCAATCAGATTTGAGGGACAAGTTTACAGATTATGTCAAGTTTAGGCTTAAAATCATGAATTGGTGCTTTTACATCAGTGTTATTCATCTATCATTTCCCTCTGATTTTTGGGATAAATGGGTAGGGTCAGGTTTAGGAGTAGGAATAGGGTTAAGACTAAATTTTCAGACTTGAATGTTGTTCCAGGATCAACAAAATATGTTGACCCAGGAACGCATCTAACTCAGCAATATCAGGACGTGCTGAACGCAACACGGACCAAAGACATGTAAACGAACCAAAAAACGGAAGTCGAGACCCTAAAAAGGACAGAATCCTCACGCATGTTGGTTTTTCTTGTCATAGTCGCGAGTTTGCCCATCACAGGCATCAGACGCGCGTCTCCACGCAGCAGATCGTTTGTGTGTGTGACGGATGGAAACGCATAATTCCCAGTCAAAGGACGTGAACAGTTCCGAATATAACGTCACGTGTTGTCATTTCAAGATACCGGTAAATACGAGGTGACGTGAACGCAGCTTTACTTCTACTTTAATTTTAATATTTAGCCTAATAAATTAGCATATCACTAATCAGTACCCAAAATCTAATAATGAATAAGCAAACGAATCAGACAATGATCTGTAAGTTTTCTTAGATCTATCTATCTATCTATCTATCTATCTATCTATCTATCTATCTATCTATCTATCTATCTATCTATCGAACTATCAAAACTACTAAACTAAAACTTAAAACTATTACAAACTGAACCTTCAAACTTAAATTTGTTAAAACTTCTTCTCCGTTCCTGCATGAGAGCTCATCATCCACGATTTGGGAATCTTTGAAAGCATATGCCCGGGATCAAGTCATTTCATATTCAGCCTGTGTAAACAGACAAAGAAGGAAGAAGCTTGAAGAATCTTGAAATTCTTCGGTTCGAACCGACATACACAACTTCTCCCGATCCTGAAAAGAGACTCAAACTTCAATATGATATTATTTTTAACTCATCAAAAAAAAAAAAAAAAAAAAAAAAAAAAAAATTACTTTAACTTGTAGCCTACTCAGTTCACACGATAAGAATGAGGAAAAAAAACCCGGAACCAAGGATGAGACGATACCTGTTTTACCTGTTGCTGATGTAGTAGCCTAAAATGTGAAAAGTGAAAGTAAAACGGGCATTTCGCCATTTTGATGGGAGATTATTTTACATTTTAGAAAAATAAACGTCCTTTCTATACTTCTACAGTGCTTAAGCAGGAATCTACGAATGAAGACGACTTTTTGATCCAGGTGAGTTTTCAGACGCGTACAGACCTCTTAACTATTTTTTGTCTCGAGAGAATATTAATGCCTTTTACTTGGCATACGCAAATATAGAAACTTATTGATATAGGTCTATCCTCCTGACACCCAGCTATGGAGTTTTGTCCTCTGTAGAGAACATTATATTTTAGCGAATTTCTCCGAGCCCTTACATGTTGTCACAGTTTTAAGTATTTTAATATCCTGTAAAGAGCAAATTCAGGGCTTTTCAGAGAAACCAAATGCTCGGAGGATCACCATGACCACTCCATCTCCTTGGTCTTTAAAAATTACTTCAAATTTAACACACTTATGGAAATGTGATAATATTGTTATTATCATTTACGTATGACTGTCAAATTGTTTGTCATAAATCAACATCTCAAGAAAATGTTATAGGGTTTCAAATCAAAATACGACTTTGTTACGAAAGAGAGTTTGATTTCAGACATGTCCACTGTAGAGGACACCTTAAAGCAGTGGTCACCAACCTTTTTAAATCCAAGATCCCTGACTTCGACCTTTATTAAAGACAAGATCTACTTGATAGAAAAAGACAGCCCAGATTGTATTTAGTATTTTTTTCGTGGCTAATTTAGATTCTTAATTTATTATTTTGTATTATATATATATATATATATATTTATTTACAAGCAAATTGGCCGATTCTAATACTGCAGATATTTATTATTAATATTATTATAATAAACAAAAATACATAGCCATTTCAAATTAGAGGGAACCACTGCTTTTTAATCACAATCCAAACAAAGATGCATGAGCAGTTGTTTTTCATTTGAATTCTAATCTAAAGATTTAATTTCAAGATTTAGAGCAAAAACAAAACCGTCTGACTTTATCTTTATGAAATTATATGCTCCACACACACAAAAAAAGCTTGAAACAAAAACAGCAGGGTGAATGAGACGCAAATTCACTCTCTGACAGCAGGTGGCGCTTATGGAACAGCAGTGATACTGCGTTCCCTTGGTTACCACTGTAAACAAAGCTAAACTGCGCTAATAATTAGCTACTTTATTCTGAGGTAAGAGAAAAATAATAATGTTGTGTATTCATGAGGCAAACAACCAAATGCTATTAAGCATGCTTTTACTCATGTTCAGGTCACACAAAGCATACATCACATCACACAGGTGCAAATCACATCACGTGACTTAAATACCATCTCATAGGCATAGGAACCAATGAATGCACGTTATATACACATTATCCCAATACACCACATTTCCCCATTAAAGCCAATGCACCACATTATTACTGTAACGACTGGAGACTCAGGCAGGAGATCCAAGTGCAGCATTTATTTACAAGTGAGAGTGGTCGTACAGGCAGGGTCAAAACAGGAACAAACAGGAACAGTGAGGAACAGGCAGAGTCATGGTCAAGGAACAGGCAATGATCAGGACAGGCAGATATCACTCACAGGTCGGTATACAAGCAAGAGGTCGAGGCAGGCGGCAGACAGGGATAAACAGGGTAACAGTCCAAACGGTAACAGGCAGAACAGACATAAACGCTCAGAAATGACACACAAGGTAATCAAGACTTCGCGGTGAGGTGGTGTGTGTGTGAGTCTTTTATAGTCCTGGTAATGAGTATCAGCTGGGTGTGGTGATTAGTGTGGAGTGTGCATGGCTGTAGGTGGCAACAGGTGATTGGTGGAGTGAGTGCATGTGATAGGCAGAGAGGATTATGGGTAATGTAGTCCGGGATGTGACAGGAACAGACGTGATCGTGACAATTACCATCATCACCACATTAATTCAAATTCTTACTCAGTCTCTAAAACGCTAGTCCATTTAGAGCGACGCAGACCCACTGGACTTGAAACCAGGGGTTCTGTTGGTTTGAATGTTACCTCAGACTCACATATACCTGCTGATGTTCCAGCAAACCCAGAATCTTGTTCATTGAGTTCAGCGTATTGAGCAGTCTCTTTTTCGTTCTGTGGCATTGAAGTCTCTGAGGAAGAACTGTGTGATCTCTGTTGATCACCATGCCGTCTATACACAGTGTCCGATATCGGATCACGTAGGTCCTGTTTGTTGTGTAATCACTCCAGATAGCCACTTCAGATCTCCTCCCACCGTACTTCGCAGAAAAACAGAATCATCCACAGCAAAGGATCTCTCTCTTGTCAGGTAGTCATATTGATTTTTCTGCAAGTACTGTTTTCTGCGAACAGTTTCATGAATGTTTGGTTTCAGGAAATCCAATCTGGTGCGGATGTGTCTCTTTAAAAATAAATCTGATGGTGTGTACATTTCCTGAAGAAAACGTGAATGGTGCTTGCAGTGGCAAAACTTGCCACTTGGTTGCTAGGGTGTTTCTAGGCAATTGCTAAGGTGTTCTGAGTGGTTGCTAGGGTGTTGCTAGGCAGTTGTTAAGGTACTTGGGGTGTTTGCTAATGTGTTGTTAGGCGGTTTCTAGGGTGTTCTGGGTGGTTGCTAGGCGGTTGCTATGGTAACCTGGGGGTTGCTAGGGTGTTGCTAGGCAGTTGCTCAGGTACTTGGGGTGGTCACTACGATGTTGCTAGGTGGTTGCTAGAGTGTTCTGGATGGTTGGTAGGTGGTTGCTATGGTAACCTGGGTGGTTGCTATGGTGTTACTAGGTGGTTGGTAGTTGTCACAGATAGTTACTATGGAGTTTCTATAGAGTTCTTAGCATGTTCTCAACCCACTTTAGCACTGCTAGCATGTGTAGCATGTTGGAAGTCCAGTTTGCTAGCATGAGTCAAAAGAGCCAACCGCCATGTCTCTACGATGTTCTGATGCAGAGATATAGGTCTTGCTAAACGGTTGCTATAGTCCATTGGTTGCTGGGTGTTTTGGTGCACTTCTGGTATGCAAAATACCATTCTGCTTCACAAATCTTTGAAATTCATCAGAAGTGAAAGTAGTTGCATTGTCAGTCACTATTTGTTCAGGTAATCCATATGTAGAAAACAGTCTCTTCAATGGTAATTGTAGCTTGAGAAGTAATCTGTGGCATACGAAAAACTTCTAACCACTTAGAATAAGCATCAACAATGATCATGAACATGTTGTTCAGAAAAGGACCAGCGAAATCGACATGCAACCTTTTCCAACACTCACCCGGGAATTTCCATGGATGAAGAGGGATGTGACTTGGCATTCTTTGTTCTTGTTGACATATTTCACACTCCTTGCAAACTCTCTCTACATCCGTATCAATTTTTGGCCACCACACATATTTACGAGTCAGAGCTTTCATTTTAACAATACCAGGGTGTCCTGAGTGAATTTCATGTAACACTGATTTCCGAAATTTGAATGGTACAATCACTCGTGTGCCCCATAGCACGCATCCCTGTTCCACTGACAGTTCATCTCTTTTTGCATAGAACACTTTCAAATCATCGGACACTTCAATTGGCCAACCTTCCATAATGGAAAACTTTAGAAAGTTCTTGATTTGTTCTCGTCACTCTAGCAAGCTGTGCTGCATTTAGAGGAGCTTCTTGTAAATGGTTAGTCAGAAGAGTGTTGATATTCGCTGATATGGCTTCTGTTCCTACGTCTGTAATTTCAGGTAAAGGAATTCGTGACAAGCCATCTGCATTTCCATGAATTTCTGCCTTGCTATAAATGATGTGGTAATCATATGCTGACAAAATTATTGCCCACCGCTGAATGCGAGTGGCAGCCATCATTGGGAAGTGCTTATGTTCACCGAACAGGGTCACTAATGGTCTATGATCAGTTATCAAATTGAAGGATCTTCCCCAAAGATATTGATGGAATTTTTTTTTAACTCCGTAAATCACCCTCAAAGCTTCTTTCTCAATCTGCGCATATTTCTTTTCAGCAGGGGACAAAGTACGAAAAGCATATGCAATGGGGTGTTCGTCACCATTTGGCATGATGTGCTGAAGCACTGCACCAATTCCGTAAGCTGAAGCATCACATGCTAAAGTCAAAGACAGTTGTGGATCATAATGTACTAACACTTTGTCACTCGTGAGCAGTTCTTTACACCTGTTGAAAGCACTTTGTTCTTTTTTCCCCCAGCACCAAACAACTTGTTCTTTCAACAGTCTATACAGTGGTGCCAACACTGTGCTCTGATGTGGTACAAAACGTCCATAATAATTTACCAGGCCTAAAAAGGCTTGCAGTTCCTTCACATTTGAAGGTGCTGGTGCATCTTGAATAGCTCTCCCCTTGTCTTTTGTTGGATACACCCCTTTTTCATCGATCACATGACCCAGGTATTCAATTCGTGTTTGTCCCCACTCACACTTACATTTCTTTACTCTTAGCCCTGAGTCTTGAAGACGCTGTAAGACTTTGCAGAGGTTTGTCAGATGTTCTTGCTCATCTTGACCTGTGATCAACAAATCGTCCAAATAAACAATCACTTTCAGATCTTTCATCAAATTTTCCATTATGCGTTGAAAAATGGAAGGGGCTGAACTGATGCCAAAAACTAGACGATTATACACATATAATCCCTTGTGTGTGTTGATCGTTGTATACTTCTTAGAATCATCATCCAGTAAGACCTGTTGATATGCCTGCGCCAAGTCAATCTTGGAAAACAACTTCCCTCCACTACACTTCAGTATTGGAAGCTTGATTAACAGTGACCTTCTAGTCTCCGCATAAACAAATCGTGGAATCCTTTTTTATAACAGGAACAACTGGAGCAGCCCACTCTCTGTATTTTACTGGCGATATAATGTTGGTTTTTTCCAGTCGATCAATTTCCTTCTCAACACGTTCTTTCATAGCAAAGGGAAGAGGACGACTTTTATAAAACTTAGGTGCAACATCTGGTTTCACTGAAATAGTAGCTTTAATGTCCTTTAGAGTGCCCAACTCATTCTTAAAGACTTCACTATACTTGTCCAGCACTTCTTGGATAGACCTAGGCTGCTTAGTTTGACTCACATATCTAATTATTTTCCAATTCAGCTTAACTTTCTGGAGCCAGTTCCTACCACACAGGTTTGGACCATTCCCTTTTACTACAATTAGTGGTAACTCATTCACTTGATCCTCATATTGTACAGTTGCTGTGAATTGACCTAATACTGAAATGCATTCACCGGTGTAGGTCTTTAACTTTACTCTAGCTCCCTCCAATGGCAAATGGGCGAACGACTGTTTATACACTTGTTGCGAAAGATGCTTACAGCAGCTCCTGTATCAATTTCCATCAATAAATCTTGCTGATTCACAGTAAAATTAACTCGGAATGGCTGTTTCTCAGTATCACTTAACAGGGAGAACATTTCCAACTCTGGCTCTTCAGCATACATATAGGCTGTAACTTTGTGTTTGCTCTGTTGAGATGTGACTTAACTTTGCATGGTTTCTTTATATGCCCCATCTTTCCACAATTGTGACATTTACAATTTTTAAAATAACATTCCTGAGCATTGTGGTTTTTGTCTTTAGAATGATAGCATAATTGTCTCTGGTGATGAACAGTCTTTTCATTTACCTTATGCACCGTTGCCGCTGAATCCTCTGTTTTCCTCAGTTCCTCAGTTTTCAAGTGCACGTGCAAAGGTGAGTGTGTCCTCCGAAAGCAATCTTCATTGACATGCTTCACTTTGGATTCCGCTAACAAAGCGGTCACGTAGAGCCTCATCCAAACTTGCACCAAAATCAAATTTCGACGCACATTGTTTGAGTTCAGCAACATACTGGGACACAGGTTCATGGGGCTTTTGAACACAGCGCTGAAATCGGAAACGTTCAGCTATTATCAACGGTTTTGATTCAAAATGGGCCTTAAGAATATTCACAACTTCTTCAAATATTTTATCCTTTGGCTTTGTAGGCTGAACCAAATTCCACATTAATCCATATGTGGACGCTCCCACAGCACTAAGCAAAGTAGCTACTTGCTTCGTATCATCCACTTCATTTGCAATCATGAACAATTCCGCTCATTCAATATACGCAGACCAGGATTCATTTTCTGGTTTATACTCATCTAGTCTTCCAACTTGCGCCATGTTCTCTCACGTACTTTATCCTCGTTGCCAGTTTATGTTGTGTATTCATGAGGCAAACAACCAAATGCTATTAAGCACGCTTTTACTCATGTTCAGGTCACACGAAGCATACATCACATCACATCACACAGGTCCAAATCACATCACGTGACTTAAATACCATCTCATAGGTGTAAGGGTGGAACTCCTACAGCGGTTCAGACTGTAAGGTTTGCCGAGCGACTAAAGAAACTTTATCAGTAAGATGGTAGAAAACTGTACATTTCTTGTCTATTACCATCCACTGCAACTTATACCAACGACGGAAATAAGCGCAGTTATAATAGCAAAATATGTGGGAGAGCATTGCTATAGTGTGACAGTATTGTATTGCAATAGGGAGCACATTAATGTTAATACTAAATCAAAACTAGTTAGCACATCATTTGTAATTGAAAGGGTTTAATGACAATATCTGATTATGGTTACACTTAAAATAATTACAAAATAGATGTATGAGATGATAAAATCATATACCATTAATCGTACACAGCATGTATGAAAAAGTTACCTGAGACATAGAGAGAGAGTGAAAGAGAAAGAGAGAGAGAGAAAGAGGGCCAGAGAGTGCCCAAGAAAAGCCAAGAATCAAAGAAAGAGCAGAGCATAAAAAAGAGACCAGCGTAATAGTTACAATCCTCTTTTATCCCTTCCTTGACCATGTGACTGAAACCCAAATGTGAGACATTCAAACTGACCAATCAGAAGATTAAAACTTCCCCCACTGTACTAAAGGTGTGACCATTTGTTGACCCCCAATGTACACACATCTTGGCCTACAGGGCTTGATCACTATCAACACCTTTGAGCCTTCCAAATGGCCCTTGTAGCAAGAGAGAGGGGGGTGAACCAGTAAAGCAAATGTCTTTGTTCATTTGAAAATATCTTTAGATATTTTCAATTCTTACATAGGCATAGGAACCAATGAATGCACATTATACACATATACACATTATCCCAATACACCACAAATAATAATCGAAATTTTTCTGAAGACAGTAATTCCTTTCAGAGATGAAATCATAAACCCTCACCCCCAATTTAATATGCCTATTTATATTTTCTTCCTATATTTCGAGATCGTGAACAGTGAGCTGCTCTGCCTGCTACATAATTTTCTCCTCTTCACGTCTATCTTTAGAGTCTCTGGCCTCTTGTTAACAGCCGTTTACAGATTCAGACATGATGTGGGCTATTTACCTTTATCACTGTCCCAGTAGCTCCCGAAAATAAAATGAATAAAAATGAATACAAAAACACAGTACAAAGACTGGAGAAATGTAATGTATTTTTGTACTCATATTTCTGTTATTTTCGCGAGCTACTGGAACAGTGATAAAAATCGACCAGTCGATCGTGATCGACGGCTTGGCGACCACTACCTTAAAGGACATATTGCAGGTTAGAGCTTCAGTGATTCAATGTATAGAAAAATAATGTATGAAATAGATTTTCTTGAAGAAAAAACACATATAAATATGCTACATGGGCTTCTGGAGTCGTTTTTTTGTGAGAAAATTTTACTTCCTCATCTGAAAAATGCCAAATCGGAAGTGACGTAACTGGAGGGAGTGCGATCAATATGGATCAATAAACAATAGGAAAACAATGGATCGCAATGACAGTTCGGACGCTGAGGAAATTGTAAATGTTTATTCATACTTGTATCACAAACCACAGCCATACAATTAACCTTCTATGTGGTCAAGAGAGCAGGGACAGGCCAGTATTAGACAGAATAATGGTCAAAAGAGACAAATTGAGCTGTTGTGTGAGGAAACCAGTAGAGAACAGGGCAGAGTCCAGTGTTAGCTTAGCTAACGATATGTAACACTGCTCAGATCACAATATTGTACAGATTATTATCATGAATCAGGCAATAGTAAAGCTAATGGTCATCTAGGAGTAATGTTATAACAGAAATGAATAAACTTCGTTAATATCCGTCCACACTAACGTTAAGTGATATGAGTCATTCTACGAAACGGGTGCCTTTTGGGTAAGCAACATTTGATCAGATGCATAAGGCACAAAAAATATCTGTTTCCAAGCTTAAAGTTATAAATTCAAGTGTTCTTTTTTAACATGATATATGATAAAATGCTTTGTTTGAAGATTAACATACTATTTTTAATCATTTTTCATTATTACATAGCCAATTTCACATGTCCGTGTTAACCAACATGACATTTGCATCTAAAATATCACCAAATAAGTCATATATTTTTTTCAAACATATACTAATTTCAGGATTATATGTGTGTCCCTGTTTACACAAAATATATTTATTCACAATAAACCTTATTTTTTTTTGTAAATATTTTATGATTTATGCACGTCCCTCAGTTTGACTTACCACCCCGTCACACTAACTTGTTTTATCTATAAATAATGCTCTGTTCCTTTAAATGACATCACAAAGCCGAAGCGACATCATTTGAGCCTTAAAGCCACCAACAACAAAAGCAGGCAACTATGTAAATTTTTTTTACATTGTTTATGTGCTGCTTTTTCATGTTAGGCAGGGCCCGTCAAGCTTAAACTTACCACCCCGTCACGCAAAATAGGGATAGGGAAAACTGTTTTTTATTATTTTTTTTTTTTACATTATTAATACAAAGATAATTATATTTCAGATTGAATGCATGTATGCTAGTTGAGAAACTTGACCACATGGGAGATTTGCGGACATTTTGGGATGAAATTTACCACCCCGTCACGTTTTTGTGACGGGGTGGTATGAGACGGTGGTAAATTTCATCCCAAAATGTCCCCTGATAAAAATCACATTCTGGGGGGTAAAACTTTTTTTTTTGGCAGGGATCCCTTGGTAAAATGTGCATTCCAAGGGATAAATATCATGTTATTTGGGCTCGCTTCAACCCGTGGAAATGAAAAACAACCCGCGGCAACAGTGTAAAAGTAGCCCAATTCCGCGGGAAAACCGCAGACTTGGCAACACTGTTTGTTTCATTAATTCACTCATTCACTCACTCACTCACTCACTATATTACTCACACACTTTTTACTCAATTTGAATGTCTCCCCTCCCCCAGTTTTTAAAGTTTAAAACCAGCAGATCATATACACTGCATTCCAAATTATTATGCAAGTGACATATCAGTAAGATTTCAGTAGAATAAACATTCAGATTTTAGTTTTTCTAAGAAAATGTTTGTTTGTTTATTTATCCATGTCTTTTTAGATAACTGGTATCAATCTCAGACAAAATAATTTGCCAGGTCTCTGGAAACCCTACTTATAGGTTGTTCCACATTATTAAGCAAGTCACAGTTCTCATGCAATATGGGGAGGAAGAAAGATCTTTCTGAAGATGAAAAGCATAAAATGGTGCAATGTTGTGCAAAAGGCATGAAAACAACTAATATTGTGTGAAAACTGAATGGAAATTATTGAATTTTCATAAGATTTGTGAGTGATTTAGAGCACAGCAGAACTCAGTCTCTGGAGTCTCAAGAAGCTCTCCATGCAGGCCGGCAGTTGTGCGTAAAGATGCATTTCAGCCACTCCAAACCACACCTCACAAAGAGAAACATTTACAGTGGGTTTAGAAATACATGAAAACTCATTTTTTAAATAGTTTTATTCACTGAATAATGTCGTACTACAATAGATGGTCTAAATGGATGAATTTCTGGATGGCCACCACGTTCCAACAAGACTGCGACGTCAGCAAGGAGTTAGAGGGTGATGATTTTGGCTGGAATATTGGGAAATGAGATGGAAGGTCCCTTTAGGTTCTCTGAGGGTATTAAAATGACTTTTGCAAGATATGTGGAGTTCATAATTGGTCATTTTCAGCTATGGTATAAAAAGGAGGATAGTGCCTTCTGAAACACAATGCACTATGCACTATCCCATGCTGCAAAAAAAAAACACCACAGCAATAAAACTGTTTGAAAATGTATTTCTACACCCACTGTAAATGTTTCTCTTTGTGAGGTTTGGTTAGTGGTGGCTAAAATGCATCTTTACGCACAACTGCCAGCCAGCATGGAGAGCTTCTTGAGACTCCAGAGACACCAGCAGCTTCAAATACCTGTTTGCTGCTCATCACTGGCTTTTTTATAGCTGCCCTTTTAATACAATTAAATTTTTTGACAGGAACTTTCATTAATAAGCCTTTATCTGACTGAGTTCTGCTGTGCTCTGGATCACTCACATTCCAGTTTTCCACTCCACTCCACTCCATTCTGTTTTCACAAAATATTAGTTGTTTTCATGCCTTTTGCACAACATTGCACCATTTCATGCTTTTCATCTTCAGAAAGATCTTTCTTCCTCCCCATATTGCATGAGAACTGTGACTTGCTTAATAATGTGGAACAACCTCTAAGTAGGGTTTCCATAGACCTGGCAAATTATTTTGTCTGAGATTGATACCAGTTATCTAAAAAGACATGGATAAATAAACAAACATTTTCTTAGAAAAACTAAAATCTGAATGTTTATTCTACTGAAATCTTACTGATATGTCACTTGCATAATAATTTGGAATGCAGTGTAGAGAAACACTTCGTTGATACCACCCCATCACATCATTTACCACCTCGTCACATTTACCACCCTGTCACAGGGTCATTTTGTTAAACGTTTATGGAAAGAAAATGAAATATTACATAAATTAATGTTGAATGATGTTCTTGTTGTGTGGACTGATCGGATAAATGTAACTTTATTTGTATTTTTTAAGTGAATTCATTTTTTCAGTACAAACAATGAGGCCATTGAAAGGTCAAATTCATATTTCAAGATTAAAAATCTAAAAATAATAATAAAAAAAAAATATTAAATTACAGACTTTCTATTGATGGTTTCCAAAAAAGGGACATTTTTCTATTAGGAAAACATTAGATTTTAAAAATCTATTTCTTGTTTTACTACTGACGGGGTGGTACAAGAAAGGCTTCCTTGCCTGAATAAAAAGGATAATATTAATAAAGATTTTGTGCCTGAGGTGGGAAATATGTTTTTTGGAGGATTAACATATCTTTCAATTTGTAGTTTTGTTTAAAAAGAAGTTTGTTCATAATGAAAATTTTGAAAAATGCAAAGTGGAAATGGCACAATGACTCATATAGTGGTTTTTCATCACGACTGATTTGGTAGTTAGCAAATGTAAAAAGAAAAAAAAAAAAACAAAAAAAAAAAAAACATATGGTGTACAATTCACGTTTTCATCTCTGACGGATCCTCCCACCGGCGGCCGAACATAAGTAGTGTTAACTGTATGTGTTTCATGTATTGTTATCCTTTATTCATTAATTATGCATTATGAGTTTATTCCGTGCCGATCACTGATAGTGTCAGGATGCATATGACGTCATGATTATGTAGCTGTGTCAACTTGAATGTATATATACATGGGGGTGCCAAGATGGCGTCGTGGAGGACGGACATGTAATGTGTAGTTCTGGCGGTTGTGGTAGTAATGTGATTAATCAGCTTATTTTAACTCTTCATATATACTTTAGTGTCTTCTATGTGAAAAATTTACCTTGATTTGCATCGACTTTTGCTAAATGGGAAGAAAGAGACGTGGTATTTCAAAAGTTATGGATGTTGAGATTGGCGCCGAAGTTGAACTAGCTTCTGACCCTTGCCTGAGCAACAGGTTCGCTGTGCTTGCTGACCCTCCTTCGTCGAGTGATACGAAACACGATTTCAGTCTTTGTTTAGCGACACCTTTTCCAGCGACTCCTACCAAAAGTCCTCCCTCTAAAAAATCTAAAAAGAAATCTGAAACAAGAGAAACATGTGGTGATATCGCCGACATTCTGAATGCCATTCAAGCACTATCTGCAAAACAAGATGCTACTTTCCAAAAACTATTCTCCATCGAGAACTCGACTGATGCTACAACGAAAGCCATTGACAACCTGTCTGTGATAGTGCAGAAGCTTGTTTCTGATGTTAATGAGCACTCGGAGAAGATGTGCAGAATTGCAAGAGACATTACGGAGCTTCAATCTTCAGACAAGGATGTCAAATCTCGCATTGAGCAGCTTGAGCGGTACAGTCGGCGTTGCTTTTTAGAGGTGCATTGGGTTCCTGAAACCAAGAATGAGGATCTGCGTTCGATTGTTAAGAATATTCTCGAACATGTGGCACCTGGCGTCTCTGGTAACCTCAATGACGCACTTGACGTGATGCACCGGGTTGGGAGACGGAACCAGGATCATGGCACTCATTGAAACATCATCATAAGATTTTCTACGGGATCATTCCAAGACACCGCTGCGAAGGATAACGCATATCTGAAAGAGTCTTGTCTACGCATTTCAGAAGCATTGATTCCTGCAGATGCTGCTGCGAGAGCAAAGTTATGGCCACTTGTTAAAAAGGCAAGAGAGGAGGGTAAGAAGGCATCCTTCTCGGGGCCTTTTGCGTTCATTGATGGTCAGAAAATTGAGGCCAAATAAATCTCAGACTGTACATTTTGTGATTACTGAGCTTGTGAGATTTAAGTAATCCCTTAATTTCAATAATGCACTTCACTGTTTTTGTAGAAGACATTACTGATTGATCACCACCTACCCTGTTCAAGGACAAGAAGTTAACTTCTTTAGCCAAAGTAGTTTCGTGTTCACCAGCTGTTTAGCTGGTTGTCATAGAGTATGCCGTCAGGGACCAAGAGAGATGATAGGAAGGCATAGGTGGACACCGGGATAATCCAAAGAGCGCTTTTTATTTATGCAAGCAGCAATCAGCTGGGGTGATTTTTACAAATAAGTGAGTAACGCAAAAAAAAAAAAAACAATAAAAAAAAAAAAAACAATAAATGAGCCAAAAAAAAAAACAAACAAACAAAAAAAAAATTACAAACGCTTCACACAGCGTACACTTGCTCTAACTTACCAAGAACAAAGTAAATTTGCTTAAACAGCATAAACGTAACCTGCAGTTTAACTCACTGACACCCTCCTTCCCCAAAGGCTGAGAAGGTCTGGCTTAAATATCTTACATTCCCGCCAGAATAGTAAGTGGACTATACCACCTCTTTAGCCAGACAACACAAAGAAAAAAAAAACAAGTAATAATAAAAAAGAACAGCAATCTCATGTTTAAAGAAGAGCTGGACAGCCATTGCCACAGAAAACAAACAAATATAGAAAATACAGTTAATAAACATAACAGTTAGACATGTTTTCTTATTCAGTTCATTTGTCAAAAGAAAACACCTGAAAAAAAAAACAATTGGTTCGTTCCAGCCCTTTAAATGCGCAACTTTGAAAGCGCCCCTCCCTTTGGGAAATCCCCGATACAACCAGGAAGTAAGTGGAAGCGTCTAAGCCAGAGCAGACGAAACGGCATTCATCTTTACCCTTCAATCTTACAAATAAACGGTATAGTAACAAAACAAATGTGTCATGTCCTTATTTAATGAAAACTGAACTGATAAATGAAGCGTGTTGTGATGTTCGCTGATATGTGCACCTATCACCGAACATCCACCACAGCGTCCTCAATCCCCCGTTCATGCCATCTTGCCCAAAAACATGACGCCTGACCAAGGTAACTAAACTTTTTAAATATAAACGGTTTTATTGTCTGAGTGTGGAAATAATTTACGTGAATCATGTAAGGTGAATCATGTATATCACACAAACCGGTGACGATATAAATACATAATTAAACACATCTCATCGTCACACTGGTTTTTGTTGATTGCAATTAGTGTTAACTGTTCATGCATTCTTTTGAGTTTTCTTCTTTTAGTTTAGCCTCTCTTAATGTTAGAGGTTTAAGAGATCATATGAAAAGGAAAGCCTTATTTTTGTATTGTAAACGTAGTAATGCAGATTTTATTTTTGTTCAAGAAAGTCACTCTTGTGAATCAGACACCAATTTTTGGAAAACTCAGTGGGGAAACTCAGTCTTCATGAGTCATGGATCTACTCGTTCTGCTGGAACTCTAATTTTGATGCATAAATTTAAAGGAGACATTTTGGATTCTGATTCATCTGATGAAGGTAGATGGATCATTCTAGTATGCAAGACTGAAAATGTGGTATTCATCATATGTAATGTTTATGGGCACAACTCAAGGAATGCCAATGCATCCATGTTTAAAGAATTAGGAGCTAAGCTTAAAAGTTTACGGAGTCGCTTTATTAATGCTTATTTGATTATAGCTGGAGATTTTAATGAAACTCCTGATGATGCACAAGATAGATTTCCTACAAGAACTACTTCTAACTCACATGATAATTTTATTTCATGGTTGTGTGAAAATATTTCAGTTGTGGATGCTCGGCGTTTCTTTAACAGTGGTTTTAGAGGTTTTACTTGGTCCAACAAATCTGGATCACTTAAAGCTAGAATTGATCTTTTTCTTATTTCTCATGCTATTTTGAAAGATGTTCATTCTATTAATCATCAGTTTGCCCCTTTTACTGACCACATGTTAATTTCTTTAAATCTAGCACAATATAAAAAATTAAATAGAACAAGGGGTTATTGGAAATTTAACAACTGTCTTTTGGAAGATGCCAATTTTAATGATGGTGTAATTCAGCTGGCTAATTCTATGTTCAGTAATACTGAAGACGACCTTGGTTCTAGTTGGGAGTTATTTAAATTTAAAGTGAGAGACCTTGCTGTTAATAGAAGTAAACAAATTAAAAGGGGAAAAAACATTAAAGAATTAGAACTCATTCATAGATTATGTTTGTTAATGCAGAAAGAAAATCCCAGTAAAGAAGATGAGGTTGAATTGAGCGTATGTCAATCGCATATTGAAAATATGTACACAGAGATTGCTAAAGGTGCTTTTATACGCTCTAGAGCGAAGTGGATCGAGAAAGGTGAAAGGAATACTAATTACTTTTTTGCTCTAGAGAAAAGAAATCGTAAAAAAACATCTCTCTCTGCCTTAAATGTTAATGGTGTTTTATGTACGGATGCAGGAATGATCTCAAACTTTGTATATTCTTTTTACAAAAAATTGTATACTTCTCAATTTTCTAAAGAAAAATTTGATGATTTTCTTTTGCATATTCATGATAAGGTGTCACGTATTAATGATGATTTTAAGCAATTTTGTGATTCTGATATCTCTATGGTTGAAATTGAGGATGCACTGAATTCTATGAAGAGGGGAAAATCTCCAGGTACTGACGGCTTGTCTGTTGAATTTTATTTACATTTCTGGGACGTCTTAAAAAAACCTTTACATAATTTGTTTAAAGACTGTATTAAAAAAGGAGAGATGACTCCCACAATGAAGCAGGGTCTTATTTCTCTGATCCCTAAAACTGACAAAGACCCACTTTTAATTGAGAACTGGAGACCAATATCTCTGTTAAATTTTGATTATAAATTACTTGCTTTAATTTTGGCAGTTCGTTTAAAATCTGGTCTTAACTGTATAATTGGCGAAACACAAAATGGATTTATAAAAAATAGACATATTAGTTCCAACATAAGATTAGTTCTTGACCTCATTGATTATTCAAAGAATATTGATTCAGATGCTATTATAATGTTTTTGGATTTTTATAAAGCGTTTGACTCTTTAGAACACCAATTGTTGTTTAAATCTCTTAGCATTTTTGGTTTTGGATGTACTTTCATTAATATGATAAAAATGCTTTATAATGACATTAACTCCTCAGTTTTGGTTGGCTTTCAAACTACTAAACGATTTAATTGTGATAGAGGAGTTTGTCAAGGTTGCCCCATTTCCCCATTTCTTTTTCTTTTAGCTGTTGAATTGTTATCAATTGATATTTTACAAAATCCTAGTTTAAAAGGTATCTCTATATTTGGTAAAGAATTTAAAATATCTCAACTAGCTGATGATACTACTGTATTTCTAAAAGACCAAAGTCAAATTCCATTAAGTATCAATATTATTAAATCCTTCTCTGAAGCCTCAGGCTTATATTCAATATTATTAAATCCTTCTCTGAAGCCTCAGGCTTATATTTAAATTTATCAAAGTGTGAACTATTCTGTCTTTATGACACTCAACAACCATTGATACACCATATTCCCGTAAAAGACTGTATCAAGTACCTGGGGATTTTCCTTACTAAAGATAGATTGCTCCGCCAACAACTTAATTTTTCACCTAAAATGATGAAAACTAGAACAATCTTTAACTGTTGGTTACAGCGAGACTTGTCAATCTATGGCAGAGTTCTTATCCAAAGCAGAGGGTTTGTCTTGCTGTGTTTATCCCTCTTTATCTTTATTTGTTAGTGACAAAATTTGTGATGATATTGACAAAATGTTATTGAACTTTATTTGGAAGAACAGATCTCACAAAGTTAGGAAATCTGTTTTGTCTAATAGACGTTCCGAGGGTGGACTGGAAGTTTTACATTTTAAGAATCTTGTCAGCTCTTTTAGAATTAGCCTTAGTCTACAAAATTAGTCTACAAAAAATTGTCTTTGTAGTAATAACTCAATTTGGTACTATATCCCCAACGCCATATTTCATAGATTAGGTGGCTTAGAGTTTCTTTTAAAATGTAATTTTACCCTTTCTAAATTACCCATTTCTCTCTCTAAATTTCACCAACAAGTTTTATTTGCTTGGAAATTGTGTTACGTGCACAACTTTTCTCCCCACAAAGAAATTCTGTGGAATAACTTATTAAATATTTTAATCCGAAACAAATCTCTGTTTATGGACAAGTGGTATGATAGAGGTATTGTTTTTGTTTTGGATTTATTTAATAATGATGGCAGTATACTGGAATATGAACAATTTATGTCTTTATATAATTTTCCTTTGCCTGCTAGAACTTTCAATTCTGTCATCAAAGCTTTATCTCCAAGCTATGTGCACTTATTTAAAACACACCTTTTCTTTAATGAGAGGAAAACAATTATGCCTAAACTTTTATTGGATGGAGTTTCCCTCCTTGATAAAAAAAAAAGTAATAGTAAACATGTAAAGCAATTGTTACATTACACTGTTTATACATCCCCTAGATGTAAATCTTTCTGGAACAATGTTTTTGACAATATTCACTGGAAGAGAGCATGGTTACTCCCTGAAAAATACTGTATGTCCAATAAAATAAGAGAGGTACATTTCAAAATGTTACATAATGTTTATCCAGCCAACTCCCAAATTGCCTCTTTTGTTGATCTCTCTGACTTGTGTGTATTTTGCAAAGTTGAGGAAGAAACTTTGAGTGCATTCATGTTAAATCTCTTTAAGAGAACTTAAGTTGTTATCTTTCTCCTTTTATAAACCGTGATTTAGACTTTTCTTTGAAGGATATATTTCTTTATTTTTCTTTTTTATTCACAAAAACAAATTTCTCAAGACATTGCCTAGATTTGCCTAGATAAACTCATTGATAATAACAAGAACAACAAATTCCTTAAGAACTATGACCATATTTTTCTTACTGGCTGAGGTGTCATTTGTCTGTATGTTTTTTGTTGTTTTTTTTTTTTTTTTTTCCATTTATATTAATGTGTTTAATGCAGTGCTGTTTCTTTTCTTGCAATAAAAAAAAGAAGAAAAAAAAAGAATGTATATATACGTTTACAGTCAAGTTTACATACATGGCATGAATGAAATTGGAGTAGGCTATTTACATTACCAGCACATAATTCAAACTGTTTTGTGTGAGTGTGAAACTATGCATTTGTGTACATAATTTATTCATCAGTGTTGAAATTGATTCAAGTAAAAACGGTGAAGAAGCATCGCGTGTGTAAGTTTATTAATTTAATAATCATTTACAGTAGTTTTACAATGTTGAAGTCCATCATATCGCCAGGATGATAATCCTCCGGTCTAAAATGAACGCGTTTTTTCGAAGCAGATGCAGAAGTGAAGTCCCGTCTCTTCACCTGCACAAAACAAACCCCGGCACGGAAGATAGCAGCGTCCTTTTTTTTTAGTAAACCTCTGGACTCAGTGTCCTGACAGGCTGGAGTTTGTGCAGCCTCCACAAACACAATAATTTACCATGACGATGATAAATAGAATACAAAAACTACCGAAAACACACTGATTCCTGACCGCTGTCACTGAATACCAGCTACTCTGCACTGAATCAACACAGAGCTCGGCGATCGACTCCCTCTCGTGACGTAAAATGACGTCTTAGTGTTTTTTTACAGAGACCGTCACTTTATCTACTAAATTCGTGCCCTTATGTCCTGCAAAACATTTTTAAACCCTGCAGTACCTTTTTATATGGTATTTTTGTACAAGGTTATATATTCATCTAAAAAAATGTTTAACCTGCAATATGCACTTTAAAGCAAACAAGTTTAAGTGTTACTTGTTTATTTTTAGGCTACCTACTTTATTTACTCATTTATTTAATAATTTACTTAATTTGATTACTGTAATAAAATAATAGAATTTAAATTTTATTATTTTTTACTGTAAAATATGAATGGATCTTGTAATTTTCATTAAAAAAAATTAAGGTGATAATTAAAAATAATGTTTATATTTTATTAAATTGTGGTTCAGTGTTGTATAGAACATTTAGTCCTCTTGGAATTATAAGGTTCTAACTGCATTCTGAGCAGTTTTGAGATATTGAGATTTAAAGTTTTTGCATTCCATATAGCAAAACAAATTATATGGGAAACAAGTTTCTTTCAAACATGAAAATGACATGGTTGTTTTTCTAAATGTGTTCAAACTGTACAATATCAAAATCCTCTCAAATTTGTAAATAGAGATTTTTGGAACAGGTCAAATGCAGATAGAACCTTAATTCTAATTCTAAAAAAAGGAATTATAAGGTTATAATTATAAGGTTTGCTTGGAATTATAAGGTTCTATCTGGCAAAAAATTAATTGAAGCAATATTTTTTAAGAAACACAAACAGTTTAATTATCATTTGTTTTAAAACATTAAATTAGTGGGTCCCACTTTATATTAAGTGGCCTTAACTACTCTGTACTTACATTTAAATTAATAATTTGATACAATGTACTTATTGTGTACATACATGTTTTTACATTGTACTTATATTTTAAAAACACCTGCATGTAATTACATCTGTAATTAATTTCTGTAATTACATTTATAATTACACTGTTGACCCATCCCTTACACCTTAACCCACCCTTAAACCTACCCATACCACCAAAGCTTTCCCTAACCTTACCCGTATCCCACCTCAATAGCAACAAATGTGTTTTGCAATTCAATATGAACCCAATAAGTACATTGTACTTGTTTTTTGATGTAAGTACATAGTAGTTAAGGCCACTTAATATAAAGTGGAACCAATTAGGGTTGTAACGATGTATTGACATGCATGAGAAAGTTCAGTTTAATGGGTTTTATGACATTTGATATTTTAATTAATATTTTTTTCTTGTTCAAGTTAAGCATAAAAGGCAGTGCCAAATCTTTTATCCAGTGCAGATATTAAATTTAGGAATATGATTTAACACACTGCAGGAACCATTTAAGTTTAATTTTCCTTTTGTTTAGACAGAAATCTGTACTACATCTGAGCAGGACTTTATTCCACAGAAAGTGTGACATGTACAATGGATTTCTCTCTAGACATCAGTATGGCTGAAATAACATGATAACGTTTATTGTTGTAATTAAGACTCCATCAATTAAATTATTGACTATTTGACCTTTAAGGCTTAATATTGTAAAATTTAAGACATTTTAAGACTAAAAAACTTCAAGAAAACAGACAATGCTTCAGCAAAGGTGTTTAACAAAGTTTAATAAACATTGAAAAATGTTTCACTGACTATATATAATTAAAAATATTTCACATTTAAAATATTATAATTATTTCAACTATGCAACAACTCAGTTTTTGCCAAAAATGTAAAATTTAACATTTCATCTCACTTAATGTAATACACTTTAATCCAGTGTGCCATAGAGCTTTATAGCTACATACAGCTCAATACAAGCACACAGGATGGATCAAGGTTAAAACATAAGCTATGACAATGACATGACTGGAATAAAGCAAATACTATAAAACCCGGACCTATCCTCTTAATAGCGCTGCTGGCTAACATTAGCGTGGTGTCTAACTGAAAATAACTCCTCAGCAATAGATACAGCAAAACACAGAAAAAGACAGTAATTTGGGCTGCTCATAGATCATAAATAAAATAGTCAATCATGAGGTTTCTAAACATCGTGTTGTGAGAAATAGTCTTTACATAATCTATTTTACTTCAGTTCAATTCATATTTATTTGTATAGCGCTTTTCACAAAACATATCGTTTCAAAGCAGCTTTACAGAGAATGCATGTCAACATTACAATTTAAAGAATGCAGTTAGCAAATAATGTAATAATTTAGGAAATTCATTTACAAACACTGTTAGCAGTTTAACTGAACGTAGAAGCAATGAGCTCCTGGAAAAATGAATTACATATTAACAATAATTAGGATACATAGAAATTTGGGAATGTGCATGTTGATCCAGATGTTGCATCTTCTGAAGTCATCGCAGGAGTTAGTGCCGTATCTTCACAGGTGATGGTCATCTGAGGGTCTTCTTAAGTGGCTGGATCCAAACTGAAGCTGATGTACTCTCTAGTCACAGTAAAACAGAAAAGCAAATGGAGAATAATTAACGTAGCTGCTGTTCATAACATTAAGCAAAGATAGTCATGTGCAATTGATCTGATATGAGATGCATTATGTGAATGCTTGGCTAAAGAGATGCGTCTTTAATCTAGATTTAAACTGGGTGAGCGAGTCTGAGCCCTAAACATTATCAGGAAGGATATTCCAGAGTTTAGGAGCCAACTGTGAAAACGCTCTCCCTCCTTTAGTGGACTTAACTATCCTAGGTACAACCAGAAGTCCAGAGTTTTTTAAAGAGCGTGAAGGATTGTAGGGCAATAGAAGATCAGTTAAGTACACAGGAGATAAACCATTTAGAGCCTTATAGGCCAGTAGCAATACTTTATAATCTGTTACAGCCCATGACCAAAATAACAGCTTGTTAACTTAATTTTATCAAATAATGGGCATGGACCAAACACATGAATGAGTCACATGACACTTGTTGCAGGTTTTTAAGACGCCAGTCGCCTTCATTTACTTATAGCAAAAAAAAAACAAAACAAAACAAAAAAAAACCTCAAACAGTCAATAAACAATACATAATAAATCACAAATATTTACAAACATGATATAACGAATAACAACAAAATAAATAACAGTAAACAGGTAGGGCAACTAGGGAAACAAAGAACGCCTATCTACAGCTGCTCTCACCAGCAGTTCTTACCTGACTCCCGACAGAATAAAACAGGTGAGTCTTCCGGGCCTCTGCTTCCCTCGCTATGCTTACTAAATCAACAAACAGTGAACTAATAATTAAATCCAATACCCGTTACCGATTTAATAATATAAGAAAATAATCACAAAGAAAAACACATGTAAAATAGAGCAACGAAAGCACCAAAAAGACAAATTAAACTTATAACGAAATAGACTAAATTGCTCCAGAGAAGCGATGAGAGCGGCGGGCGAGTGAACAAAGGGAAACGGAGAGAGATCCATTGTTGCCGCCAATGCCTATTTATGCGGAATCCCTGATGACAAGATTGAGGATTCCCCCCACAACGCCACCTAAAGGCTTAAAAAAAAAGAATTACGCAGATATACGTAACATAATCAATATGGAACTTAATGGGTAACCAGTGTAGAGATGATAAAATTGGTGTTATATGATCATATTTTCTTGGTAAGAACACTAGCAGCTGCTATTTGTGGGTATTGGATCTAATAAAATTAATTTTACTTCATGTATTTAACTAAATACTCAAAATTAAACAGCTGTAAGATTTCAAACAAAATTAATTGCTTGATTTAGTTTGTTAATTGGGTGAAGATGTTTTGGATCATTTTGTTTGTTTGCTTGTTTTTTTTTTATATGAGAAAAATAGGCTTTCCTACAACTTTTAGTAAGCACAGTCTTGCGATTTTAACCATGAAGGTCTTTTGTTAAACAGCCACCACAACTAATCCAAATATTACAGTTCTGAAGCTGTGCGTATGTCTCTTCCACTCAGGGTCAGAGGAGGACATCAGGCTCATCAGGTCCATCTGTGCTGCTCCAGGAGGACTGAACCATGAATGTTTCAGATAAACTGAGAGATGGAGATTGTGCTCCAGAATGCAGGTACACCATCAAAAAGTGGCTCTTACAGGCTTTAAATATACAGAAAACGTCTCAGGTTACAGATGTAACCCTGGTTCCCTGAGTAGGGAACGAGACGCTGCGTGGCAACGCATTGGGAACCTTCTGCGTGATGTCGTCACTGAAGCACTCATGTATCTAACCAATCGCGTAGCGAGACGTCAGAGACGGGTGACGTCACGGACCAGGAAACTATAAAGCATACCCGAATGCAGAGAACGCTAGCTTCTGGGATAAGTCTGAAGCAAGCACTCGCAAGTATGCAGGGGGTACGGCAAGAGACGCAGCGTCTCGTTCCCTACTCAGGGAACCAGGGTTACATCTGTAACCTGAGACGTTCCCTTTCGTGGGAACTGTCGACGCTGCGTGGCAACGCATTGGGAACGCAATCCCAACTGTGCTGTAGCTTCAAATACTTGCCAATGTTAGTGACAAAATAGAAGACCCCAGAGAGGAGCCAACATCAAGGGTATAAACCCTGATAAATGTGTGCTGGCATGACCATCCAGCTGCATCACAGATACCATTAGTGGATATTCCAGACATCAGCACCTCTGATGCCGCCATACCCCTAGTGAAATGGGCGCGAACAGCCAATGGAGAGGGCTGTCCGGCCGATTCATATGCAAGTGAGATGGCCTCAACCACCCACTTGCTCATCTTCTGCTTAGATGCTGGGCCCCCTTTTCTTAGGGGACCCATAACAGACAAACAATTGGTCTGCAGAGCAGATTCAGTTTTTCCTGATCCGAAGACTCAAAGGGAGGAGGATAGAAGGCCTGGAGTACAATGGCCCCCCCAGACCGTGAGGGAAGCATCTGTCGTAAGCATTACGCGACGACGAGGAGTTCCCAGCACGGGTCCCTGGGACAGGAACCAAGGTTTTTTCCACATGACCAGAGCACGAAGGCATCGCCGCGTGACTTTGATCATGCGAAAAGGATTTCCCCTCAGGGAAAACCCCTTGGTCCTGAGCCACCACTGTAAGGGTCTCATGTGCAGAAGGCCAATAGTAATAACGTTGGACGCAGCTGCCATCAGACCCAACAGTCTCTGAAACTGTTTTACAGTGAGAGTGGTTCGAAGGGAGCCTCAGCTAACCCTAGTAATACCACAGCCAGGTCCCAGGCCGGCCTCAATCTCAGTGTGCCACGGAGGAAGCAAGTAACGAGGGGGTCTCGACCCACCGAGAAGCCACCCTCAAGAGAAGCATGAAAGGCTGAGATAGCCACACATAAACCTTCAAGGTTGAAGGCGATAGGCCCTCCGAGAATTTTTCTTGGAGAAATCTTAGCACAAAGCTGATAGGAGAGTGGACAGGGTCCATATTATTCTGTCTGCACCAAGCAGAAAATAAATTCCATTTATAGGAATAAAGCTTCCTCGTGGCGGGAGCTCTGGAGTTAAGGATGGTCTCCACAACCTCAGTTGGAAGACCAGCATCTATGAGCCTGGCCCCCTCAGAGGCGAGGCCCATAGCTTCCACAGTTCTGGGCGGGATGTATTATTGAGCCACCCGCTTGCGACAGGTGGTCCTGTCTAAGGGGAAGCTCCATTGGGGAGCCGTCTAGTAAGGACACTAGGTCCGAGAACCATATTCTGGTTGGCCAGAAGGGGGCTACCATTATTAGGCTGACCCCTTCCCGGCATATTTTCTCCAGAACTCCCGGGAGCAAGGCGATCGGGGGAAATGCGTACAGACGTAGCCTCGGCCACGTCTGTACCATGGCATCCAGACCCAGAGGTGCTGGATGTGTTAGGGAGTACCAGAGTGGTCACTGGGTTGACTCTCCCGAAGCAAATAGGTCGACTTCCGCTCGACCGAAATTTTTCCATAGGAGATCCACCACTTCTGGGTGGAGTCTCCACTCCCCGGGCCTCAGCCCCTGCCTCGACAGGGCGTCTGCTCCCTTTATACCCCGGGATGTAAGCTGCCTTCAGAGAGAGCAGCTTCCCTAGGGACCATAGGAGGATCCGACGGGCCAAGTAGTAAAGTTGGCGAGACCGCAGACCCCCCTGATGATTTATATAGGCGACCACAGCAGTGTTGTCCGTGCGGACCAACACATGATGGCCTCTCAGGTCTGGGAGAAAGTGTTTTAATGCCAGAAACACCGCCATCATCTCCAGCCGATTTATGTGCCAGGAGAGCTGATGGACCTCCCATGAGCCCTGAGCTGGACGGCCACTCATGATCGCCCCCCAGCCCGTGAGGGAAGCATCTGTCGTAAGCATTACGCGACGACCAGAAGTCCCCAGCACGGGTCCCTGGGACAGGAACCAGGGATCTTTCCACATGACCAGAGCACGAAGGCATCGTCGTGAGACTTTGATCATGCGAAAAGGATTTCCCCTCGGGGAGAATCCCCTGGTCCTGAGCCACCACTGTAAGGGTCTCATGTGCAGAAGGCCAAAAGGTATCACGTTGGACGCAGCTGCCATAAGACCCAACAGTCTCTGAAACGGTTTTACAGTGAGTGACTGGTCATAAGAGACCACCGTCGTGTTGTCCGTACGGACCAACACGTGGTGGCCCCTCAGGTCTGGGAGGAAGTGTTTCAGTTCTAGAGACACCGCCATCATCTCCAGCCGATTTATGTGCCAGGAGAGCTGATGGTCCTCCCATAGACCCTGAGCCGAGCGACCACTCATGATCGCCCCCCCAGACCGTGAGGGAAGCATCTGTCGTAAGCATTACGCGACGACGAGGAGTTCCCAGCACGGGTCCCTGGGACAGGAACCAAGGCTTTTTCCACATGACCAGAGCACGAAGGCATCGCCGCGTGACTTTGATCATGCGAAAAGGATTTCCCCTCAGGGAAAACCCCTTGGTCCTGAGCCTCCACTGTAAGGGTCTCATGTGCAGAAGGCCAATAGTAATAACGTTGGACGCAGCTGCCATCAGACCCAACAGTCTCTGAAACTGTTTTACAGTGAGTGACTGGCCTAACTTCACCCCTTTCATAGCCATAAGAATGGCACTCACCCGAACGGGAGACAAATGTGCCCGCATCGTGGTGGAGTCCCACACTACACCCAGATAGTTGGTGGATTGAGCTGGAACTAGCACACTCTTCTTGGCATTGAGCCTCAGCTCAAGCCTCTTCATATGGGACAGAACAGCATCTCGATGCTGAACTGCTAGTTGCTCTGATTGAGCTAGAATCACTTTCTATGTAATTCAGTACGCGGATGCCCTGGAGTCTCAGTGGAGCCAGCACTGCATCCACGCACTTCGTGAATGTGCGGGGTGATAATAACAGGCCAAAAGGAAGAACCCTGTATTGGTAAGCTTTGCCCCCGAAAGCAAACCTGAGGAACTTCCTGTGAGAAGGATGGATGGACACCTGAAAGTACGCCTCTCTCAGGTCTATCACCACAAACCAGTCCTCGGACCTGATCTGTGGGATAATCTGTTTAAGTGTAAGCATCTTGAATTTGAGCTTTCATATTGAGCGATTTAACACATGTAAATCTACGATAGGACACATCCTTCTTTGGAACAATGAAGTAGCGGCTGTAGAAGCCTGACAGCTTGCTGGGAGGAGGAACCCTTTCTATAGCTCCTTTTCGCAAGAGTGTCATAACCTCTTGTTTCATAACCAGAGACTGCTCGGGGGTCACCACTATGGGAAAGACCTCATTGAATCTGGGCGGGCGAGACCCTGTAACCCTTTTCTATGATGAGCAGCACCCATTTTGATATATTCGGTAGAAGTTTCCATTCTGCCATAAAATCTATTAAGGGAACCAGTCTCTCGAGACTGGCCTCTGGTGTTTTTGAGCACTTGATTCGACGTTCTGGAGCGGCGCACCGGCAGAAAACAGACGAATCAAGTCATGACCGGCTCTCCTCGGAGGGTCGGTGGAGACCGCTGCGCCCTGACGCACACCGGGTGGCAGGGTTAGCATAACGGCCCCCTGAGGGCACCAAGGGGGACGGGTGTCAGATATTCTAACACAGGACCCCCTCCGGAGGGGCTGCCCTCATGGATCCTGGCCCACAGATGTCAGGACCTCTTTGAAGCCTTCTTGGTGATAATAACAGTCCGCAGATCTGTCTTACTTCACAAAGACTTCACCTTTAAATTCCTCAGAATTTAATGTATTCAATATTTCATTTAATCCTTAAATTAAATGCAGCCCAAAACAGTCAAAAATGACAGGCTGAATATATTAGAATACAAAGAGAATTATAGCTCGTAATAGTTTGCAAAGTATTATAGGGAAAGAGAGAAAGGGAAACTCCCGTCTGCTCAGTTCCCTCCAAATATATATAAACACATTATATACACAATATATACTACGTGCACGCAATCTATGCGCAGCCTCGGCAAACGCAAGATCCGAGCGAGCCGTATATATATATTTTTTTTTGCACACTTAATCTACGCGCTGCCTCGGCAAACGCGAGATTCGAGCTATATATTCCTTATTGCAGGCTTAATCCACGCGCTGCCTCGGCAAACGCGAGATCTAAGCCTCGTGTTAGACTTTTATTCCCTCGAGAATAAAGCCAACAGGAGTGGAGATAAAAACTCCCGCTAGTGCATTTCTTTCTTTACACTCCGGGACATTTTTATGAATGAACCGTCAGCTGCTTTGTTTTTGAACTGACGTGCATGCTCCACTCCCTAACACGATGTGTGTGAGGTGGCGAGTCCTCAGATCGATATCACAATATCCACCTCCTCAGAGCTGGCATGTGAAATACGGGTGCCTCAACCCGGGGAAGAAACCGCAGAGCGTACTTCCACCTGGGAGACGGCACTGAACCTGGCAGGTAAGGGCAGAGAAAGGGCAACGCCCGTCTCTAACCCCTCTGTCAGATCCATTTGTGAACCCCACGAATGGCTTCTTTTCCGCGATCCGCGGGGAACACTGGAACACAGTATTCTGAGAGCGAGTTTCTTTTTTTTTTTTTTTATAGTGCACACAGACGGCTCTCTCGAGAGCTGCCCGGGCTTACTCAACTCCCATTCAACTGCTGTTTCTCGCCATAATACGTGTCTTTTTTATAAATATATATATATATGGTTTGGTGTGAGATACTCTTGTCCTCAGACAAAGATATCGTGACTTGTTTATATGAAATAAGACAAACAACACCAAATAAGACACACGATAACATAGAGTGCTTGCTGAAGACACAGAAGCTAGCGTTCTCTGCATTCGGGTATGCTTTATAGTTTCCTGGTCCGTGACGTCACCCGTCTCTGACGTCTCGCTACGCGATTGGTTAGATACATGAGTGCTTCAGTGACGACATCACGCAGAAGGTTCCCAATGCGTTGCCACGCAGCGTCGACAGTTCCCACGAAAGGGAATCAAGATTTTCTACCTTTTGTTGTCTGACAGGAATGAGATTTTGATGATATGAACTGAACCAATGAAACAATTGGAATTATTTGTAATTTAAGGTTCCATGCACTTTTTATTTACTTTTTAATTCCTCTTTATCTTATATGCTGGTGAGCTACATAGTGTTACAGTTTGGTCGTATCAAAGATGAAGCAATATCAGACTTCTATAAAACCAGGGTATTTATTAAGCAAAGGATCAGAACATAAACCAAACACACATAGCAAACAATAGAACAGACAAGGAGTGCAAGGAAGTGAGTCCATTTAAAGGGAGTGATAAAGATGTGGTCCAGGTGCGGGGAATCCGTGAGACATGGAGGATGATGGGAGATGGAGTCCAGGACAGAAGGGAACTGTGACACATAGCTAATACCATATATTTTTGAATGCTTTGCATTGTGTGGCAAAAGGTTTATATGTTATAGTACAGTATGTAAAAAGTGTTACATACAATATAAGCTTGTTTGTCCACCATTGTAAAGCAAAAGTTAGTTTAAAATCAGTGAATTATAGATAATAATGAAAAGCAGTGGCACAATCTAAGCCTTTAACAGGTCAGAGAATGTTCTTCAAGAACACACACTCAGTCCTCTGAATACAGTAACATGTTACTGTTATTTATTGAAGGGCCTAAATGTAAATTACACTTTTTTAAAGTATATAATGCATTTTAATGTTTGTGCATGTATATTATCTTCAAAGTTACAAAGCTCATAATCTCCCAAAAAGTGATTTATTCTATTTAATAGAGAACACTGATCCAGACCTGCCTAAAACGCATTGATGGAAGGTATTACTTCCACAAACATCTACGACACAACGTGAAATATTAGCATAACAGCGCCCAAAGGCACAAAAAGAGAACATGAGGCAGTGAATTGCAGAGACGAAGTGTGTTTGGATGTGAAAGCAAAACCCCTTTGTTTGACCATCCAAAAACAGATGAAATTAGGAATCAGTGGTTAAGATTTATTTATTACACTGTTCCTGAGCAGAACAACCCAAACGTTAGCTTGTGTACAGCACATTTTACAGCGGACAGCTTCCTAAACCTGGGAGAGTACAACACCAGCTGTACACACATACATACAGTGGGTACGGAAAGTATTCAGACCCCCTTAAATTTGCTAAAATCATTTAAGTTCATTTTTTTCCTCATTAATGTACACACAGCACCCCATATTGACAGAAAAACAATTGTTGACATTTTTGCAGATTTATTAAAAAAGAAAAACTGAAATATCACATGGTCCTAAGTATTCAGACCCTTTGCTCAGTATTTAGTAGAAGCACCCTTTTGATCTAATACAGCCATGAGTCTTTTTGGGAAAGATGCAACAAGTTTTTCACACCTGGATTTGGGGATCCTCTGCCATTCCTCCTTGCAGATCCTCTCCAGTTCTGTCAGGTTGGATGGTAAACGTTGGTGGACAGCCATTTTTAGGTCTCTCCAGAGATGCTCAATTGGGTTTAAGTCAGGGCTCTGGCTGGGCCATTCAAGAACAGTCATGGAGTTGTTGTGAAGCCACTCCTTCGTTATTTTAGCTGTGTGCTTAGGGTCATTGTCTTGTTGGAAGGTAAACCTTCGGCCCAGTCTGAGGTCCTGAGCACTCTGGAGAAGGTTTTCGTCCAGGATATCCCTGTACTTGGCCGCATTCATCTTTCCCTCGATTGCAACCAGTCGTCCTGTCCCTGCAGCTGAAAAACACCCCCACAGCATGATGCTACCACCACCATGCTTCACTGTTGGGACTGTATTGGACAGGTGATGAGCAGTGCCTGGTTTTCTCCACACATACCGCTTAGAATTAAGGCCAAAAAGTTCTATCTTGGTCTCATCAGACCAGAGAATCTTATTTCCATAGACTGTAAAAAAAGATGGACGACGCGACGTCGCTTCCTTCCATTGTATTGAACTGAAGCCAAAATGGGCTGATGAATGGGCGCTGACACGTTACGCAATACGTCAAAAAAAAAAAGTTTGGAGCCTGGGCATGCGCAGAAGGAATCGTCAGTTGAGCCGGAGGCGGAGTCGCGATATTAAACTTCCGCCCAGACGACTGCGTCATCATTCTAGTATTTTAAATAGACTATAAAAATTATACACAATTTAAAAGTCTACCTATAAAATAATATTCTATTCTGTTTCTAGAGCAATAATATTTTTGAAACAGCAAATTCAGTAGATAAAATCAATATAATATGCCACTAGAAACAACTCTAAATCGTCAGAAACGGTCCTGCCATTTTAAATAAATGGTTAAACTAACGTTACAGGAGATCGATTGCTGTAATTATAGCTATCATTAGTTTTGTCCTGCTAATTATTATTTTATACCCATAAAAATAATAAGTAACTGCCAGATAACGATCACCTGCTTTTTCCCGACATGGTTAACATTAGGTGTGTTATCTTAACTAATAACATTTATTAATTAGCTTATAACGCCCACATTTGATGTTACAGAAAAAAAGTTCAGTGATCCGTCAGATCCTGTAGGTCGGTTAGTACAGTTTACTGCTGAACAACTCATTTTGTTGGTGTTAATGACAAAGAAATCGAAAATTAACAGTTAGTTAATACATCTTCAATCTCCCCTCGAAGCTCCGACAGTCCTCAGACAACCTGTCAATCAACTTCGAATCATGACGACACGCGCCGTTTTTATAGAATCAAATTGCTAGCTAAAATCTAAATCATCACAAAAACGAACAATTGAATATATATCAGTGTGATAACAACTACCTTCAATGACCAAAACCATCTTTCAGAAAGTTTTATTTGAAGCAGAATTTATTTTTAAGTTTTCACTGAAGTCTCATTCGACTGCATTGAGAGGGCGGTGTTTATGACCTGTACTGCATCCAGCCTCCAGGGGGCGATCAAAGAGCCCGTGGCTTCACTTTTCAGAACGTATGAGACACACCCGCTTATTTCTCACCATCTTGGCAAACTCCATGCGGGCTTTCATGTGTCTTGCACTGAGGAGAGGCTTCCGTCGGGCCACTCTGCCATAAAGCCCCGACTGGTGGAGGGCTGCAGTGATGGTTGACTTTCTACAACTTTCTCCCATCTCCCGACTGCATCTCTGGAGCTCAGCCACAGTGATCTTTGGGTTCTTCTTTACCTCTCTCACCAAGGCTCTTCTCCCCCGATAGCTCAGTTTGGCCAGACGTCCAGCTTTAGGAAGGGTTCTGGTCATCCCAAACGTCTTCCATTTAAGGATTATGGAGGACACTGTGCTCTTAGGAACCTTAAGTGCAGCAGAAATTTTTTTGTAACCTTGGCCAGATCTGTGCCTTGCCACAATTCTGTCTCTGAGCTCTTCAGGCAGTTCCTTTGACCTCATGATTCTCATTTGCTCTGACATGCACTGTGAGCTGTAAGGTCTTATATAGACAGGTGTGTGGCTTTCCTAATCAAGTCCAATCAGTATAATCAAACACAGCTGGACTCAAATGAAGGTGTAGAACCATCTCAAGGATGATCAGGAGAAATGGACAGCACCTGAGTTAAATATATGAGTGTCACAGCAAAGGGTCTGAATACTTAGGCCCATGTGATATTTCAGTTTTTCTTTTTTAATAAATCTGCAAAAATGTCAACAATTCTGTGTTTTTCTGTCAATATGGGGTGATGTGTGTACATTAATGAGGGAAAAAAATGAACTTAAATGATTTTAGCAAATGGCTGCAATATAACAAAGAGTGAAAAATTTAAGGGGGTCTGAATACTTTCCGTACCCACTGTAAATAAAAAATATACATCACACATTTACAGAGCGATAGTATAAAATAATATTTAAAAAGTGTAATACAAATGATATATAATTTTTTTTATTTGCTTCTAAACTATATTTTTATGCTGTGTTTTCGGGGATATGTGGTACATTTTTACATATTTACCACAAAGATACCCAACTACACCATTAGCTTGCATATGAAATATTAATTTTTTTCTGAAAAAATACTTCAATGATTACCTAAATTAGTTTCAGGATATTGATCTAGGTCAGGGGTTCCCAAACTTTTCAGCCCACGACCCCCAAAATAATGATGCCAGTGACTCGCGACCACCACTATCCTCAGAGGTGATTAAAGTATACAAACATTGTGCGCAATTGTGCACACGCATTAACGCCTGTTACACATATACTCTGTTTGCAGTGCGCATTTTTGTTCTGTGCCCATATTAACGGATTTCACACTGCACGCGGATATGGTCCGGCAGTGCGTTCCAGGAGCGGTGCGTCTGCAGCAATGCAGCGATCATTTACGCGCCGAATCTATTTTTGCTGTGCTGCACAGCGCTGAATTAAAACGACAGCGCACTGTTTGCATTAAAATAAACGTGTTGACGACGCGAAAAAACTAGTAATTTCACCATAGATGCATATAATTTAAAGTCTCTGTTACACAGTTTACACATGGCTTTTTTGCCTCGGGTAAAGCAAGGAAAATGACACCTTACCAGGCATTTAGGTGAACAAGGAGACATAAACGATGGCACTCGTCTCTTCGTAAAGGTGAAAAAAGGTCTTTATGACCTGAGGGATTTCTTGTAAAAAGATGAGAGTCAACTGTTTTTGTCTATTTTAAATTTTAATTTAAAATGTTTTTGATTTTAACATAAAGCTTACGTTTAAATGTTTTGCCACTTCCGTGAGCAACATAATATATAAATCTAAAGTATTGCTTCATATAAAGTAATGAAATGAAAAAAACGTTTAAATGTAGTGTGTTTACACGTGACATATAAAATATAGCAACAACAACTTTTGGATTTGAAATAAAAATAAGTAAGTAAATAAGTGTTGTGTTTTATGCCGTTATTTTACTGTCAAATGTCGAGAGCGCATTATTGTGATGAGAGAGCACATCAATGTAATGCTTGAGTGCAAATCTCTCCGCTTGCGCGCGGATTTCCTTTGATCTCGCACAAAACTGGACGCGCGCTCTCAAATATACAGTTCTCTCTTATGAACTGCCTCTCCTCTCGCTCAGATATTGCGCATGCTCACTCAAACTGTGTCCTGTGCGCTCGCGAATCTCTCTGTGTTCTTGCAGAAATTAATGCTGCGTTCCAGGCAGGTTTTTGAGCCCGTCACGATTTCAAATCACGACTCACGACTTTGTAGCGTTCCAGGAAAGTCACGCCAAACTGTGTAAAAGTGTAAACAAACCAACATGGCGGACCGTACGGGGCTTATGCTCATTAATTATTTCTGTCGCCAAAGGTGCTTACTCCTTGCTTATTTGAGGGAAACAGAGGAGGAAAATGGCGCATAAGGCAAGAGAAGCTGTTATACCTTTTATTTTACGTTATTTTACCGTGCACTTGCATAAACACCGCATCCGTAGGGGCTGCCATTGTTGTTTCGCGGGCTATGTGACGTCAGAACCCGTAACTGGGAGTACACCGATCTAGTACGAGTTCACGGGTGGGAAGTCACGGCTTTGACTGCTGTTCCAGTGCACTTTCACGGGTAGAAGGTTGGAAAAACACGGGTTACGGGTTGCCTGGAACGCGGCATAATTTGCTTCTGGATTAAACGCTGTCAGAAGTTATCAACCAATCAGAGACAACTGATCCATGAAAATGCAACGTGGAATCTTATTGGCTGAGAGTGAACTGGCAATGGAATTCTTTTGATACAAATGGATATGTAATTTCTTTACAATTTAATAATATTTAATAATATTAATCAAAATGTAGTCCATATCTTAGAAATGGCTTGGAATGGGGCGCTTGGATGTTTTCTATATTAATAAGCTTGTTTGTCTAACTGCATCACATTACAGGTCAAACACCACTGAACAATTTATCATATTAGCCAATATCTTGGACAAAACATTAAATTAAACATTAATTTAAAACAAAAGATTAAACAACTAATAATGTTATAAATCAGTCTATTTAGAAATGTGTAATATGTTAAATATAAAAAAAATGCCTTAATTTAAATGAATTCATTACAATATCGTTTGAAATTAATGAAGACATGTTTCATCCAGTTTTTTTTAAACGAATCTCTTGATTTAATGATTGTGATACATCAAATACATTTTAATGGTCACTGGTCACCACCTACTGGCAGAACAGTGTAATAACATTAGTTTCAATGTTCATTTAGCTACTCATTTTAATTGCTGAAATCAGTGCATATTCAGACTATAAATTGTTATTGCAATACTTGTGTTATTATTTAATGTTTGCAACACAGAAGTAGCAATAGTGTGCTGCTGAAAACACTTTGTGAAGCTGTTTAAAACATGACCACTGTTTTCAGCAGCAGTGCAAAAGCAGGTTTAAATAATCCGGTATGTTCGTAATTTTAAAGGTTTAATAGACATAACCGAATCCTTGTCATTTAGGAATAAGATCGCTTTCTTTTGATTAATCATACATGCATAAGAACTCAAGTATTTTTGTATGTTATGTTTAACCAGACTTAAAACTAAATTCACTATAGGTGGTATATTTGATCTCCACATTTTAAGTATTTAGGGAATGATGATCTGACCTGATCTTGTTACCTGAAAGATATTTTTTGGTAATTCTTTACAATAAGGTTTCATTAACATTATTTAACTGCATTAGTTAACATGAACTAATAATAACTAACTAATTAACATGAACTAATTAGACAACTTCTACAGCATTTATTAATCTTTGTTAATGTTAATTTCAACATTTACTAATACATTATTAATACATTATTACATTATTATTAATACATTATTTTTAATACATTATTAAAATCAAAAGTTGTATTGGTTAATTAGTAAATGCAATGTGAAGTAACATACAACCAACAAACAGCTGTATTTTAACTTAAAGATGAATAATTACAGTAATGTATTGCACATTGTTAGTTCATGTTAGATCAGGGGTCTCAAACTCAATTTACGTGGGGGCTGCTGGAGGTAGAGTCTGGGTCAGGCTGGGCCGCATCAAGTATTCCACAAAAAAGGAGCACAACTGATCCAATCATCTCAATCTTTATTATTAACAGTTCTTCAACATTAACGTTTCTTCCAAACATGTTTTCATAACAAATCAATGCATTTTTAAAGATATTGTGAGACATTGTGAGTATGAGTTCATTTAATAATTTAATTAGAATTGTTTTCACACCTGTCATAGTCAAAGTCATAGTTAAAACATTTATTTTTTAAAGAGTCATTTGTGAGCTAAAAGAGCCGGGTCTTTTCAGCGAGCTGAGTCAAACGAGCCGGCTCACGAAATAGAGCCGGAATGTCCAAAGCCGTTTCTCAATATGCGTACTTGTCTGTACTTGTGTTCTTGTGTTCTTGTGAAACGTCATCAGTCGCTGTCCAAGTTCTGTTCCAATTCAAAGTTCGCATCTAGCCAAGTTCAGTTAAAATCACCGGATGTGTTCTTGATCCAGCCCTTTTATTGAGGATGCATCGAGAGGTGACTTGTGCAGACTTGAGACAGCCAGGTATTATGGAACGCGAACGGGGCCAAATGTCTTTAAACGAAACGCGTGACTTTTGACCGTGTCAACACGCACTGTTTGTTCGCGTTAACGCGGCAATTTTTTACGTGTTTCTTTTGTGTGTGTAGACATGCACATTCTGGTCGTGTTAAGGCGTCAGTTGTCGTCGCGTTACTTTAGTACATGTAAAGACGCACAGTTTTACCATGTTAAGACGACAAATTTGAACGTGTTTCTTAACGCGCACATTCTGTACATGTCGAAGTGTAATATATATATATATATATATATATATATATATATTTTTTTTTTTTTTTTTTTAAAGCAGACTTACCTTTAGATGTAGCCTAGGCTACATACATATAAATATAAAATATTAATTAATTGCTTAACTGACTACTGTGTAAAGTAGCCTTGTACATTAAGTAGGCTAAATTCTCAATATTATACAATTATTATAATTTATCTATATGGGTTATTGTTTGTTTTTTAAAGTTAGGCTATATATAATTTCTAAGTGTATGAAGGCTAATTTACACAGCACATATTTATAACTGAACACACACACAAAGTGAACTTTATTCACTTTCACATAGCCTAATAATGTTTTTATAATTTGGTGTTTAGTTGGTTGTATAGTTTGTTTATACTGTTCTGTCTCTGTTTTGTTTCCAGGAACATCATATTGGCTGCTGCAGGCTGATGAGTTCTATAATAAAATGACTTCATTATATTTAAAATATGTTTTGATATTCATTTTATTTGAATTATTAATATTTTATTTACCCATAAACATGTCTTTAGGAATCCGTAAGTTATAGAGACAAGAATAACTTTGTGAAACCTTTGGGGGCAGTTTCCCAGACAGGGTTTAAATTAAGACAGGAGTAGGCCTTAATCTGTTTAATCGTGTTTTTAAAAATAAAATGGCTTTCTGAAACAGATTAAGTACAGATTACTAACAAACAGAAACTGATGTGTGAATTTTTTTAATTTATTTTTTGCATTAAAATAATTGTCTTTTGGGTTTTTTTATGGCAGTCTTTTTTGCTGCCATTTATGCTTCTCGGTCCCATGCAATTTTAAGATTTTCTTGGTTCATTCCATATAGGCGACCTCTGTCACAGTTTGTTTTACAGTTTTTTCAAATTGCTTAGACACTAAAAGTGTGACTTGAGGCTCACTCACTGAAACCATTCACTCATGTACAGAATCTTAAGACCAAGTCTGCAAAACTACAAGCACATTATATGCTTTACACACAGTTTGCAATTGAAAAACAACTTTTTTGCAAAACTCTAAACACAGTTCTCTACATTAGATATGTCATTCAAAACTAACAAAACCTTTTTTTGTGGTGCATTGTCATTTACTGATGACCTATACAGCCAATGATCATGTGTGAAAACACTTATACATAAATTGATCACTTAGAAATCAAAACTCAGGTTTGAGAAAGAAAGAATATGCATACAAGCTACAATATATATTGTTTCATGGTAGCTTCAGTAACAAATTCAAAACAAATTCTGCTGCAAAGCGGCTCTAACAAGCCAATAAAGTGTCAATATTCAGCTCAAGTGACTTCAACTTAAAAGGGCATGACAAATCATGACATAAGGCTGACATCACACACAAAACGTACCAATGTTCCCTCGATGTTTGTATACGTGCATACCAGCATACCATTACGACATCCTTCATGAATAAACATGACATCTGACGCGGACAAACAGTGCGTGTTGACACGGTCAAAAGTCACGCGTTTCGTTTAAAGACATTTGGCCCCGTTCGCGTTCCATAAGGTATCCCAGAATGCATCTCGCACTAACCAGCAAGCGTCAACAGTAAAGGAGAAAACCCGCATAATTTAAACATATTACTGTAACTATGTCATTATAGGTAGTTTTAAGAGTTTTTCAGGCGAGAATGTCCTGGTTTAAAGCTCAAATCTGTGGTTTATTGATAAAGATAGCACCTTTCTGAAAATTTAATCTGACGTTGTCGGAGTTGTGAGATCCAGGCAATCACCGGGCGCTCAGCGCTCATGTACCCAGCCGAGAGCAGCCTTACCTCGGCTAGTCTTTCTGACGTTTGCCACTTGCTCCGTTTTGGCTGAGGGCAACGTGACGTTTCATAACTTTATATATGGCTATTTAACTTTTGTATCATACTAAAGCGCTGATTTTGTACGCTTGACTGAATTGTTTGCTTTATTTCTTACTGTATATTTTTTATACCTTTTATAATGGCTATTATTGAACATTAAACAAAAACACTGACATTTAACAAAAGGGTTGTGTTTTATGTTATAGCCTATTTCATTTCATTACAGTGAAGATTATGCACAAATAGTATTGTTTAATATTTTTGAAATATATACGAAAAGAGGGTTGTTTAATATTTCGTTTTGTTATAAATATATGCAGACATTGCAGATAATCAATCACTCGTTGCCTGAGGCTATTGTTTTTGTTTGTTTGTTAAATAAAACGAAAAGGGGCAGAGTGGTGTTTTATAACAAATTTTGTTTTATTGTTGGCTAAAATATACATACAGAGATAACCGGAGAAGCCAGAGTAAGCTGAGAGTGACGATATCAAGTACGCTGCTGTTCCATTTGCAGAATCACCGGACTTGTGTTCTCCCGTCCACGGGAGTTCGTTCTCCTGAGTCGAACTTGTCAAGTCCTAACTACCAAGGACACGAGTCCGAACTTAGCGAACTTGGTTTTGAGAAACGCCTCAAGTACTTTGTGGTTGGCTTGACAACCGTTGACAACAAACGCCGCCGAAAGCTGTCACGAGATAGCCCATAAGTGATAACAAAATAAAACAAAAGTGCGGCGAGCGCGGCATACGCAACGACTCAGCAAAAAGGTGCGTTTCAGAATAACTCGCGGGCCGCACTAACACTAAACTTTGATGTCAAATGGGGGGCCACAAAATATCATCCCGCGGGCCTCAAGTGGCCTGCGGGCAGCGAGTTTGAGACCCCTGTGTTAGATAATACATCAATGTTAACAAATAAAAACCTTATTTTAAAATGTTGCCTATTTTTTAGTTACACAAAGTTACACAAAACGTATGAGCACAATAACTTTAAGAAACGTTTTTGTTTGTTTGTTTAGATAAATCGGGGTTTGACCTGTAATGTGATGCACTTAGACTAGGTTACATTTGATTAATATTATTAAATTGTAAAGAAATTGCATATCCATTTTTATCAAAAGAATTCCATTGTCAGTTCACTCTCAGCCAATAAGATTCCACGTTGCATTTTCGTGGATCAGTCGTCTCTTCTGATTGGTTGATAACCTTTGACAGCGTTTAATCCAGAAGCAAATTAATTTCTGCAAGAGCACGAAAAGATTCACGAGCGCACAGGACACAGTTTGAGCATGCAGGACACCGTTTGAGCGTGCACGCACAATATCTGAGCGAGAGGAGAGGCAGTTCATAAGAGAGAACTGTATATTTGAGAGCGGAGAGATTTGCGCTCGAGCATTACATTGGCTACGTTTACATGCACCATCCGACTGCAGATCTGTTTACATGTACTCTAAACATTGTAATCTGATTTAACATAGGCCTATCTGTTTATATGTGTTTTATATACATTCCGATTAAAACGTTTGCGCAGGCGCTCTGCGTGTGTGACGTCATATCAATCACACTTGCGGTAACCCGGGTTGCGCCAACAGACGATGATCATGTATCGACGATAGCCAGAGATATTGTCAAAACTCAAAAGCATCAAATCTTGGCAATATGAAGAGGATTTGGGATTTCCAATTAATGTAGGCCTGTTACTATTAGGTTAGGCTTCTTTCTTTCATTATTAAATTAATATTATAATAAATTTGCCCCGCAATAATTTCATAGCGCATCACAGCATAACTGACGTGCTCTGAGGATAATAAGATTAGGCTATTTGCTCTCTTTGAAAATGATTTTAAAATTTTCAAATGAATTATAGGCCTATAAAATTATTAAGAGTGTAATATTGTCATCAATGAATATTAAGCGCAGCTTTGCTTCAAGCACCGACTTTAAAAAAGCAACCTGTTTAACACGAAATACTATTCTCATTTGTTTCACTAGCCATGTATGGCCACAAGAGAAATAATGAAATAAATTAAGACAGTTATATACCGTTATCAGCATTTTTTGTTGAAATTCGTCTCTGAGAGAATATGCTCCGTTAATGCAGCATCAGACAGCTCCGTCACTTTTTACTTTCACTTTCTGTAGTGAATACTGACCGAGGTTGAGACTTTTTCACCGGCATAACTCTTGCGCAAAGTTTGCACATTGCTTCTTGTGTGATATCCATTGGCTCCCATTCTTGTTTTAAACGGAAAGATTTACAATATTATGACGAAGGGATACATACGGCACTGCCTGTTGGCATACATCTTTACAACTAAAGACGTGAACGTGAATTTGCGCACTGCGAGATGCGTGTCAACATTGCACTGCGCATGTGCTCCAGAGACTTTTGAATACGATTGAGAAAGTAGTCGGATTCAAGCGTTTACATGGTCATTTTTTGCTGTTGGATTGGATTAGAAAAGGAATAAACCACCCCTTCCAATCCGATCGAAATTTCATTCGGATCGAGCTCAATCGGATCGATTAAGGCAGTGCTTCCCAAACCTGTCCTGGAGGACCCCCAGCCCTGCACATTTTGTATGTCTCCCTATTTCTGACATACCCATTTCAGGTCTTGCAGTTTCTACTAATGAGCTCATGAGTTGAATCAGGTGTGATAGATGAGGGAGACATACAAAATGTGCAGGGCTGGGGGTCCTTCAGGACAGGTTTGGGAACCACTGGATTAAGGTGTTTACATGAACGTTTTTCAATCCGATTGAGCCGTCAATCCGATTACATATGGATTATTTGGGTGCATGTAAACGTAGCCATTGATGTGGTCTCTCGTCACAATAATGCGCTCTTGACATTTGACAGTAAAATAACACCTAGTGTTTGTGATATACAGCCATGGATCAGTTGCTCACTGACGAGGCTGACTCCAGCTCCTTATTCGCCGAACTATCCGTTCCACCTTAAAAATGTCTGGTGGTTGTTAACCCTTCCCCCTCAGTGCTATTGGTTGTATTTTTTTTAAAGGAACAGTTGCACCAAAAATGGCATTTTTCAGACAGCAGTTAACAATGAACGGTAAAAATATATAGTTCTGTAAAAATGTATTATTTGTTTCAATAAATGATGCATGTGACTAATTCAGGCAGAGTTCTTTTCTTTAAGCTCTATGCCTTACTCAATGTCTTTTTCAACATACCCTGTATGAATGGAAAAAAGCAAATATTGTTTGCAGCTGTGATGTAATGGTTTTGTCATTTTAGATCTTTCTTGGAATTTATCCATTACTGTAAAAGATTAAAGAGATATATACATTATTTAACTTTCGCATGAAATCTTGTATTACCGCAATTTCTGATGTGCTGTTGAAGAAACGTGCCCTAGTCAACTGTATTCTGACAAAGCATATTGGGCATGTCATAATTTTGTTATTTCAAAGGTTCTCAAAAAAAGGAGCACATAGAGGGCAACAGTAATTCACTCTCTAACGAAATCCTGCATTAGAACATTTTCTGATGTTTTATTATGGAAATATGACCCAGAGAAAATGTCCTCCAAAGCATCTGTATGTGCAGACAAAGCATATTGGGCATGTCACAATTTTGTTATTTCAAAGGTTCTCCAAAAAAGGAGCATGTAGAGGGCAAAAGTAATTCACTCTCTAACGAAATCCTGCATTAGAACATTTTCTGATGTTTTAGTTTAGAAATATGACCCAGAGAAAATGCCCTCCAAAGCAACTTTATGTGCCGACAATAGAGGGAATTTTCTCTGGGTCATATTTCCATAATAAAACATCAGAAAGTGTTCTAATGCAAGATCTCGTTAGAGAGTGAATTACTGTTGCCCTCTATGTGCTCCTTTTTTTGAGAACCTTTGAAATAACAAAATTCTGACATGCCCAATGTGCTTTATATGCACATAAAGTTGCTTTAGAGGGCATTTTCTCTGGGTCATATTTCCAAAATAAAACATCAGAAAATGTTCTAATGCAGGATCTCGTTAGAGAGTGAATTACTGTTGCCCTCTACGTGCTCCTTTTTTGGAGAACCTTTGAAATAACAAAATTATGACATGCCCAATATACTTTGTCGGCACATACAGATGCTTTGGAGGGCTTTTTCTCTGGGTCATATTTCTAAAATAAAACATCAGAAAATGTTCTAATGCAGGATTTCATTAGAGAGTGAATTACTATTGCCCTCTACGTGCTCCTTTTTTTGAGAACCTTTGAAATAACAAAATTCTGACATGCCCAATATGCTTTATATGCACATAAAGTTGCTTTAGAGGGCATTTTCTCTGGGTCATATTTCCAAAATAAAACATCAGAAAATGTTCTAATGCAGGATTTTGTTAGAGAGTGAATTACTGTTGCCCTCTACATGCTCCTTTTCTTGAGAACCTTTGAAATAACAAAATTATGACATGCCCAATATGCTTTGTCGGCACATACAGATGCTTTGGAGGGCTTATTCTCTGGGTCATATTTCCATAATAAAACATCAGAAAATATTCTAATGCAGGATTTTGTTAGAGAGTGAATTACTGTTGCCCTCTACGTGCTCCTTTTTTTGAGAACCTTTGAAATAACAAAATTGTAACATGCCCAATATGCTTTGTCTGCACATACAGATGCTTTGGAGGGCTTTTTCTCTAGGTCATATTTCCATAATAAAACATCAGAAAATATTCTAATGCAGGATTTCATTAGAGAGTGAATTACTGTTGCCCTCTACGTGCTCCTTTTTTTGAGAACCTCTGAAATAACAAAATTATGACATGCCCAATATGCTTTGTCAGAATACAGTTGACTAGGGCACGTTTCTTCAACAGCACATCAGAAATTGCGGTAATACAAGATTTCATGCGAAAGTTAAATAATGTATATATCTCTTTAATCTTTTACAGTAATGGATAAATTCCAAGAAAGATCTAAAATGACAAAACCATTACATCACAGCTGCAAACAATATTGAGTAAGGCATAGAGCTTAAAGAAAAGAAAAGAAAAAAAAAAAAAAAAGAAAAGAACTATTTTTACCGTTCAATGTTAACTGCTGTCTGAAGCATGCCATTTTTGGTGCAACTGTTCCTTTCACTATTTCGTTTCACTATTTTTGGTATTTTGTTACAATTATTGATAAAATATGCTATTTCTAATCATTTAATTTTTTTATTTTTTATTTATGGAAATCATCTCGCGAGCATAAACAGTATCTGCAAAGTTACAGCGCTGAAAGTTCAATGCAAACGGAGATATTTACTTTTAAAGTTATGGCAGTTTAATGCCTACAAAAATGGACTACAACAAGCTTCTTCCTGGGTTGGTGACATCATAATTCCTGCAAAACACGCCCCTGGAACACACAACAAAGTGGGTGAGGCCATTTTGCAGCATGTGGAAGCGGAAGAGTTGTTTAAACCGGACGCGAGCGGTGCGACGCGTCAAAAGGTAATACATTATAATCTGTGATATTTTCTACACTGGATGCGGCGCTGAAGACAGCTTACAGAATCAACACGAGTTTAATGCTGGATTTGCACAAAGGTTTTTACTGACTTTTACTCTTACAATTCCCACTTTAAAAGCAGAAGCTGCTGTTTATTGGCTTCAAACTGTAAGTACGTTTTAATGTTTGTACATGTCTTTTAAACTTATAGTTCTGTTGCTATTTTTGGTTGCATCACGGACATAATGTTATACAAAGACCAACATGTTTTTGATGGCCAGTTAGCTAAATTCTACAAACACCAACAAACTTCTATGTTCATAGACAAACAGTTGTTCATGCTATAAATTGAATGCTACCTTTACAAAAATGCTACTACTCAGTCATGTATTCGGCTACAGTAAAGCTTTAATCAGGATAAAACTGAATATTGAAAGCTAACAAACAGCAGTGACAGCATCTAAACACTTTAAACACAAATACAAAATGAAATACTATTCATAAACACCCTTTAAAAGCTGTGATTGCAGAGGTTCTGCTTTACCCTCTTCATCTGGGTCTGATTCGGCTCAATTTGATACAGCAATATAGACGCCATTATTTACATTTCCACCAAAGCCCACGTAACCGGTAAGAACTAATGGTAAGAGGCGTGGCATTTCCAGACGCTTCAGCGAATCACGATACACTGGGCCAGCTAACCAACCTGCTAACCAATCTGAGCACATTGCGTATTTTGGAGGGAGTGGCTTCATAGAAGCAGGAAGTCAAATGAGCCGTTCAAATGACATTGGAAACAGAGGTGTAGAATAAAGGTAAAATATATGAAAAATACATCTTTTTTTTTTTTAAAAAACAAAGCATTAAGACATATTAAACTGTGCCCCAAAAACACAATCAAGCCTAGAAAAAAAACTCTGAACCACCCCTTTAACAAAGTTCAGGAGGAGCAGGTGCAGATAATTAACCTAATTAGCACAAGTGGAAAGCATTCAGCTTATCAACCAACAACAAGAGGTATATATGCTGCAGACTTACCTCTGTTCATTGACAGTTTATCAGCATCCCTCATCAGCAAAAATATAACTAAAATGCCACTAAAAAAATAAATCAATAAATAAATCAATTATAAAAAAAAACTAACTAACTAACTTTGGAATTAGAAATTATTAAAAAGCATGTAAATAAAACCAATAGCAATAAGCAGAAATGAACAGGGGCCTGTTTCATAAAACAAGTTTACCAAATAATCCAGGCTTATTTCAGTAAGTTTGATTTATTGTCAGTTGATTTGTTTTCAAAATAATCAGACTAACTGAAATAAGCCTAACTTATTTGGTAAACTTGTTTTATGAAACAAGCCCCAGGAGTGTGTGTGTGTGTGTGTGTGTGTGTGTGTGTGTGTGTGTGTGTGTGTGTGTGTGTGTGCATGCATGCAAGTCAAGTCACCTTTATTTATATAGCGCTTTTTACAATGCAGATTGTGTCAAAGTAGCTTTACAGTGATAACTGGTATATTATTTTGGCTGCACAGCAGCTCTTAAAGAATAGTGTCAATGCAGGCAGATCAAAAGCACTGTTGAATAAATGTCAAGAATATTGTTGAATATCAAATGTCAAGTCAAATGTCAAGTGTCCCCAACTAAGCAAGCCAAAGACGACAGCGCCAAGGAACCCAAACTCCAACAGGTGACATCAGGCGGCAAACAGGTGTTAAAATGGAGAAAAAAAACCTTGGGAGAAACCAGGCTTAGTCGGGGGGCCAGTTCTCCTCTGGAGAACAGTGCTTTGTCACGATTCAGGTTGCTATCATAAGTCCGATAGGATCGCAACATTCAAAGTATTTATTCCAGTTCAATCCAGTTGAGGATCATATTCATCACGCCGGTATGGACGGTTTGTTAAGGAACTGTGCTACTGGCTGTCGTGTCGATGAGGCCTTCACAATGGATGATCTAGTTTACTCAATCTCTGCTGATACTTCAGGGCTGCATTGTGGTCCTGTCGGGGCACCGGTCCTTGGTCTCACCTGGATACGGCCCGGATCTGGTTGACTACGGTAAACCTCGGGATAAACAGAAAGACTAATATTAGCGTAGATGCCATTCTTCTTCTGATGTAACGAGTACATCTGGTGTTATAGGAATTGTTCCCGGTTCCGGCTGACCTAATTTATGCAGCCTAATAATCCTTTAACGGATTTGAAAATATAAATTGATAATGTGTTATTGTTACAACAGAGACACGGAGGCAGAGATAATAACAATCCAGGTAAGTTTTATTCACATTAAGCAGAGCACTGGGTGATGGTAAGCAGATAATGGGAAGATGAGAGATGAAGAGAATATAATACTGTCCTGATTTTTTCTTGCAGATGCAGATGATGGAAGGAGCTGGCGGAGACACTCACACACACAAGCAGGTAAGTACACACAAGGAGCAGGAGACGAGGGAGCTGGAGGAGACGTTTGGAGCAGGTAGATATGGAGTTGGGAGTCCTTAAGGTAAGCATACATTTGAGGTAGTGCAAACGAGACCGGACAGTGAGTGTGTGTGAGTGTGGTGTCTTTATGCTGGTGCTGATTGCGGTGCTGATGAGTCACAGGTGGCGGTGATTAGTATGCTGGTGATTGAGTGCGTGGGTAAGGGAGTGAGGTGGAACCTGACGTGTCTGTGACAGTACCCCCCCTCCCACGGCCCGCTCCTGAGGGCCGCGGACCCCAACGTCGTGGTGGTCTTCCTCTAGGGCGTGGGGCAGGTCTGTCTGGGTGATTGGCGTGGAAGGTCTGTAACAGGATAGGATCAAGGATATCATTCTTGGGAACCCATGAGCGTTCTTCGGGGCCATAGCCTTCCCAGTCGATGAGGTATTCTAGCTGACCACCACGGCGCCGGGAATCCAGGATTTCGTGAACCACGTAAGCTGTGCCGTCCTCCAGGATGAGTGGAAGGGGGGGCTCGGCGGCTGCCACGTCAGGCTCTGTGGAGGGAACAACAGAAGGGTGGTGAGGTTTAAGCAGTGATACATGGAATGTAGGGTGGATTCTACTGTACTGTGCTGGGAGTTGAAGACGGTAGGTGACGGGGTTGATCTGCCGGATGATGGTGAACGGGCCAATGAAGCGGGGACTCAGCTTCTTGCAGGGCAGACGCATCCTGATGTCCCTGGTGGACAGCCAGACCTTCTGCCCCGGTTGGTATACTGGAGCTTCGGAGCGCCAAAGGTCGGCTGTCATCTTGCGTCTGCGCAGGGCTCTCTGCAGTTGGTGATGAGCTGAGTCCCAAACCCTCTCGCTCTCCCGGAACCAGTAGTCGACTGCGGGGACGTTGGAAGGTTCCCCATCCCAGGGGAACAGTGGGGGTTGGTAGCCGAGTACGCACTGGAAGGGTGTCAGTCCAGTTGTGGCTTGGCGGAGGGAGTTCTGTGCGTACTCGGCTCAACCCAGGTACTGGTTCCAGGAGTTCTGGTGGCCGTGACAGAAGGTACGCAGGAAGCGGCCTATCTCCTGGATCTTGCGTTCCGTCTGCCCGTTCGACTGAGGATGGTATCCCGATGACAGGCTGACGGTCACACCCAGGAGCGAGAAGAAGGCTTTCCAGACGTGGGAGACGAATTGGGGTCCTCTGTCGGAGACTATATCTTCAGGTATTCCATAATGACGAAAGACATGATTAAACATTAACTCAGCAGTTGCCATAGCGGTAGGTAGACCCTCCAGGGGTATCAGACGGCAGGACTTTGAGAAGCGGTCTACCACCACCAGGATGCATGTGTTACCGTCAGACTCAGGGAGATCTGTGACGAAGTCCACTCCCAGGTGTGACCATGGTCTCTCAGGAACGGGCAGAGGTAGGAGCTTGCCGGTGGGAAGATGGCGTGGGCTCTTGGAGATGGCGCACTCCCTGCAGCCCTGCACGTACCTTCTGACATCGTTGGCCATGTTGGGCCACCAGAAGCGTTGTTTGAGCAACGAGAGGGTCTCATTGACCCCCGGGTGACCAGTGCCAAGTGAAGAGTGGGTATTGTGCAGGAGTGGAGTGCGACGTGCCCGTGTGACGTATTGCAAGCCTTGGGGGCAACCCGGCGGAGTGCGTGTGGAGGCATTGGAGGAGGGAATGGTTTCTTCGGACCACTGGATGGGGTTCACGAAGATGGACTCCGGCAGGATTGTTTCAGGATCTTCAGGCTTTTCATCAGGGGAATGGAGGCGAGACAGGGCATCGGCTTTGGTATTTTTTGAACCAGGGCGGTAGGAGATAGAGAAATTGAACCTTGAGAAAAACATGGCCCAGCGAGCTTGGCGCGGGTTGAGTCTTTTGGCAGCCTTCAGATATTCAAGGTTTTTATGATCAGTGAGAACTTGGAATGGATGAGTAGCCCCCTCCAACCAATGCCTCCACTCCTCGAGGGCAAGCTTGACGGCCAGGAGTTCGCGGTCACCGATGTCGTAATTGACCTCCGCCGGGTTGAGCTTGCGGGAGAAGAAGGCGCATGGATGGAGTCTACTTGGTGTCCCCTGCTGCTGTGATAGGACCGCTCCCACTCCGGTGGTGGAGGCGTCCACTTCCACGACGAATGGGAGCTCTGGATTGGGGTGGACGAGGAGGGGAGCGGTGGTGAAGGCTCTTTTAAGGGTCTCGAAGGCGTTGGTGGCTTGTTGGGACCAGGACAGAGACTTGGGCTGATTACGGAGTAGGTTGGTTAATGGACTGACGATGGTGCTGTAGTTCTTGATAAACCGGCGGTAGAAGTTGGAGAAACCTAGGAAGCGTTGGAGTTCTTTGATTGAAGATGGAGTGGGCCAGGACTGAATAGCGGAGACCTTCCCCTCGTCCATCCGGATGCCACTGTGATCTATTACGTACCCCAGGAATTGGACAGAGGGCTGGTGAAAGGAGCACTTTTCAGCTTTGAGGAAGAGGTGGAATTGCCATAAGCGTTGGAGGACCTCCGCAACGTGGTGGCGATGTTCGGCCAAGCTCCGGGAGTAGATGAGGATGTCATCAATATACACCAGAACGAACTTGTGGAGAAACTCCCGGAGCACCTCGTGTATGAAGTCCTGGAATACGGAGGGGGCGTTGACCAGGCCATACGGCATGACGAGATACTCGTAGTGTCCGGTGGGCGTGACAAAGGCGGTCTTCCACTCGTCCCCCTCGCGTATCCGGATGAGGTTGTACGTGCTGCGGAGGTCCAGCTTAGTGAACACAGTGGCACCACGGAGATGTTCCAGGGCCGCTGGGACGAGGGGAAGCGGGTAGCGGAATTTGACTGTGATTTTGTTGAGGGCACGGTAATCAATGCAGGGCCTCAAGCCTCCGTCCTTCTTCGCCACAAAAAAGAAGCTTGAAGCAGCAGGGGAAGTAGACGGGCGGATGTAACCTTGGTTGAGGGCCTCTTTGATGTATTCCTCCATGGCCTTCTCCTCCGGTATTGACAGGGGGTAGATGCGTCCCCTGGGCACTGGTTCACCCGGTAGCAGATCGATGGCACAGTCCCATGGCCGGTGTGGAGGAAGCTTGGAGGCGCGTTGCGGGCAGAAGATGTCACTGAAGGGGGCGTAGTCCGGGGGAACATCCACGGAGCGTTTCTTGACGGGGCTTTCAATAGAGGTTGCGTTCATGGAGAGAGATTCGGAGAGTGGAGACTTTGGAACAGGAAGCGCTGGGAAGCAATCTGGAAAGCAGTGGTCGCCCCACTTCAGGACTTCGCCCGTGCGCCAAGAGATGTGGGATTGTGTTGTTCGAGCCACGGGCGTCCTAGAACCACGTCAGCGGTGGATTCCTCCAGAACCAGCAGATGTATCTTTTCAGAATGCAGAATACCCACGCAGAGTTGAAGTGGTCCCACACAATGACGGATGTTCTTACGGCTCAGGGGTTTGCCCGTGATGGAGTGGATTTGATAGTTAACCGGAGACGGGGAGATCTTGAGCTTGAGTTGTCGACAGAGGGCGCCTGAGATGAAATTTCCTGCTGACCCTGAGTCGAGGAGCGCCACCACTGGAACAGAGGTATTTGCAGCAGTAAGGATTACAATAGTTGTGAGTGGTTTCATTTTCTGAATGGAGGGGAAAATAGCACTCACCACGGGCCGAGGAGGACGGGTTGGGCATGTGGAGAGAACATGCCCCGGAGATCCACAATATAAACATAAGTTCAAAGTTAGTCTTCTTTGTCTTTCATTGGAAGTTAGACGTGAATGGTCAATTTGCATTGGCTCGGTGGCTGGTTCTGGGGAGCTGACGGGTTCTGACCGGCGGAGGAGGTTGGTGGCAGACGACTGGCCCTGGTGCTCGAGGAGACACGACTGCATACGAGAACCCACGCGGATGGCGAGTTGGATGAAGCGTTCAAGTCCCATTGATTCCTCGTATGCAGCGAGATGCAGCCGCACATTGGGTTCCAATCCTTGACGGAAAGAGGTGATGAGGGCTTGTTCATTCCATCCGCTGGTGGCGGCTAGCGTTCGGAACTGCAAGGCATAATCATTTACAGAGAGATTCCTTTGCTTTAGATTATAGAGTTTCTCACCAGTAGAAGAATCCTTCAGAGGTTTCCCGAAGACCTTGCGGAAGTGAGAGACAAACGCCGAATATGATTGGACGACAGGGCCTTTCTGAGTCCACAGGGAGTCTGCCCATTGCAGGGCTTTACCTTGCAGTTGCGAAATGATGAACGCTATTTTTGCTGTGTCGGTAGTGTAGAGGTGCGGCTGCATCTCCAGGACCAGTTCGCATTGTAGAAGGAATCCGCTGCATTCCTCCGCCGATCCTGAGTAGGGCGCCGGTTTGGCCATGGGACTGGCGGTGAATGCTGGAGAAGGAGCGGTGACGGAGGGTGCGGAAGCTGCAGCGGTGGATGGTGATGCGTCCATGAGCTCTTGAAACGGATCGTTGGTGCTCATGCTGTGAAGTTGGTATGGTCCAGTCTTCTGTTACAACAGAGACACGGAGGCAGAGATAATAACAATCCAGGTAAGTTTTATTCACATTAAGCAGAGCACTGGGTGATGGTAAGCAGATAATGGGAAGATGAGAGATGAAGAGAATATAATACTGTCCTGATTTTGTCTTGCAGATGCAGATGATGGAAGGAGCTGGCGGAGACACTCACACACACAAGCAGGTAAGTACACACAAGGAGCAGGAGACGAGGGAGCTGGAGGAGACGTTTGGAGCAGGTAGATATGGAGTTGGGAGTCCTTAAGGTAAGCATACATTTGAGGTAGTGCAAACGAGACCGGACAGTGAGTGTGTGTGAGTGTGGTGTCTTTATGCTGGTGCTGATTGCGGTGCTGATGAGTCACAGGTGGCGGTGATTAGTATGCTGGTGATTGAGTGCGTGGGTAAGGGAGTGAGGTGGAACCTGACGTGTCTGTGACAGTTATGTGTATGCCAGGTTAAAGAGATGTGTTTTTAGTCTAGATTTAAACTGACAGAGTGTGTCTGCTTCCCGAACAATGCTAGGAAGATTGTTCCAGAGTTTAGGTGCCAAATAGGAGAAGGATCTACCGCCTGCGGTTGATTTTGATATTCTAGTTATTATCAGCTGGCCTGAATTCTGAGATCGCAATAAACGCGACGGACTATAATGCATTAAGAGCTCGCTCAGGTACTGGGGAGCTAAACCATTTAGTGCTTTGTAAGTAATTAGCAAGATTTTAAAATCTACGATGTTTAACCCTTTAAGACCTGAAGGCTTTTTTAGAGGTTTTTTTTCTGAGCGACACACACAAAAGTAAAGACTCATAACTCCAAAACTCTAGCAAGGAGGGTCAAAAGGTAGATATCATTTGAAAGAAAACATTTTACATTTTAAGAAAATATAAATTACATTACATTTGGACATTTTCTTGCTGAGAAACAGCTGATAAAAGACAAAAAATATATATAATTTTTTAAAAATAATTTTTCTTTTTTTTTTATTTGACATGGAATAACTCAGGAACACAATAAGATCGCTAAAAAATTCTTTTTTGGTGATGCTCTCCTATATGTGAGCTGCATCTGGTTCAAATTTCGTGCTGATAGCATAAAGAATAGTTTGAAAAATTGTTGTTCATTTTTTCCGCAGCCAGGTGGCGCCAACGGGCGGTAAACTCCGGTTTAGAGGTGCTTCTCAGCACTCGTTAGGAGTTTTTCAAAATGGTTAGATGCATTAAAAAGATGAGATTCTAAGCTTTAAAATGATATCTATTATGTGTTATTCCACGTTGGAAAACGAACATGGATGGGTCCGGGAACATTGGATACACACTGCATCCCGGAGAGATGAGAGACATGTTTTTAGCCAAGTATGTTAAATCATTCCGTGAGTAATATCTTGTGATCAACGCAATATATTATATTGATTTTGGATTCATTTTAATCTTGAGAATCTGCTTTAAATATTGATGTGCAATTTTCTATGATCTGTGCATTTTTCATGAAGTTATGAGCACGTGAAATATACATACTTGTATTCAGTTAGCGGCTGTGCTATTTTTGTTGTAAACGCATATTACTCAGACTCATTAGAGGGTGAAAACAACGCAACAGAAGCATGTTGGAGGCTTGATATGAAAGTCTCTGGTTTTGTATGCAAAAAGAATTTTTGTGCTACCTATATGGATTCAATTTTTATTGGCTTTTAAAGAGAGACACGCAAATGGGAGCGCCGACGCTCCATCCGGTCTTAAGGGGTTAACAGGAAGCCAATGCAGTGATGACAGAACTGGGCTAATATGGTCATACTTCCTAGTTGTAGTAAGAACTCTAGCTGCTGCATTTTGTACGAGCTGTAGTTTATCAAGTGGGAGGAACAACCACCCAGTAGAGCGTTACAGTAATCTACCCTTGAGGTCATGAACGCATGAACTAACTGTTCTTCATTCTTCATTGAGAGCATATGCCATAGTTTAGATATATTTTTAAGATGGAAGAATGCGGTTTTAAAGATGCTAGTAACATGGCCTTCAAATAAAAGTTTGGTATTAAAGAGCACACTTAGGTTCCTAGCTGACAACGAAGACTTAACAGAGCAGCCATCAAGTGTTAGACAGTATTCTAGGTTATTACGTGAAGAAGTTTTTGGTCAAAAAATTAGAATCTCTGTTTTTTCTGAATTTAGTAGTAGGAAATTACTGGTTATCCAATTTTTTATATCAGCTATACATTCCGTTAATTTTGTGAATTGGTAAGTTTCGTCAGGGTGTGAAGAAATATAGAACTGAGTATCATCAGTGTAACAATGAAAACTAACTCCATATTGAACTTGTGATTGATACGACCTCTCTTCGTTTACTACTACAAACTGATAACGGTCAGATAAGTATGATTTGAACCATGACAATGCAATTCCACTAATGCCAACATAGTTTTTGAGTCTATTTAAAAGAATATTGTGATCAAATGCAGCACTTAGATCCAGTAACACTAATAGAGAGATACAACCACGATCTGATGATAAGAGCAAATCATTAGTAACTCTAATGAGAGCAGTCTCAGTACTATGGTACAGTTTAAATCCTGACTGGAAATCCTCACAGATACTATTTCTTTCTAAAAAGGAACATAGTTGTGATGATACTGCCTTTTCTAGTATTTTTGACAGAAAAGTGAGATTTGAGATTGGCCTGTAATTGACTAATTCTCTAGGATCAAGTTGTGTTTTTTTTAATAAGAGGTTTAATAATAGCTAACATACATGTTGTTGATTTTGATGATTTAACAAGTTTAGGAAATTCTTCCTCTCCTAAAGCAGTAAATGAATTGAATTTCTTCAGGGACACTACAATGCACTGTCTGACGTGATACTGTAGTAGACGGTTGCATGGTTATAATTTTTCTCTAATATTATCAATCTTGCAGGTAAAAAAGTTCATAAAGTCATTACTGCTGTGCTTTTTGGAAACATCAGAAGTTGAAGCTTTATTTCTTGTTAATTTAGCCACTGTATCAAATAAATACCTAGGTTGTGTTTATTTTCTTCTAAAAGTTTTGAAAAATAGGCAGATCTAGCAGTTTTTAAGGCCTTTCTGTATTCAATCATTCTCTCTTTCCACGAAATGCGAAATACTTCTAGTTTTGTTTTCTTCCAGATGCGCTCCATTTTTCTGGCTGCTACTTGTAGGGCCCGAGTGTGCTCGTTGTACTATGGCATTGGATTCATTTCCTTAATCTTTTTTAAACGCAAAGGAGCAACTGAGTCTAATGTGCTGGACAAGACAGAGGCAATAGTTTCTGTTGCAACATCGAGGTCTTCTAAGCTGTCTGGTATGTAAAGGTGATCAAACTGATCCGGAAGATTATTTATAAAGTGATCTTTAGTGGTAGAAGTGATGGTTCTACCATATTTATGGCAGGGAGGCAGTTTAGCCGCTTTGACTAAATGTAGTATGCACAGAGGTGGGTAGAGTATCCAAAAACTGTACTCAAGTAAAAGTACAAGTACTTATAGAAATATTTACTCAAAGTAAAAGTGAAAGTAATAATCCTAATAGTTACTTGAGTAAGAGTAAAAAAGTATCCATTGAAAATCTACTCAAGTAGGTCGTTACTAGTTACTTTGTAACTAATATATACAATAGCATGTTATTATTTAGATAGATATTTAAATTATTATCATAATTAGATAACTTAATTAGACAAGCATTATTTCTGGCATCTGTAGCCCAAATATCACTGCATGTCTTTTGCTTTGTATAATAATAACGTAGGCTACATTTGAAAGAAGAGAGGAACTCGATGTGCTCGCGCTCATAATAATGCTCACACTGCCACTTCATCCAACACTCCGAGTGAGAAACCGCTTCAGCCGATTCAGCGCGTGCAGGAACTGAACAATTCATTCAAACTGATTCGCGAACCAATTTAGTCAGTTTTGCCAACTTGTTTGATCAAGTCTTTGAACAGAATCGACTCAAAAGAGTGATTCATTTGTGAATGGGGCATCGTTCATGAAAGAAGAGACTAATAAACTACGCATTTCTTAACATGTACAGTATTGCATTAAAATAAAGTAATGAGAGGAACGTTGCCAAATGTAGCGAAGTAAAAGTACAGATTTTTCATTAGAAATGTACTCAAGTTAATGTAAAAGTACCCACATTTAAATCTACTCTTAAAAGTACAAATTTTCCAAAAAACTACTCAAGTAAATGTAATGAAGTAAATTTACTTTGTTACTACCCACCTCTGAGTACACATGAGACTAGATAATGATCTGAGATGTCGTCACTCTGTTGCAGAATTTCAACAGCATCAATATCGATTCCATGTGACAATATTAGATCTAAAGTATGATTACGACAATGAGTGGGTCCTGACACGTGTTGTTTAACACCAATAGAGTTTAGAATGTCTGTAAATGCCAATCCCAATGAGTCTTTTTTATTATCTACATTGATATTAAAATCACCAACAACAAGGACTTTATCTGCAGCTAGTACTAACTCTGATAGAAAATCAGCAAATTGTTTGATAAAGTCTGTATCATGTCCTGGTGGCCTGTATACAGTAGCCAGCACAAATGATAATGTCTAGGTGTAAGAGTTTCTATATGTTGGGAATTATCTGACTTCTGTAACGTGAGGCAGCTAGCAGACGGTCGGTTTAGCCAGTTTGTCTGCTTCCTGACCTGGACCCCAGTTTGTCATGTTTTAGTTCTAAGACTATGTGCCATATTACTTGAGAGAAGAGCAGCACCATCCCAGGAGGGATGAATACCATCTCTTTTCAACAGGTCAGGTCTGCCCCAAAAACTTTTCCAATTGTCTACGAAACCTATATTATTCTGCGGACACCACTTAGACAAACAGCCATTGAGTGATGATAATCTGCTATCTGAGTGATGATAAATCTCATCACTATGACGAACAGGAAGAGGGCCAGAGCAAATTACTTCTCCTGACATTGTATTTGCGAGTTCACACACCTCTTTAATGTTAATTTTAGTGATCTCCGACTGGCAAAGTCGAACATCATTAGTGCCAACGTGAATAATAATTTTAGAGTATTTATGATTAGCATTAGCCAGCACTTTTAAATTTGCTTTGATGTCAGGTGATCTGGCTCCCGGCAAACATGTGACTATGGTGGCTGGTGTCTCTATTTTCACGTTCCGTGTAATAGAATCGCCAATAACTAGGGCACTTTCAACAGCATTCTCAGTGGGTGCATCACTGAGTGGGGAGAACCTGTTTGATGTTCTTATTGGAACGGAAGAGTGGTGTTTTCCGCAGCTAGGCCACCTCACCATTAAGCAAGTGCCCTGCTGTGCGGGCTCTACAGCCGGAACCCAACAATGTACAAAGTTCACTAAGCTAGTCACATCTAAAACAGTATCTGAAGCCCTTGCATTCTTACTGTCCTCGATTAAAGTTTGGACACGTGTGTCTAATTCTGAGATTCTCTCTGTCAGCCTGACTATTTCCCTACATTTATGACATGTAAATCCCTCGTCGCTGACAGAGAGCTATGCTGAACATGTGGCAAATGGAACAGGACACAATGCTGGGAGAGGATGACATGACTCACCGTGTTTATAGACTGATCCGAGTTACCACAGCTGTTTGATGAACGCGTTGAAAAAGGAGCACGCAAGAGATTTTATTGAAAAATGAAAAATAAAAAAAACTCTTAATTTTTCCCCTTTTCCATTCATTTTCAATGTGGGGTCCATTCTGTCCCCGAAGACCATGAGTGTGATTTTTCTTTTACATACCTTCAGAACAACCGAATCAAGCCTGTTTTTTTTTTTTTTTTTTTTTTTTTTTGTGTATGTGTGTGTGTTAGGTTTCACCCCTTCATATCTGCATTTGTGGCTGATTTTGTTTGCAAAATGTATACAATTGCTGTCTGTTGCAAATACACATGTGTGTGTGTGTGTGTGTGTGTGTGTGTGTGTGTGTGTGTGCTTTTGTTTATATTACATTGTGGGGACCAAATGTCCCCATGATGTAATATAAACCTGAGTTCACCTACATCGTGGGGACCAGCCAGCGGTCCCCACAATGTAAATGGGTTTATAAATCATATAGAATGAGTTTTTGTGAAAAAGTAAAAGTTTGCACAGTTTCCTGTGAGGGTTAGGTTTAGGGGTAGGGGCAGGGTAGGGGGATAGAATGTACAGTTTGTTCAGTGTAAAATGCATTGAAGTCTATGGAAAGTCCCCACAATTCACAAAAACAAACATGTGTGTGTGTGTGTGTGTGTTTAGATAGATAATGTAACAAAACACACAAAATCTCATGCAACTGAGATGAAGGGAACAATGTTATTAATGAGGGAAACATCAAATGGGGTCCAGACGGATCCCAAAGACCATATGAGGGTTACGATCTTGTTACTATTATAAATATAAAATTTATTGGGTAAATTTTATGATGCATTAAAATGCATATTTTAATTGAAATGATTGTTCCCATCTCTGTTGAGCTCCGTCTGTTTGACATGCAAGCAAAAGTTTTAATTTGGTTTGTTTATATAATTATTCCAAACTGTTGTGAAATGGAAATATGTGCAATGTAAGTTAATGCGCTGGGGAAAACATCTCTCAATTGCATTAAACATTAAAGCACTGTTGGTACTTAACGTAAACGGCTCAGTTTAACTATATATACATCTCTTTGAGGTTTACAACAAATTGTGTTGTGTCATTTCTTAGTATGATTTTAAATGCATATTTTATTTTGCAAACAAGTTTTTCGCTTTCGTGTTGTTACCGACAGTTTATTTATTTATTTATTTATTTATTTATTTATTTATTTTTTTTACGCCACAGCGCATATATTCACATATCCCACAACATAATTATCTCCAGCCAGGCCTGTGATACTGTGACATTCCTCAGCACAAACACTCTTCATGTTCGTCCCACCTTTGAGTTGACAGCCAACTAGCAAAGTACAGAATGAAATTTGATTGGTTCCCATATCTTGTCATTTTAGACCAGTATAATATCTGTGTTAGACCAAACATTTCCCATATGTGCTGGTCGGAAAATCCCATAAGCAAATTTAGTAATATATTTTGTGTAATTTTTTTATTTGGTGTTAGACAGAGCCTGAAAGTGTGTTCAATCAATTTAGGCCGCGATAATCACAAGACAAGTCCTTTGAAATACTGCAGAGACTTATTCTGCTATAGTTACTTTGATCAAAAAATGTTGTATAATCAATACAATAATTACTTTTGTTTATTAATTATCATATGACTAACTTCCTTTCTGTCTTACTGAAGTTCGATGCAGAAAGAGAGATCAGACTCACCACAACCCAGCTGTGTGTCCATGAAGAGTGACCAGTCGATGGGACGTCCAATAACATTCAAAAATGAAAGAGTTACTCCTAAGATTAGGTAAGTAAAAGATATTAAAGAAACCATAATGTTACTTCTTGTTTTGCACCTGGAATAGAAATATGTCTCAGTAGTGCATTCTATATGCTATAATGAAACTATAATATTGATAAATGGACGTCGAGTACATGTGTATTTCTGCTCAAATCTCAGTGAAGTGAAGTGAATATCATTGATCAATATCACAGGTGAAGTGAATATCATTGATCATCTCATAACAAGGCCACATATTAAGGTCTTGGTAGTTTAGATGGTAAGCAAACAATCAGGTCTCATAATCAATGTGTTGGATGTAGGAAAAAAGGGAAGGGAATAAAGATCTGAGCAATCGTCCATTAGAGATCAAAAATCAGGTATCTACAATAAGAGAATTTTCAGATTTGTTGTCCATAGATATACCATTTTAAAATACCAGAGCTCCTATGGTCATCATGGTGCTTCTGGGGGCAGATTTTGATTCTCTCATTCAGTATCAGAACTGCTGAGTCAAAAGTTATATTTGTTGAATTCTTTAAGACAAGTATATAAGGCCAAAATTAAAAACTTAATTTTGACAAAAATGTCAGATAATTTCAAGGTGACGACATGTACAATCATATAGTTAATTACTGTTAATTAAATTAATTAAGTCAATATTGCTTTTCTTAGGGTACTGAATGACTCAAAATAACTAACATATTTTTAATAACATCTGGTTTAATGAAGTTCAATTCAGAAAGAGAGATCACACTCATCACATCCCAGCTGTGTGTCCATGAAGAGTGACCAGTCTATGGAACATCCAGAAAAATTGAAAACTGGATTTCACCCTAATATTAGTTAGGAAAAGAATAATGCATTATATTGAGTATGTAATGTGCACTTAATGTGCTCTAACTGTAATTCTAAGAAGTGTTTTCTGGTAATATTTAATGTATTAAGTGTTTTGTTCTTTCAAATTCAAGATAAAATGAGTTTGTCCTTGTTTCCTCAGAGTACAGCAGAAGGAGCCAGTAAATGAACAGCTATGCAGGACACCAGAACAGAGAATCAGCTTCACAGAGAGCAGGTGAAAATACATCTCATATTCACTTTACTGATCACTTTACAATATTCTTGACTGTATTCACTGACCAGCATGTCTTTTTTTTAAATATGTAATCTGCTCTGAAGCATTGAATCTGAACTTGGTGAAGTTCTGGACAAATTCAAATCAAATCTGATAAATAAGTTTCAGTGTCTATATGAGGGAACATCAAAGCAGGGAAACCCGACATTCCTGAATGAGATCTACACAGAGCTCTACATCACAGAGAGTGAATGTGGAGAGATCAATAATGAGCATGAGGTGAGACAGATTGAGACACGGTCCAGGAGAGCAGCAACAGAGGACACACCGATCAAATGCAGTGACATCTTTAGACCTTTACCTGGACAAGACAAACCCATCAGAACTGTGCTGACAAAGGGAGTCGCTGGCATTGGAAAAACAGTCTCTGTGCAGAAGTTCATCCTGGACTGGGCTGAAGGGAGAGAGAATCAGGACGTCCAGCTCATATTTCCACTTCCTTTCAGAGAGCTCAATTTAATACGGGTCCATAGCCTCAGCCTTTTAGATCTACTTCACGTTTTCTTCGCTGAAACAAAACATCTGGATATTTCCAGCAGTAAATATAAAGTGTCATTCATCTTTGATGGTCTGGATGAGTGTCGTCTGTCTCTGGATTTTCAGAGCAATGTGAGGTTGTGTGATGTGACTGAATCAGCCTCAGTGGGTGTGCTGCTGATGAACCTCATTGCGGGGAATCTGCTTCCCTCTGCTCTCATCTGGATCACCTCCAGACCAGCAGCAGCTGATCTCGTCCCCTCTGAGTGTGTCCATCGAGTGACAGAGGTACGAGGCTTTAGTGACCCACAGAAGGAGGAATACTTCAGGAAGAGAATCAGTGATCAGAGTCTGGCCGACAGGATCATCTCACACCTGAAGTCATCAAGGAGCCTTCACATCATGTGCCACATCCCAGTGTTCTGCTGGATCTCAGTCACTGTTCTAGAGAAGATGTTGAGCGAAGCAGAGAGTGGAGAGATTCCCAAGACTCTCACTCAAATGTACACACACTTCCTGATCGTTCAGACCAGCATCAAACATGAGAAGGATTATGAGAAGACAGTGAGAGATGAAGACATGATTCTCAAACTGGGGAAGCTTGCTTTTCAGCAGCTTAGGAAAGGAAACCTGATCTTCTATGAGGAAGACCTGAGAGAGTGTGGCATTGATGTGACAGAAGCATCAGTGTACTCGGGATTGTGCACTCAGATCTTCAGAAAAGAGTTTGTGTTGTATGAGGAGAAAATGTACTGCTTTGTTCATTTGAGCATTCAGGAACATTTTGCAGCTCTATATGTGCATCTGTCCTTCATAAATAATAACAGAAACATGTTTGACCAAAACATTTCACCAACTCATGAAGCCAAGAAAAAGAAAATTTCATTGTCAGACCTGCATCAGAGAGCTGTGGATGAGGCGTTAGATAGTAAAAATGGACATTTGGACCTTTTCCTTCGTTTCCTATTAGGCCTCTCAATGGAGTCCAATCAGAATCTCTTACAAGGTGTATTAGCACAGACCGGAAGCACCTCTCACAGTAATGATGGAACCATTGCATTCATCCAGATGAGAATCTGGTGTGATCCATCTCCAGAGAAATCCATAAATCTGTTCCACTGTCTGAATGAACTGGGTGATCATTCCCTCATGGAAGAAATCCAGCACTACATTAAATCTGGAAAAGTAAAAGAAATTGAGCTGTCACCTTCACAGTGGTCTGCTTTGGTTTATGTTTTGCTGACGTCAAAGCAGGAAACTGATGTGTTTCAACTGAGCAGATATACAGGAAAACACATCACTCCAGATGAAGCTCTTCTGAAGCTGCTGCCTGTGATTGAAGAATCAAGATCAGCTCAGTAAGTAACTATATGTAGTACATGTTTGGCCACGTATGCATTTATGAATAAATGGTGATGTTTACATAGTTTAGGAGCATCCATGGGGTAGAAATAAAAAATGCCAGTAACTTTTTTCAGTTCCTTTTTCTGTTGTTCTGTCACTCCAAATAATAATAATAAAAAATACTAAATTGCCTTTATTTTTTCTCAGGCTTGATAAGTATTTATCTGAGAAAAGCATCACTTCTCTGGCCTCCATTCTTAGCTCACAGTATTCATGCCTGAGAGAACTGGATCTATCTGATAATAAATTTGGAGACTCAAGAGTGAAGTTGCTCTCTTCTGGGCTGGAGAATCCTCACTGTAAACTGGAGATACTGAAGTAAGTTTCGTACTGAAGGAGATACTGAAGTAATTTCATCAAAAGCTACACATAAACTGACCCTTAAAGGTGCACTATGCAGTATATTTTAAAAAAAAAATAGACTTTTTATAAATAGACAAAAAATAATGCCTCTCAATCGTGATCTACTACAAGTATGTGGTGGTGTTTGTGACACTGCCCTGTGCCTGTATTTTCATATATTCTTTTTGAATTCCTGTGCTCTGGGCATTTCTTGGCTGCAGCCTTTGGTCAGTGAGTGTTTCACTCCAGCTAATAATGATGCACGACTCGGGTGAGGATGGGACTTTATCGTCTGTGTCTGAAGCTCAGGAAGTTGTTGTGTCTCATGCTAATGTCGCTATTGCCTTTTAGACTGCTATCTTGCTCATATACTTAATGGATGCTACAATTATAAAGGACTTTATGTGGCCAGACATGACCGTCTGGTTGATCTGGTTGCAAAGGACTTGCAAAAGGTAATCTGTGGACATGATGGTAAGATTTACAAGCATAGCACTGTACGATTAACTGGTTTCATCATAACACATTTGAAAGTGATTACTTTAAAAATATTCCAAATACTCCTGACATTGTAATTGTAAATGAGGTTATGAAATCTGTATGTATCTTTGAGGTGGGCTGTCGTTTTGACCTGTATATGGATACTTGCTACTATTCTAAACTATTAAAATATCAACCACTGGTAGATCTCATTCACCAACTTGGATACAACTGTAAATGAATAATTCTGGTTTTTGGAAGTTTAGGCCATGTCCATAAGAATGTGATCAGAGGGATGCTGTTAGATTTTACTATATTTGGCCGTGCAGTCGTTTGGGTGGCTCGCCAATGTATTACATTTCTCAATACATAAAATAAGTAAGCTTGACCAGAGTTCTTGTGGGGAGAAGAATTTATTGAAGGTAGTAGTGTAGCACAGTTCTTCAGCAGCGATGTCAGTGTGTCGGCCTTCAAAATATCTTAACCCAGAGTTCTGTCTGTGGGACAGAACTTTATACATGAAGCCAATAGGGCTACAACAATAAAACACTGTTAGGACCTCCCACAGGAGATCGATCTACCCTGCGATCTACTCTGAGCAATGCTGTTTTGTTTGTCATTCACACCCATCAGTTGCTATAGGCCATATGTCTGTAGGGCCACTTGGTTCACACCTTACAAACAGAGACAGTTGATTGCATCTGAGGCGTGGTCCCAATGTAATGACAATACACATAATCTTTCAATACCCCCTTTGATTATTTTTGATCATAAAACAAACTTTCATAAATCATGTACACAGCATGCTGCATATAGGTTCCATTACTTAAGATAATGACAGAATAAGTATTCATGATGAAGACTGCATCGTCTTGAATGCTTGAGTCCTTTCTTATTTTGACATTGTGGTCTTGAGGAAGTGGCGTATAGTGTTTTTTTGTGGATGTTCAGGCATGTTCAGCTAGGTGGCCAATGCAGTGCAGTCTAGGTGTTGGATGTCTTTCGTCATCCTCTGGAGTGCTGGAACACCTGCAATCACACAAAAGAGAAAAGGGAAACGTATCTTGCCAAGAAAATATTTTAATCAAATAACTCTTAACTGCTCCTAAAACTGTCCCTATTTAATATTGGCAGGACACTACTGTGTTTATCAGTGGCTGTATGTTTATGTCTTTGACCTCAGGCGACAAGCTAGAGCCTAAAAACCCTAGTCCCGCCATTTCTGGACTCTGATAAACACTACTGCCATCTATCCCTCGTCTCTAGGTAGATGTTTCAAATCCCACTGGCTCACGTCGATCCACTTTTCTTTTCTTTGCACCTTAACTGCTCCATCAGCTACCAAGAGATCCGTATGTGGGCTGTTCCACCTGGATTATTGCAGTGACCTCTGAGTTTTTTTAATTGTTACTTTACCATGGCCCCCCTTTGGAGGTGTCAAAACTTTATCCTTCACATTGTGTACTGCCAGGCTGAGTCTTTCATCAGTTTGCACAAGGCTCTCAGATGTTAGATTTCCATTGGGCATGGGCCTGCCTGTGACATGTTCAAAGAAGTATAGTCCTGTTTTCCTGTGGTCATCCTCACTGCATTGGTTGTCTTCATGCAGTTCAACTCCATTTTCCAACAATGATGCTTTTTCTTCTTTGTGCACTTCATTCTGCATCTGTTTACTGTCTGGTTGTCTGTCTTGTTCAAGTTGTCTTAATGCCGCTGTATGTGCACCTCTCTCCTTTACAGCTTGTTTAGCAGCACCATCTACTAGGACATCATCTTTGGCTTCAGTTGTTGAGACTTCTGTGTATGTTTTCACCTTTGGGATGGGGTCTTCATTTGTCTTTTTTGCATACACATAAAGTACATCATTTGTTGGATGAAATGTCACTAGTTGGTGCTGGTTCTTCAGTTTTCCTGTGGCTCAAAAGCTTTCAGCAGAGTCTGCTTTTGCTTGTCTGTCAACTGCTGAAACCTCTTCAACAAGTTGTCCTCATCATCACTTTGATGTGTTAAAATCAACTTGCAATCATGAACCAAGTGTCCTTCTTCGTTGCAGTACCTGCATCATCCTTGACTTTTTGCTTTTGGGTATCTCACATATTCACGTTCTTCATACCCCATTGTCCTGTTGTTGAATGACAAGGTTTTGGTTTACAAAGCTCTGAGATTGACTTCCTGTGTTCTTTCAATCTTTGCTGATCATTCAACAATCTGCATGAATGCTGTTCCAATGCTGTCCCAGTCATCATACCTGATTTTAAGGGCTTTAGAAATCTCAGGTTTCAGTCCATTTACAAATGCAGTTTTAAGAGGCATGCCAGTATCTTTACTGAGATCTTCGTTGTTGTTCACACTGGCATATATACCAAATTTGTATGAAGCGTTCTTTATACTCAGCAACACTTTCTCCTGTCTTCTGCATGCATGAGGTAATTTTAGCCCAATTAACCTCTGCAGGTTTCAGTTCAAATAAGAATGTTCGTAAAGCTTCCCATCCAGCCTCAATGTTCGCTTGAGACTCACCAGTCCTTCTTTCAACACTTTCTGTTAATCTCTTTTGGTCATTGTCCCTTAAGTTCACATTAACAATCATCACTCCATCTAGTGGGTGTAAATTGTAGATTTTCTGCAAACGCTGAAGAAACTGCCAAGCTTTCCGTGGTTGTTTGTACACATCTGGCAAATCTTTTGACCATCTGTCAACTTGCTCTGGAGTAGCTGGCTGGTATGTTCTGTGTGGAACATATTTCTTTACCACTTTTTTGACAGTTTGAGTTCGTTGTTCACCATTTTCCTCATACTCCTCCTCCTTGTCAATTTCAACTTCAGTCCTTCTGTTTTTGACAATTACAGGAGCAAGCCTAACCTTCAAGTTGTCCTTTATGATATCATCATGTGTGTTGACATTGCTGTCAGAGTTCACTGTGGAACTGCTGTCACTTTCTCCAAGCAGATAGAGGTCTTGTTGATCCTCATTCTTCTGGAGATCACTGAATGGATTGAGAAACTCTTGTTCTGCTTTGCTGCTAGATCTTATGGAATGACTCTTTTTTCCAGAACAATTGTTTGGAAAGCAAATTTAACAACTTGGCCTTCTCATTTAGTAGTCTTTCTTTGTCTTTCTTTTCATTTTGCAATTGTTCAGCCAGTGCTCGAACCTTTGCTTTCTCTGCTTTGTTCTCACGTAGTAATTTGTCAGTCTCACACTTCTGTAGATGCTGTTGAATTTGTTTGACCAAAATTACAGACAAGCCATCTCTGTTGGTGTTTGCTCTTAAGCGCTGCATCTTTCCATAAGCCCTTTTAATGTCCGGCAAGGCTCATTGTCCATTCTCTGAGTGCCTAATGTTGTACTTCTGGCAGATGTCACCCTGGCACTTGCTTAGTCCCAGCCTTTTGTCCAAATATTCATTCAGATTTTCCATCATCTGATCAATAGTAACATTTGGAAGTTCTGTTCCATGTCTTTCTGTTGTTGGCCTCAATGCAGGGCCATTACCATTGTTTTGTGCAGACTCAACCATGGCAAATACAGGAGATGTGCCCTCAGAGGTGTGAAACAGAACAAAAGGTGTTAGAGCCGTTAGGTGCTTATTCAGATTTAAATTCTCAGCAATCTTTTAGAATGACCATTTCAGATACACAGACAAATCAAATATGTTTCCAAAATACAAAATTGTGTATTATACACTTGTACTCCTAACAATTTCCTAACAATCCAATGTTAATTAACAGTTTAATGTTATTCTTTTTAGTCTGCTAACTCAGCTTAGTTTTTAATACTACATTAAAGACAAAACATTGATTTTCAGGCTAAAATTTCTTGTTTAATTTCTGAAAACATCTGACTGAAAAGACTTGTTCTATTCTTTTTGAGTCCTAGCTCACAAGGCTGAATTTGTTTAAAGTTTGTCTCTTAGACAATTTACTTTAGATCTTTCCAAATCAACTTATAGTTCCATGGCTTTACATTTACATTTATTCATTTGGCAGACGCTTTTATCCAAAGCGACTTACAAGTGAAGAATACAACAAGCGAGTCACCATGATGAGGCAAATAGACAAGAAGTGCTCATAATACAAGTTATAGGCAGTGCTCAGATTATCATAAGCTACAATAGAGAGGGATTGGAGGAAGTGAAAGGATAGGAATAAGAAGTTTTTTTGTTTTGTTTTTTATGATGAGGTTAAGTGCTCACGAAAGAGATGGGTTTTCAGCTGTCTTTTGAATATTGCCAGGGATTCCGCATTCCGGATGAAGGCAGGAAGATCATTCCACCAGCAAGGGACAGTGAATGAGAATGTTCTGGAAAGTGATTTCGTGCCTCTCTGTGATGGTACCACAAGCCTTCGCTCCTTTAATGAGCGCAGGCTTCTGGTAGGAGTGTAGACTCGTAAGAGTGAGTGGAAGTAGGAGGGTGCTGAGCCTGTGGTAGATCTGTAAGCAAGCGTCAACGCCTTGAATTTGATGCGAGCAGCAAGTGGTAGCCAGTGAAGAGAGATGAAGAGAGGTGTGACGTGGGCTCTTTTGGGCTCGTTGAAGACGAGACGTGCTGCTGCATTCTGAATCATTTGTAGAGGCTTGATTGTGCATGATGGCAATCCAGCCAGAAGTGCATTGCAGTAATCAAGCCTAGAAATGACCAGGGCCTGGACCAGAAGTTGTGTTGCATGTTCTGTTAGAAAGGGCCTGATTTTCCTGATGTTGTATAGTGCAAATCTGCATGACCGAGCTGTCTTTGCAATGTGGTCTTTGAAGGTCAGTTGATCATCAAGGATTACTCCAAGATTTCTGGCCAAATTTGATGGGGTAATTGAGGATGTACCTAGCTGGATGCCGAAATCGTGATTTAGAGTCGGATTGGCAGGGAAGACAAGAAGCTCAGTCTTAGCCAGGTTGAGCTGTAGATGATGTTCTTTCATCCATGCTGAGATGTCCACCAGACAGCTTGAGATTCGTGCAGCTACTGTGGGATCATCTGGTTGGAATGAAAGGAAGAGTTGTGTGTCATCAGCATAGCAATGGTAGGAGAAACCATGTGCCTGAATGATGGGACCAAGTGATGTAGTGTAAATGGAGAAGAGGAGGGGTCCAAGAACTGAACCCTGAGGAACACCCGTGGTCAGTTGATGAGCTTTGGATACCTCCCCTCTCCAGGCAACCCTGAAAGACCTTCCTGTGAGATAGGATTCAAACCAGAGAAGTGGAGTACCTGTGATGCCCAGTGATGAGAGAGTGGACAGAAGGATCTGATGATGTCAAAGGCAGCAGATAGATCGAGCAGAATGAGAACTGATGATTTGGAATCAGCCTTTGCAATCTGCAAGGATTCAGTGACCGACAGCAGTGCAGTCTCAGAAGAGTGGCCACTCTTGAAACCAGATTGATTGACATCCAGTTGGTTGCTCTGTGAGAGGAAAGATGACACCTGGTTGAAAACAACTTGTTCAAGTGTTTTTTCCTATGAATGGTAGGAGAGAAACAGGTCTGTAGCTGTCTACAAGAGACGTGTTTAATGTGGGTTTCTTAAGCAGTGGGGTTACCCGAGCCTGCTTGAATGTGTTAGGGAAAGTGCCAGTGTGGAGAGATGTGTGGAGGGGATGGGATCTAGAGGGCAGGTAGTAGGATGACTGGAGAGGAGAAGTTTGGATACTTCTGTCTGAGTGAGGGGGGAGAATGAAGAGAGGAGGTGTGTGGAGCGGAGAAATGACTGCTGATGGTAGATGTTTTGTCAGTGAAAAATTTAGCAAAATTATCAGCAGTAAGGGATGAGGTGGGTGGTGGTGGAGGGGGGCAGAGGAGAGAGTTGAATGTTTTGAAAAGTGTGCGTGTGTTTGAAGCGCTGTTGATTTTGTTGTGGAAATAGGAAGATTTAGCAGCATGAATTTCAGCAGAAAAGGATGAGAGCAGAGACTGATAGCTACATAGGTCAAATTGATCTTTTGATTTGTGCCACTTCCTCTCTGCAGCCCTGAGTTTGGTCCGATGTTCACGAAGAACATCAGATAACCAGGGATTAGAGGGAGTGGCACGTGCAGGCCTAGATGACAGAGGACAGATACTATCTAGAGAAGAAGTTAATGTGGAATATAAAGTGTCTGTTGCTGTATTCACATCCAGAGATGAGAATTGTGAGGGTGAGGGAAGGGAGGATGATACAGTAGAGGAAAGATGAGAAGAAGAAAGAGAGCGCAGGTTTCGTCTGAAGGTAACTGGTAGCGGGGTTGGTGGTGAACAAATGGGGAGTTGAAGATTAAAAGTAATGAAAAAATGATCAGAAAAGTGCAGAGGTTTTACCAGATGCAGTTGCGAGTGTAAATGAGATCAAGTTGGATGCCAGATTTGTGTGTACTTGTGGTTATGAGCCGATTAAGATCGAATGAGGCTAGCAGAGAGTGGAAGTCAGAAGCATAAGGCTTCTCTAGATGAATGTTGAAATCGCCAAAAACTACAAGTGGGCTACCATCCTCTGGGAATGAGGACAGCAGCATGTCCAGTTCCTCTACAAAGGTACCCAGTTGCCCTAGGGGGCGATAAATTACTACGATATGAATTTTGACAGGAATTGAGATTGTAATAGCATGAAACTCAAATGAATTGTAGTTGCACAGAGACAAATGAGTCGAGTATTTCCAATTGTCAGAAATGAGAAGACCTGTGCCCCCACCACTCCCAGATTGGCGAGGGGTATGAGAGAAAGTGAAGTTGTTAGAGAGAGCAGCAGGGGTTGCTGAGTCCTCTGGACGAATCCAGGTCTCAGTCAAGCCCAAGATATTAAGAGAAGAATTAGTAGCAAAGGCTGGAATGAAGTCAGCTTTGTTAACTGCTGACTGACAATTCCATAGACCCACAGGGACAGAGAGAGGAGTGTTAGTGTTAGAAGAGGAGTAAACAGGACGCAGGTTAGAAGCATTGCGCTGCCTATTACGTGGGTTAGTGGAGCGTTGCCGAGAGACAACAGGAATGAGTTGAAAGCACATGCTGAGGAAGAAGGACAAGTGTGAAAGGAGGGAAGAAACTTAAGTGCCTACCAGTTTCGTTGCTCGGTGGAGTCGCGCAGGTAGAGTCGCAGGTCTTTACCCGAGTCGGTCTTCACACGAGGAGGCTGAACGCTCCCGCTGACGCTTCCGCGACAGCGCGCACACACAATTAATATACTGCTTATTAACACGTGATTGAAACGAGCTAGGCCCGCCTTGCAAATCAGCACTGCAAAAGCCTAAACCCGTGAATGGCTGAAAACCGAAACTAACTAAAGCTTAAGTGCGGGCAATAACACCAATAAAGTCTGCAAACGCGGCTGTTATTCTAAACAAGTACAATTAAAATACAATTATAGTCGAGGTAGGAAATAGGACAAACACAGATACGAATTAAATCCTTCCTAGCAGCAAATAATAAACGAAGCAACTGACCCAGAACAGATATTAAGCAAAACACTTACGCACTCTTGCCGTCCATCACCACTGCCAGCTCGCTAGATGATGGCTTTATACCATCATCTTCTAACCCAGTTAGAGCATTTATTTCAAAGCTAAAATAGTGGCTATTGAATTAGCACCCGGTCAAGAATTTCCAATTCTTGCAGCAACATCAGTCCCAAACTATTTGTGGCCCCTAAATTTTGTAATGGCAACTGAATCAGCACCCAGTCAAGAAGTTATAATTCTTGCAGCAACATCAGTTCCAGTTCTTTCACAGGCTCCTACAGTCTCTGGGTGAATGGACTAAATTGTTCCTTTAACAATTTCTACAGACACCAAAAAGAAAGGATCAAAGCCTCTGCTTCTATAATCTTTTGATGAATTAACTAAATTGTTTCTTCAACAATTCCTACAGACTCCAGAGAAAGGACTAAACCATGTACTATATTTCAATGGCTCCTACAGTCTCATGAGAACGGACCAAACCTCTTCCTTAAATGATTCCTACAGACTCAAGAGAACAGGGCCAAGCTATAAACCTTATATCTATAGCTCTTACAGTCTCAGGAGAATGGACTAAAACATTTAAAAGGTTCCTACAGACTCAAGAGAAAGGCCCAAGCCTAAAATTCTCAACAGTACTACACTGTATGTGACTACACTACAAATTTTTACTGGTCTACTTATTATTCCTTTTGAAGTAAGTTCTTTAAGAGAGCTGATAAGTTTCACTCACCAAATTAGGATATTTGAGACAGGATCCAGTTGATCTTTTGGATATGGATCTGTTGATCTTCAACATAAAAACTGTAGAATCTCCAAGACTCTTCAGTTCACTTCTTGTTGCAGTTGGTGAGTTCTCTTCTTGTCAGTCTCTCCTGGCTGGCTCTCCTGGCTGGCTCGCCTTTGGCCGTGCAGTCATTTGGGTGGCTTGCCAATGTATTAGATTTCTCTAATACATAAAATAAGTAAGCTTGACCAGAGTTCTTGTGGGGAGAAGAATTTATTGAAGGTAGTAGTGTAGCACAGTTCTTCAGCAGCGATGTCAGAGTGTCGGCCTTCAAAACATCTTAACCCAAAGTTCTGTCTGTGGGACAGAACTTTATGCATGAAGCCAAAAGGGCTACAACAATAGAACACTGTTAGGACCTCCCACAGGAGATCGATCTACCCTGCGATCTACTCTGAGCAATGCTGTTTTGTTTGTCATTCACACCCATCAGTTGCTATAGGCCATATGTCTGTAGGGCCACTTGGTTCACACCTTACAAACAGAGACAGCTGATTGCATCTGAGGCGTGGTCCCAATGTAATGACAATACATATAATCTTTCAGATGCAGTTAGGGGGGCTGCAAAAGAAGGAAGCAAAAAGGCTTGCAAAATTCTGCTCTGTTTCAGCCATCATAGGGAGCATGCAAATATGGAGACGGAGATGTTTTGTTTATCCTTAATGTGTTGAGTATTATAGATGGAAGAACCTGTACAAGTACAGGTGCTGGTCATATAATTAGAATATCATCAAAAAGTTGATTTATTTCACTAATTCCATTCAAAAAGTGAAACTTGTATATTATATTCATTCATTACACACAGACTGATATATTTCACATGTTTATTTCTTTTAATTTTGATGATTATAACTGACAACTAAGGAAAATCCCAAATTCAGTATCTTAGAAAATTAGAATATTACTTAAGACCAATACAAAGAAAGGATTTTTAGAAATCTTGGCCAACTGAAAAGTATGAACATGAAAAGTATGAGCATGTACAGCACTCACTACTTAGTTGGGGCTCCTTTTGCCTGAATTACTGCAGCAATGCGGAGTGCCATGGAGTCGATCAGTCTGTGGCACTGCTCAGGTGTTATGAGAGCCCAGGTTGCTCTGATAGTGGCCTTCAGCTCTTCTGCATTGTTGGGTCTGGCATATTGCATCTTCCTCTTCACAATACCCCATAGATTTTCTATGGGGTTAAGGTCAGGCGAGCTTGCTGGCCAATTAAGAACAGGGATACCATGGTCCTTAAACCAGGTACTGGTAGCTTTGACACTGTGTGCAGGTGCCAAGTCCTGTTGGAAAATGAAATCTGCATCTCCATAAAGTTGGTCAGCAGCAGGAAGCATGAAGTGCTCTAAAACTTCCTGGTATATGGCTGTGTTGACCTTGGACCTTAGAAAACACAGTGGACCAACACCAGCAGATGACATGGCACCCCAAACCAACACTGACTGTGGAAACTTTATACTGGACCTCAAGCAATGTGGATTGTGTGCCTCTCCTCTCTTCCTCCAGACTCTGGGACCCTGATTTCCAAAGGAAATGCAAAATTTACTTTCATCAGAGAACATAACTTTGGACGACTCAGCAGCAGTCCAGTCCTTTTTGTCTTTAGCCCAGGCGAGACGCTTCTGACGCTGTCTGTTGTTCAAGAGTGGCTTGACACAAGGAATGCAACAGTTGAAACCCATGTCTTGCATATGTCTGTGCGTAGTGGTTCTTGAAGCACTGACTCCAGCTGCAGTCCACTCTTTGTGAATACCACATCTTTTCCTTCCCTTCGTCTCTCTATTAATGTGCTTGGACACAGAGCTCTGTGAACAGCCAGCCTCTTTTACAATGACCTTTTGTGTCTTGCCCTCCTTGTGCAAGGTGTCAATGGTCGTCTTTTGGACAACTGTCAAGTCAGCAGTCTTCCCCATGATTGTGTAGCCTACAGAACTAGACTGAGAGACCATTTAAAGGCCTTTGCAGGTGTTTTGAGTTAAATAGCTGATTAGAGTGTGGCACCAGGTGTCTTCAATATTGAACCTTTTCACAATATTCTAATTTTCTGAGATACTGAATTTGGGATTTTCCTTAGTTGTCAGTTATAATCATCAAAATTAAAAGAAATAAACATTTGAAATATATCAGTCTGTGTGTAATGAATGAATATAATGAACAAGTTTCACTTTTTGAATGGAATTAGTGAAATAAATCAACTTTTTGATGATATTCTAATTATATGACCAGCACCTGTATGGGAGCCATGCAATGTAAATCTGTCACCTTGCCAAAGAGTATAGTCAAAGAGTAAAGTATAATGACATGGGTATGAATTAGGTATTACAAGGAGAGAGTGACTTATCAGGACATTACCCCATGTCCCCATTTTTCAAAAGGCTTATAAATCATACAGAATGAGTTTTTGTGAGAAAGTAAAGGTGTGCACAGTTTCCTGTGATGGGTAGGTTTAGGGGTAGGGTTGGTGTAGTAGGGGGATAGAAAATACGGTTTGTACAGTATAAAAACCATTACGCCTATGGAATGTCCCCACAATTCATAAAAACAAATCTGTGTGTGTGTGTGTGTGTGTGTTGGTGGATTTTTTTTACAAGATTGGCTGTACATTAAAACTCATCTCTTTCGTGAGCACTTAACCTCATCCTAAAAAAAAAAAAAAAAAAAACTTCCTTTCACTTCCTCTAATCCCTCTCTATTGTAGTTTATGATACTCTGAGCACTGCCTAAAACTTGTATTGTGAGCACATCTTGTGTCTATTTGCCTCGTCATGACGACTCGCTTGTTGTATTCCTCACTTGTAAGTCGCTTTGGATAAAAGCGTCTGCCAAATGAATAAATGTAAATGTAAATATACATTAACCTTTTTATGTTTAGAGCTGAAATAAACAGTAATACATTTTATTAACTACAGATAAAATAACAAAGAGGGTACAATTGAATTGGATTATAAAGTTCTGAACCTGTTATCAGGGGCAGTTAGCTAACAATGTATTTATTTAAACAGTTAATTAATTCAAGGTAGAAACAATGAGCTCATCAAAGTAATGAATAAATGCTATACAGTACATTACATGGCATTGATCTACTGATGTCATTGTTCTCTACAGGTTGAGGGATTGTGGTGTCACAGGTGAAGGTTGTGCTGCTCTGGCTTCAGCTCTGAGATCAAACCCCTCACACCTGAGAGAACTGGATCTGTCTGGGAATAAACAAGGAGACAGAGCAGTGATGCTGCTCTCTGATACACTGAAGAATCCTCACTGTAAACTAGAAATACTGAGGTAAGATTATGACTCTTACACATGAAATAGCATTTACAGGCTGTTAATCACATTTTCAGAATTTGAAGGATGTAATCATGCATGAAAGTGTTAAAATGGGAAATTTAATTAGTAACCTTTATTACATTTCATTACATGGCACTGATCTACTGATGTCATTGTTCTCTACAGGTTGAGTGATTGTGGTGTCACAGGTAAAGGTTGTGCTGCTCTGGCTTCAGCTCTGGGATCAAACCCCTCACACCTGAGAGAACTGGATCTGTCTGGGAATTATCTAGGAGACAATGGAGTGATGCTGTACTCTACTGGACTGAAGAATCCTCAGTGTAATCTGGAAATACTGAGGTAAGATTATGACTCTTACACATGAAATAGCATTTATAGGCTGTTATTCACATTTTCAGAATTTGAAGGATGTAATTACGTATGAAAGTATCAAACTGGGAAATTTTATTAGTAATCTTTATAACATTACATTGCATGGCACTGATCTACCGATGTCATTGTTCTCTACAGGTTTAACAGATGTGACATCACAGCTAAAGGTTTTGCTGCTCTGGCTTCAGCTCTGAGATCAAACCCCTCACACCTGAGAGAACTGGATCTATCTGGGAATTATCTAGGAGACAGTGGAAGGATGCTGCTCTCTGATGAACTGAAGAATCCTCACTGTAAACTAGAAATACTGAGGTAAAATTATGACTCTTACACATGAAATAGCATTTATAGGCTGTTAATCACATTTTCAGAATTTGAAGGATGTAATCATGCATGAAAGTGTCAAAATGGGAAATTTAATTAGTAACCTTTATTACATTTCATTTCATGGCATTGATCTACTGATGTCATTTTTCTCTACAGGTTGAACAGATGTGACGTCACAGGTGAAGGTTGTGCTACTCTGGCTTCAGTTCTGAGATCAAACCCCTCACACCTGAGAGAACTGGATCTATCTGGGAATTATCTAGGAGACAGTGGAAGGATGCTGCTCTCTGATGAACTGAAGAATCCTCACTGTAAACTAGAAATACTGAGGTAAAATTATGACTCTTACACATGAAATAGCATTTATAGGCTGTTAATCACATTTTCAGAATTTGAAGGATGTAATCATGCATGAAAGTGTCAAAATGGGAAATTTAATTAGTAACCTTTATTACATTTCATTTCATGGCATTGATCTACTGATGTCATTTTTCTCTACAGGTTGAACAGATGTGACGTCACAGGTGAAGGTTGTGCTGCTCTGGCTTCAGTTCTGAGATCAAACCCCTCACACCTGAGAGAACTGGATCTATCTGGGAATAATCTAGGAGACAGAGGAGTGATGCTGCTCTCTGATGAACTGAAGAATCCTCAGTGTAAACTGGAAATACTGAGGTAAATTTATGACTCTTACACATGAAATAGCATTTATAGGCTGTTAATCAAATTTTCAGAATGTGAAGGATGTAATCACGCATGAAAGTATCAAACTGGGAAATTTCATTAGTAATCTTTATAACATTACATTACATGGCATTGATATACTGATGTCATTGTTCTCTGCAGGTTGAACAGATGTGACATCACAGGTGAAGGTTGTGCTGCTCTGGCTTCAGCTCTGAGATCAAACCCCTCACACCTGAGAGAACTGGATCTATCTGGGAATTATCTAGGAGACAGTGGAAGGATGCTGCTCTCTGATGAACTGAAGAATCCTCACTGTAAACTAGAAATACTGAGGTAAGATTATGACTCTTACACATGAAATAGCATTTACAGGCTGTTAATCACATTTTCAGACTTTGAAGGATGTAATCACGCATGAAAGTGTCAAAATGGGAAATTTAATTAGTAACCTTTATTACATTTCATTACATGGCATTGATCTACTGATGTCATTTTTCTCTACAGGTTGAACAGATGTGACGTCACAGGTGAAGGTTGTGCTGCTCTGGCTTCAGCTCTGAGATCAAACCCCTCACACCTGAGAGAACTGGATCTATCTGGGAATAATCTAGGAGACAGAGGAGTGATGCTGCTCTCTGATGAACTGAAGAATCCTCAGTGTAAACTGGAAATACTGAGGTAAGTTTATGACTCTTACACATGAAATAGCATTTATAGGCTGTTAATCAAATTTTCAGAATGTGAAGGATGTAATCACACATGAAAGTATCAAACTGGGAAATTTCATTAGTAATCTTTATAACATTACATTACATGGCATTGATATACTAATGTCATTGTTCTCTGCAGGTTGAACAGATGTGACATCACAGGTGAAGGTTGTGCTGCTCTGGCTTCAGCTCTGAGATCAAACCCCTCACACCTGAGAGAACTGGATCTGTCTGGGAATAAACTAGGAGACAGTGGAGGGATGCTGCTCTCTGATGAACTGAAGAATCCTCACTGTAAAATGGAAATACTGAGGTAAGATTATGACTCTTACACATGAAATAGCATTGACAGGCTGTTAATCACATTTTCAGAATTTGAAGGATGTTATCACGCATGAAAGTGTAAAAATGGGAAATTTAATTAGTAACCTTTATTACATTTCATTACATTGCATTGATCTACTGATGTCATTGTTCTCTACAGGTTGAACAGATGTGACATCACAGGTGAAGGTTGTGCTGCTCTGGCTTCAGCTCTGAGATCAAACCCCTCACACCTGAGAGAACTGGATCTATCTGGGAATAATCTAGGAGACAGTGGAGTGATGCTGTTCTCTGCTGGACTGAAGAATCCTCACTGTAAACTGGAAATACTGAGGTAAGTTTATGACTCTTACACATGAAATAGCATTTATAGGCTGTTAATCACATTTTCAGAATGTGAAGGATGTAATCACGCATGAAAGTGTCAAACTGGGAAATTTCATTAGTAATCTTTATAACGTCTTGGGTTACTTGTGTAACCCTGGTTCCCTGAATAAGGGAACGAGACGCTACGTCATGTGATGTTATGGGAACCCTCTGCGTAATTGCGTCGTGAAGCACTCTTGTATCTATCCAATAATGTGACGAGACGTCAGAGGCGGGTGACGTCACGGACCAGGAAACTATAAAGCATACCCAGAACAAAGAACGCTAGCTTCTGGATTATGGCTGAAGCAAGATGCTCACAGGTATGCTGGGGGTATGGCAACGTGACATAGCGTCTCGTTCCCTTATTCAGGGAACCAAGGTTACACAAGTAACCCGAGACATTCCCTTTCATGGGAACTGTCGACGCTACGTCATATGACGTTATGGGAACGCTGTCCCAACTACGCCGTAGAACCAAGTACCTGTCTATTATCTTGTAGACAGAACTGAGGACCCCGGAGTGAAGCCTACGTCCAGGTTGTAAAACCTAATAAATGTGTGCTGGGATGACCATCCAGCTGAACCACATATGTCATTAATGGATACTCCTAACATTAAGGCCTTTGAGGCTGCCATACCCCTAGTAGAGTGGACACGGACAGCTAATGGAGATGGCTGTCCGGCCTCCTCATAAGCAAGTGAGATAGCCTCGACCACCCACTTGCTCATTCTCTGCTTAGATGCTAGGCCTCCTTTCTTAGGAGACCCGTAACACACAAACAATTGATCTGTTTTGTCAATATGTCCAGCTCTATGGATATATGCATCTAAAGCCCTCACTGGGTAGAGCAGATTGAGTTTCTCCTGATTCGAAGTTGTAAATGTAGGAAGATAGAAGGCCTGAAGATGAAGATCCTTGAAGATCTCCTATTCTTTTAAGAGATAAAATAGCCAGTAGAAATATGGTCTTTAAGGGTGAGGAATTTCTCTGAAACTTCTTCTAGTGGTTCGAAGGAAGCCTCAGCTAACCCTTCTAATACCACGGCCAAGTCCCAGGCCGGAGTCCTTGTACTTACTGAAGGCCTCAGCCTCAGAGTACCACGGAGGAAGTGTATAAAAAGGGGGTCTCGACCTACCGAGGAATCCCCCAGAGGAGCATGGCCGAAATGGCCGCATACAACTTCCTCGTGGAGGGAGCTCTGGAGTGGAGTATGGTCTCCACAACCTCAGTTGGGAGACCAGCATCTATGAGCCTGGCCCCCTCAGAGGCCAGGCCACAGACTCCGTAGTTCTGGGCGTGGATGAATTATCATGCCGCCCGCTTGAGACAGGAGGTCCTGCCTGAGAGGAAGCTCCATCAGGGAGCCATCTAGAAGTGACACTAGGTCTGAGAACCATATTTTGGTTGGCCAGTACAGGGCTATTAATATTAGACTGACCCCTTCCTGGCGTACTTTCTACAGAACAAATGCATACAGACGCAGCCTCGGCCACGTCCGTACCATGGCATCCAGACCCAATGGTGCTGGATGAGATAGGAAGAACCCAAGTGGACACTGGGTTGATTCCCCTGAAGCAAATAGGTCGATTTCAGCACGACCGAAGTTTTCCAAAGTGAGCTCCACCACCTCGGGGTGGAGTCTCCATTCCCCGGGCCTCGGCCCCTGCCTCGACAGGGCGTCTGCTCCCACATTTTGATGCCTTCAGGTCTGGGAGGAAGTATTTTACTGCAAGAAATACCACCATCATTTCCAGCCAATTTATGTGCCAGGAACTCTGATGGTCCTCCCAGAGACCCTGAGCTGAGTGACCACTCATGATCGCCCCCCAGCACGTGAGGAAAGCATCCGTTGTAAGCATTACGCGACAACGAGAAGTCCCCAACACGGGTCCTGGGACAGGAACCAAGGCTTTTTCCACACGACCAGAGCATGAAGGCATTGCCGCGTGACTTTGATCATGCGAAAAGGATTTCCCCTCGGAGAAAACCCCTTGGTCCTGAGCCACCACTGTAAGGGTCTAATGTGCAGAAGGCCAAAGGTTATCACGTTGGATGCAGCTGCCATGAGACCCAACAGTCTTTGAAACTGTTTGACAGTGAGTGACTGGCCTAGTTTCGCTCCATTCATGGCATTGAGAATGGAACTCACACGAGCAGGAGACAGATGTGCCTGCATCGTGGTGGAGTCCCAAACTACCCCTAAGTAGTTAGTAATTTGAGCCGGAACCAGCACACTTTTCTTGGCATTGAGCCTCAGCACAAGCCTCCTCATGTGTGACAGAACAACATCTCGATGTTAAACTGCCAGATGTTCTGTTTGAGCTATAATCAACCAGTCATTGATATAGTTTAGTACGCGGATGCCCTGGAGTCTCAGAGGAGCCAGAGCTGCATCCACACACTTCGTAAATATACGGAGTGATAAGGCCGAAGGGAAGAACCCTGTACAGGTAAGCTTTGCCCCCGAAAGCAAACCTGAAGAACTTCCTGTGTTGAGGATGGATGGATACATGAAAGTAAGCATCTTTCAGGTCTATCACAACAAACCAGTCCTCGGACCTGATCTGTGGGATAACCCTCCATCCTTCTTTGGAACAATGAAGCATTGGTTGTAAAAACCCTGACAGCTTGCTGAGAGGAGAACAACTTCTATAGCTCCTTTTTGCAAGAGCGTCATAACCTCCTGTTCTATTACCAGAGACTGCTCGGAGGCCACCACTGTGGGAAGGACCCCATTAAACTGGGGCGGGCAAGACCCGAATTTGTAACCCTTTTCTATTGTGAGCAGCACCCATTTTGAAATATTTGGGAGAAGTTTCCATTCTGCCAGAAAATTTACTAAGGGAACCAGTCTCTCGAGACTGGCCTCTGGTGTTTTTTGAGCACTTTTTGAGCACTCGCCCTAAAGCGGCGAACCAGCAAGGAACAGCCGAATCAAGTGATGACCGGCCCTCCTCGGAGGGTCGGCAGAGACCGCTGCGCCCTGAAGCACACTGGGTGGCAGGGTTAGCAGAACGGCCCCCTGAGGGCGCCAAAAAGAGGGATGGGTACCAAGTATTTTAATACCCAACCCGGTCTGGAGGGGGCTGCCCTCCAGTGTCCCGCGCCACTGGCATCAGGACCTCTTCGAAGCCTTCATGGTGATAATTACAGTCCGCATATCTGTGTTACCCCACAAAGACTTCAGCTGTGTCGCCTGTCCCTGTCCCCAAGCTTTCTGCGGGGGAGCACAGGTGGCAACACTTTCTTTGGATGAACGGTCAGACCAGTGCCCTGAAACGGTGAACCGTTCAGGGAACATCTGAACTGACCGCTCTACAATCCTCCTCTTTCTTGGAGGAACACTGGAAACCACTGCGCCCTGAAGCACACGAGGTGGCAGGGTTGGCAGAATGGTCTCCTTTATTTCCTTTTAAATTCCTCAGAATTTAATGTATTCAATATTTAATTTAATCCTCAAATTAAATGCAGCCAGTTCTTATATATATATTTTTGAACAGGCTGAATATATTTAGAATACAAAAAAGAATTATAGCTTGTAATAAATCACAAGGTATTTTAGGGAAAGAGAGAAAGGGAAACTCCCGTCTACTCAGATCCCTTAATATATAAATAAATATAGGCTATGTATATATACATACATATATATATATATATATATATATATATATATATATAATTACGGACACATGATCTATGCGCAGCCTCGGCAAACGCGAGACCCGAGCCGTATATTCATTCTTGCAGACTTAATCTACGCGAGATCCGAGCCTTGCGTTAGACTTTTATTCCCTCGAGAATAAAGCCAACAGGAGTGGAGTTACAAAATTCCTGCTAGTGCATACTTGTCTTCGGGACATTTTTATGAATGAACACTGTTACGGTCAGTTGTGAGCTGACGTGCATGCTCCACTCCCAGCAAACCACACATAAATCGTGTGTATCCCCACTCGCTTTGTAGTGTAGCACAGGGGAAACGCGATTCAAACTGCTGTTCACTATTGATTTGTTATAAACATGTGATTTGTGTGACTGTGAGGTGGCGAGTCCTCAGATCGATATCACAATATCCACCTCCTCAGAGCTGGACATGCGAGTACCGGTGCCTCAACCCGGGGGAAGAAACTGCAGAGCATGCTTCTACCTGGGAGACGGCATTGAACCTGGCAGGTAAGGGCAGAGAAAGGGTGGCGCCCGTCTCTAACCCCTCAGTCAGATCCATTTGTGAACCCCACGAATGGAGCCGCCGCTCTGCCTCAGCAGAAGGGACCCGATCCGCGGGGAACACTGGAACACAGTGTCCTGAGAGTGAGTTTTTTACAGTGCACACAGACAGCTCCCTCGAGAGCTGCCTGGGCGTGCTCAACTCCCATTCAACTGCTGTTTCTCGCCATAATACGTGTCTTTTTTTATATATAAATATATGGATTGGTGTGGGATACTCTTGTCCTCAGACAAAGAGGACTTGTTTATATGTAATAAGACAAACAACACCAAATAAGACACACAATAACAGAGAGCGCTTGCTGAACACAACAGAAGCTAGCGTTCTTTGTTCTGGGTATGCTTTATAGTTTCCTGGTCCGTGACGTCACCCGCCTCTGACGTCTCGTCACATTATTGGTTAGATACAAGAGTGCTTCACGACGCAATTATGCAGAGGGTTCCCATAATGTCATATGACGTAGTGTCGACAGTTCCCATGAAAGGGAACATTACATTACATGGCATTGATCTACTGATGTCATTGTTCTCTGCAGGTTGAACAGTTGTGACATCACAGGTGAAGGTTGTGCTGATCTGGCTTCAGCTCTGAGATCAAACCCCTCACACTTGAGAGAACTGGATCTTTCTGGGAGTAATCTAGGAGACAGAGCAGTGATGCTGCTCTCTGATAAACTGAAGAATCCTCACTGTAAACTGGAAATACTGAGGTAAGATTATGACTCTTACACATGAAATACCATTTACAGGCTGTTAATCACATTTTCAGAATTTGATGTATGTAATCACGCATGAAAGTGTCAAAATGGGAAATTTAATTAGTAACCTTTATTACATTTCATTACATTGCATTGATCTACTGATGCCATTGTTCTCTACAGGTTGAACAGATGTGACATCACAGGTGAAGGTTGTGCTGCTCTGGCTTCAGCTCTGAGATCAAACCCCTCACACCTGAGAGAACTGGATCTGTCTGGGAATAAACTAGGAGACAGAGGAGTGATGCTGTTCTGTAATCCTCTCTGTAAACTAGAAATACTGAGGTAAGATTATGACTCTTACACATGAAATAGCATTTGTAGGCTGTTAATCACATTTTCAAAATTTGAAGGATGTAATCACGCATGAAAGTATCAAACTGGGAAATTGCATTAGTAATCTTTATTGTATTACATGGCATTGATCTACTGATGTCATTGTTCTCTACAGGTTGAGTGGTTGTGACATCACAGGTAAAGGTTGTTATGGTCCGGCTTTAGCTTTGAGTTCAAACCCCTCACACCTGAGAGAACTGGATCTGTCTGGGAATAAACTAGAAAACAGTGAAGTGAATCTGCTCTCTGATGAACTGAAGAATCCTCAGTGTAAACTGGAAATACTGAGGTAAGATTATGACTCTTACACATGAAGTAGCATTTATAGGCTGTTATTCACATTTTCAGAATGTGAAGGATGTAATCACGCATGAAAGTATCAAACTGGGAAATTTCATTAGTAAACTTTATAACATTACATTACATGGCATTGATCTACTGATGTCATTGTTCTCTACAGGTTGAGCCATTGTGACATCACAGATGATGGTTGTGCTGCTCTGGCTTCAGCTCTGAGATCAAATCCCTCACACCTGAGAGAACTGGATCTGTCTGGGAATTATCTGGGAGACAGAGAAGTGAAGCTTTTCTCTGATGAACTGAAGAATCCTCACTTTAAACTGGAAATACTGAGGTAAGATTATGACTCTTACACATTAAATAGCATTTGTAGGCTGTTGTTCAGATTTTCAGAATTTAAAGGCTGTAATCACTAGGGGTGTAATGGTTCACAAAATTCATGGTTCGGTTTGATACGACACAGTGGTGTCATGGTTTGGTACAGCAAATGAAAGAAATGCCAGAGAAATGTCCTTATTTTTTATTTTATTTTTATTAAAACTAACATCATAAAGTGATCTTTTTTTTACTTTGAACAATGATGGAGCTATACTTGACCCATCTTCTGAGGTGTCTTCTTAGCAACATATAAAACAAAAACAGCCCCATTATATATATAAAAAATGAAATGTAATATTGTAGTAGTTATAAACAAATACAAAAAAAAAGATTTACTTGTGAAGGAATAGTGTAATGGGGCTCAATTACATCAAAGAGTATAGAAGCCAAGAGTCGAAAAGCCTTGGTAACGCAAAGGCTGACGCTTTTGTATTACAGTCCAAAGCACGGCCATTATCATCCCCGTAGTGGAAAATGAGACTGTAACCGTACCAGCTGGGCCGGATCAGTACAGAATGGAACTGTTATGCAATGAGACACACTTTAAGCTCTTTTATTTTCCAAATGTAATAGGATTAGTTCAACAAATCCTTCGGTTTGCAATGCGTTCCCAGGTGAAAAAATACTATAGTAATTTATAGTAAATACTATAGTGTTTAGTGTTACGTCCCAGGACGTATGTCATTCACAGTGTTTTTTAATGCCGCGTTCCAGGCAACCCGTAACCCGTGTTTTTCCAACCTTCTACTCGTGAAAGTGCACTGGAACAGCAGTCAAAGCCGTGACTTCCCACCCGTGAACTCGTACTAGATCGATGTACTCCCAGTTACGGGTTCTGATGTCACATAGCCCGCGAAACAACAATGGCAGCCCCTACAGATGCGGTGTTTATGCAAGTGCTTGTAAAATAAAAGGTATAACAGCTTCTCTTGCCTTATGCGCCATTTTCCTCCTCTATTTCCCTCAAATAAGCAAGAAGTAAGCACCTTTGGCGATGTAATAATTGTTAATGAGCATAAGCCCCGTACGGTCCGCCATGTTGGTTTGTTTACACTTTTACGCAGTTTGGTGTGATTTTCCTGGAACGCTACAAAGTCGTGAGTCGTGATTTGAAGTCGTGACTTACGGGCTCAAAAATCTGCCTGGAACGCAGCATAATTTTGTGAATGTGTATGTGACTGTGTCTTCTTGATGCCAACTGCCTGATGCCAACTGCCAAGCTTCTTTAAGAAAACCTGTTATATCTGCTGTTATGGCAGTATGTAATTGCCCCATTATAATTGTTTGCAGACGCAGTAGGGAGGTGGGTGCCTTTTTGTTTTTACTAACCCCTGTTTTCTCCTGTTTTTGGTTAGTAAGGTAGTCAGGTAAGAGATTTGTTGTTTATTTTTTTGTTTGATAGGTTATGTAGATTTCCTTACTCCCAGATAGCTCACTTCTTTTGTTTGTTATTTTGGCTTTAACCCCCTCCTGAAGCTAGAAGCGTCTTCCCGTTATTTATTTTTACTTGTTTGAGTTCTTCTTATTGTTTTTGCATTATCCTTGATTGTTACAAGATACTTTACTTTAAATAAACCCTTGAAGAGTTATTTTGTGTTTGTGTGAGTTCTGGGAGTGCTGACAGAACCAACTCTCTCTCTCGTTTTTGCCCTGTGTTTTTGAAGGGGTGCATTTTTATTAGTCTTTATTTCTATATGTCACTCTCCCGCCACCCCTAGACAAAAGGGGGGTGTAACATTAGTGTTACTGTAGTAACACTAAAGTAACACTAATGTTACACCCCCCTTTTGTCTAGGGGTGGCGGGAGTCACACATGAAAGTATCACACATGAAAGTATCAAACTGGGAAATTTCATTAGTAACCATTATTACATTACATTACATGGCATTGATCTACTGATGTCATTGTTCTCTACAGGTTGAACAGTTGTGACATCACAGGTGAAAGTTGTGCTGCTCTGGCTTCAGCTCTGAGATCAAATCCCTCACACCTGAGAGAACTGGATCTGTCTGGGAATAAACTAGGAGACAGAGGAGTGATGCTGCTCTCTGATAAACTGAAGAATCCTCACTGTAAACTGGAAATACTGAGGTAAGATTATGACTCTTACACCTGAATTAGTATTTACAGGCTGTTAATCACATTTTCAGAATTTGAAGGATGCAATCACACATGAAAGTATCAAACTGGGAAATTTAATTAGTAACCTTTATTGCATTACATTACATGGCATTGATCCACTGATGTCACTGTTCTCTACAGGTTGAACAGTTGTCACATCTCAGGTGAAGGTTGTGCTGCTCTGGCTTCAGCTCTGAGATCAAACCCCTCACACCCGAGAGAACTGGATCTGTCTGGGAATTATCTAGGAGACAGAGGAGTGAATCTTTTCTCTGCTGGACTGACAAATCCTCACTGTAAACTGGAAATACTGAGGTTAGATTATGACTCTTACACATTAAATAGCATTTGTAGGCTGCTGTTCAGATTTTCAGAATTTGAAGGCTGTAATCACTAGGGGTGTAACGGTTCACAAAACTTATGTTTCGTTTCTATACGACACCGTGGTGTCATGGTTAGGGCTGGGCGATATATCGCATGCGATTCTCACGCGCATTTCGTCAGTAAAGCCGGTTCCCTGATTACCGCTAAATCGCCATCACCTCCTTTCAAATGGAGCGGCATTTAATAGACAGAACCGTAGATCACTGACAAGCCACACAATATTGCATTCATTATCGAAGGCGATTCACCCTAGTCATGGTTTGGTACATTTTCAAGAAATTTCCTTTTATTTTATTTTTATTAAAACTAAGATCATAAAGTGATTTTTTTTTTTTTTTTTTTTTTTTTTACTTTGAACAATGATGGAGCTATACTTGACCCATCTTCTGGGGTGTCTTCTTAACAACATATAAAACAAAAACGGATCCGTTATATATATAAAAAATGAAATGTAATATTGTAGTAGTTATAAACAAATACAAGAAAAAGATTTACTCGTGAAGGAATAGTGTAACGGGGCTCAATTACATCAAAGAGTATAGAAGCTAAGAGGCGAAAAACCATTGCGTTACCAAGGCAACGACTGATGCTTTTGTATTACAGTCCAAAGAGCGGCTGTTATCATCCTCACAGTGGAAAATGAGACTGTAACCATACCAGCTGGGCCGGATCGGTACGGAATGGAACGGTTATGCAATGAGATCTCAAAAGCGTAAGTTGTTGTCTTGGTAACGCAATGGTTTACTGATGATATGAGATGTAAATAATGGCCGCGTAATGGAGGGTGATCAGATATTTCTTTTAAATGTATCATTAATTTGTTTACATCGCTCTGCAAATAGAGTGCGTAGCCAGCTACAGAGAAACTGGTAGCTAGGCAACAGACAAGTGACCAATACTGAATGGCGAAGTCACTTCACGGATTCTACCAGCACAAATCAGCACGGTTAGACAATTCACGTTGCCTGTTACATCATTTGGGCTGCTTTGTTGAGCGCAGTGGCACTGAGAACATAATATTTCACACACTTTAAGCTCTTTTATTTTCAAAATGTAATCGGATTAGTCCAACAAATCGTTTAGGTTGCAATGCGAACTGAACCGAAAGCCTCGTAATGGTTCAATACGAATACGTGTATCATTACAACCCTAGTAATCACACATGAAAGTATCAAACTGGGAAATTTCATTATTAAACTTTATTACATTACATTACATGGCATTGATCTACTGATGTCATTGTTCTCTTCAGGTTGAACAGTTGTGACATCACAGGTGAAGGTTGTGCTGCTCTGGCTTCAGCTCTGAGATCAAACCCCTCACACCTGAGAGAACTGGATCTGTCTGGGAATAATCTAGGAGACAGAGGAGTGATGCTGCTCTCAGATATACAGCACAATTCACATCAGTTGAAAATGCTGTTTTAAAATGTTCAAAGCATTATTTCCCGGTTTTCTCAAGTTTTACCTGTGGTAGTAATTCACCTGTAAAATAAGGCCAGAGAACTCAGTTGTAAAAATGAATCAAAGTCTTATTCCAAATGACGCTGGGCTGCCTCTCTGCAGAGAGCTACTAAAGTGAGCTCTAAAACACAAAATATATTTATTTAGTAAAATCATAACAATTCATTTATTACTGAGCACAGACTGTAAAAATTGATTGAATAAATGAATTAACAAATTATCATAAAGCCTCATACTTTCTCACCATACATATGCACCTCTAGCACATCTTCATCTACCTTGATCTTCCTCAAAATCATATAATGTTCTTATGCATGTAAATAATTTTTACTTGGAAACATCTTATTTGATTCCTTAGATTCTCCCAAGGCCTTCTGACCTTTACTGCAGAAGGAAGCATTATTTACTAGTTCTTTCTCACAGCATTGAGAAAAAGCAGATTAGATTGAAGCATGAGAGAGGGACTTTGACTTTTACAAACCCTTTACACAATTAAAGACATTAAAAATATATATTTGATGCAAATTTAACATTTGATCCTCATGTCCAGAATAAACAGTTAAAAAAAATTTAAACTCAGAAACATTTGCAAAACTGCCCCCTTGTTATCTTTCTCCATGGGTGAAAAATTATCAGTATATTTGTTTATCTTGCATCGACTATTGTGATGCTCTGTTTGCTGGGGTCTCTAAATCTACCCTGAACAAATTGCAGTATGTTCAGGACTCAGCTGCCAGAATCCTGATAAGGTCCAGGACAAGTGAGCACATCACTCCAGTCTTGGAGTCCTTGCACTGGATCCCTGTCAGGTTTCGCAAAGATTTTAAAATTCTCATGCTTAACTACAAGGTCTTGCATGGTTTAGCACCACAATACCTGTCTGAACTTTAAACTGTCTACACACCAAGATGAAATCTCCGCTCCTATGAATCTGTTTTTTTAATTGTTCCTTCAATGTGTTTACATTCTATGGTGACCAGGCTTTTTCTTCTGTGGCTCTCTGGAATTCTCTTCCCACTGAGATCAGACATGCAGCCTCTCTTATTGTTTTTAAATCTTCACTTAAAACTTATTTTTTTCAGAAATGAATATTATGTTTGGGTTTTTTTTTTTTTTTTTTTTTACATATTTGTCTCTTAAATTTGTTTAGATGTATGTTTCTATTTTTTTTTATTTCAATGTATTTTATTTGTATGTTCTTGTAAAGCACTTCGAAATGCAACTTTTAAAGGCACTATATAAAATAAAATCAAAATCTTTAAATAATATAAAAATAAAATATATAAAAATTATATATATTGTGAACGTATCGGAGACTGATATGGAGAAGAGAGGAAATTGTTGAATAAAGTAAATTTTTGTGCACCAAAAAAAAAAAAAAAAAAAAAAATCTCCTTGCTTCATATTAAGGTTTGAAGGCCACCTTCACTGCCATTATAAAGCTTGGATGCATCAGGATATTTATTAAAATATCTTCGATTGTATTCATCAGAAAGAAGAAAGTCATATACACCTAGGATGGCTTCAGGGTGAGTAAAGCTCAATCCCAGGGATTGCACAAACTTGGATACAAATGTATAGTATAATGCAATGTAAGTCACTTTGGATAAAAGCGTCTGCCAAATGCATAAATGTAAACTAATCCTTTATTGACAGCATTTCATTTTTTGTGTGAACTAACTCTTTAATCTGTTCACCAGAATCATTCAATTCATTTTCCAGCAGCAACTATTGCAGAGTCATTGCCAACGTCTAATCCATCATTCAATCCATCATGCATCTGTATCCACAGAATTTTCATTTTCACTCACATTGTTTGCTAAACTATGTTTATTATTTAAACACTTTGATTGTACACTTAATATTTAAGATGAGCAGTGTAACTTTTTATATATTTGGTTGACTATTTTATTTTGACAATGCACAGGCTGTGATGTCAAGTTACTAGAACTGATAGGCTATGTTGTGTGTGAACATTAGGTGCCGGTGCGATCACTTGAATTTTCTTATAAAAGCGGAAACAACTTAAAGCTACAATATGTAGATTTTCGCCGCTAGAGGTCACCTATTCAAAACAAAGGCGTAGCTTGATGACGCTGAGTTTGAGCGCGGAATCTTGGGACATGTCGTCTTCACCTCTGGTGGAATAGAATCAGGATTGGACTCGGGAAGAAATCATGTTAATGGATGTGATTATTAACGTTACTGGATGTGATTATTAACGTTACTGTAGTGTGAAGCAGAGCAGGAGTGAGTGTTGTGGAGCTGAACGAGGAGCTGGAGCGATTGATCAACACGCCTCACGATCAGCGGGACTTTTATTATGACACAGTCGCCGGCACCGCTTCTGCTTTTCCGGTCATGAGTGAGGTAACGCAGCTCTGTTTATCATATTAGATACATTTGAGTGTGTTGAAAATGTTATAATGTTACTCTGTGCGATCGCTCAGCGGCTGCTGTGAGACACTGTTACACACTGCAGTAAGATAGATCGATTTTACAATATCATATTAAATATTGGATGGCTTGTGTTGATAAATGGCATGCAATTAATTTTAAAACGTATTGTATGATGGAGACAATGCTGTATTACTGTTACTAAAAATAAAGCTGCATCTGATTATGCTTTGTTAGCTACTTGACAAAATAGTGTTTTTCTCTGAGGCATGGTAAAGCATGGTACTCGCAAAAAATCAAGAAAATAAGATTTAAACAATGTAGCGTCTGGAGCAATTAAACACAATTGGAAAAGGCAATCGCCCATGCAGGCCCCGTAAGGTCTGGCTCCCCCACTGAGCGCTATCACCCCATCTGCACCATGTGCTCTTTACACATATTTCAAAGACCCTCATTGACAACCTCGTCTAAATGAATGAACATGCATTTCCCCAGTACATCGTGTCTATTTATACTGTTTGTATGTTGTTCTTTCGTATGTTGTATAGTGTTAGGCATGCCTGAAAGTTGGAACTATGAGATAATGTATCACATCTAGGTGATGTTTACTATCAAATTACTCCTTGTTTATTGACTTACATGTTGGTGGACATCGAAATATCATAGAATTCACTGTATGTTTGTTATATTTATCAGAGTATAAATGGACACAAACCTACAAACCCAGGAAAATGAAATCACTTTCAAACAAATGAAATCCCCTGCCAGAGAATGGCACCTTTCTCATTGGTCAAGCCAAGATTTGAAGGTGTCGACTGTCTGGAGAGTTCAAAATCCCCCACAAAAATCACACTCAGTTGGTTAGAGTTGGTTTTTAGTGCTTCTAGACTTCTAGTTCTGCACTTTGATCCTGTGGATACAACGAGCTGGGCTGGTAGGCCTCCATTTCACTTCAAGCTATGCACAACTGCAGCGACCACAAAGAGTCAAATTAACAACGCAAAGTTTGTCTTCATTTTCTTCTTCAATGCCGAAGATATTGATCACAACTTCCATGCCAGTGGACCAAACCATCAAGGATTTTCTCATGAGTCTGCAGATCCAGACAGCTAAGGCATTTGCAAGTATTGTTTGAACACTAAATGGCAATTTAGTATTAAGATTATGAACTCCTTTTAACAAAGGTGCTTTATAGTATTGAAACTGATGGTTCATCCAGCAAGTGTTAATTTACCCTTTCCATTGTTTCATTCCCCTGTTATGATACGGTTCAAATTCATTTTCCTCTCTCTCACTGTGTGAATGGTATGTTTGTGTTGGTTAGTTTAGTTATGTGTTTGTGATTTAGTTAAATAAAATTTGTGTGCACACTCTTGCGAATTGATTCTGGTCTGCTTATAAAACCAATGTCCCTGATAACGATTCAATCACAGCTACGTGCTAAGAAAGCGATACTCTGTGGCCAGGGAAAATATCCTTTCTATAAGAGTTGATAGACAATTAATACTGAGTGTTCGCTGGCCGAACAGATTAATTGACTGTAATATTAATTCAGCTACATTAAGCTAATTTGATTAACTGATTCAAATATTTATAATTAATCATATGAGTTATGACTAATTATTAATATTTCCCCTTTTGAGCTAATAAATAAATATCGTTACAACAATAAGACTGAACATGTTGATCTATATAACAACAATTAGTTTTCTGTCTACAAACGTAACCAAATAGTTATTAAAGTGTCTTTGGTGTTTCCATGGAAACAGAGGGTAACGCGGGTATAATGCCATCCCAGACACATATCCTTGGTAAAAATCATGATTTTCTCTCAATTTACAAATAGTTTAAAACATTTGGGATATTTTAAGTACTCAACTGGCCTAGTGATTTTTGGATATTTACTGCAAAAATCTTACATATTGTGCCTTTAAAATACTCAGACATTAATGGTCATAAGTAACCATTCGAATTTGTGAAGGGTTAACTAGACATATTAACAAAACATTAACATAATTTTCTGCCATCTCTGTTTCCTTTCCATGAACTAAACCGAAACTCAGCATACAGATATTGCATTTTTTCTTTTATTTTGTTAATATGTTAATTATTTATGTTAAATATATTTCACGTATAGGCATAGGCTATTTATTCCTTTATTATGATTTTATCCTGTTTTTTCTCCATTCACAGAAGCGATAAATCCTCAACCCCTGTACAGTGACCGGGAGGGGACATGTTCGGTATACTTTTGTCGTGGCCACAACATGTTCGTGGGAACATGATAAGTCGTGGCCACAAGATCATTTTGACGAGGTAACAGCATCCTGATGTCATGGCCATGCGATGTAAAGTCGTGGCCTTGAGATCATATGGTGTGAGGGAACGATATATTTTTCTCATGGCCACGAGTATTTGTTGAATATATATACCTCATTTGGCTGAAACAACAGCGCAGGCATAGGCACAAGTGACGTGCCTATTTGTTTGCCCCTTTTGTTATCAGTGCACGTAATCACAAGACTTTAGCTTTGTTAAAGCAACCTGGATATTCACAAGAAATCACCATTTTAATGCTAATAAAATGTAGAGTATAGCTCACACAATTCGCGTGGATTTCCTTTGCTTTACACAACTTGGTTCTTGCGAGACTAGCATATTCTCACCGGAGCTCACACTGCGCCTGCGTCTTACGTCATAAGCTGGGATGCCACTCTCTCATGAATGCGCGTATGATGGTTAGCGGAAGCTAGAGATTACAGTTTATAAAGTTTTAAATATGGATATTTTTCTCTCACAAACGCATCGCTTTACTTTAGAAGAACTTTATTAACCCCCCAGAGCCATGTGGGCTTCTTTTATAATGGATGACTGCATTTTTTCTGTCTTTAGAATTTGGGGCACCATCCACTCCCATTATAAACCATAGATTAGTCTGGACATTATTTAATATAACTCTGATTATATTAATCTGAAAGAAGAATGTCATATACACCAAGGATGGCTTGAGGGTGAGTAAATCATGGGATAATTTTCATTTTCTAACTTGAGGCCCTCCTTCAAAATCCTCTGTATGCAAGTCAACAAAGTCCAGTTAGTACCGTAAGTCTCTTTAAAACCCACCAGCCTCACATGGTTTTCGAGAGTTTGTACATGGTTCCAAAGCACATCCACTTGTTTATTTCTGTCATTGCTATCATTCACCAGTCTCTCAGAAGAATCTTCCAGATGCGCAATACACTCCTCTGCTTCTTCCAATCTCTTCTGAATAGCCGTGACCATTGTTTTCAGGTCTGCCGTGTTTTTTTTTAATAGTTGAAACATCCGTTGTGACGGTTGATAGTGTAGAACTCATTTTAGAAACTTCCACTAACAGTTTCTCGAGGCTTTCGTTCAAATCTTTAGGGCTGCTAGGCGTGTCTGAGGTATTGTCCTCAATTTCGTGTACTGGGGCTTTCTATGTGGAAGGACGGCTTGGAGCTTTAAAATATCTCGACGTAGCCACACCTTTTTATGTTCTTTCTCAGAACTCTGAATGCAATGTCTTCATAACTAACTAATGAGCATATGATCACGTAAACTTGTAGGATTATAAGCAATTAGAGTAAATTAGCTCCTGAGTGGCACGAAGATTGCTAACATGTGGCCATCTTGGTCGCTGCCCCCATGTGATTCCCCTCATTTTATTCTTTTTCACGAGTTCACATATCCATATAATTAAATAGAATTAAGCGTCAGCGTTAGTTCAGGCAGGCCTCGTAGTCAAGCTCCGCTATCAGCTGATTCTCAAATTCCAACCCCACCCATATCAGCTGATCCAATTTCTATGGACTCCATTGGCAACTCTAAAATAAGGAACATTACTTAAACGCAGCTTCCGTCTCTCTGCCTGCTTGGCTGCTTCCACTGCACGCTGCTTGCAACCCAGCTCCTTAAACTTGTGTATAACTTAATCAGTGTCATTCTGTTGTCATTGATGCATGCTCTGTTCTCAATAGGGGGATTTTCTGCTGCTCTCCCAGTTAAAAAATGGGAGGTTGTCCCCAGAAGCTGCTGCTGTTCCCGGTCTTGGCTTTCATGGAGCTCATGAAAGGACGGGGAATTTAGAACAGAGCCATACCGCCAAATTGTAACTTTAGCAAATATGCCAATAAAAAATTGACTAAATTTTGTCTCTTGTAATTTTTGACTTAAGTGGTCCTGACTGAAGTAAAGTTATGCGTATTTGGCGTGCTGTCCGGGGAGAGGGCTCTGAGCTCGGAATTTTGTCCCGAACCCAGAGTACTCCCCCCGGTGTGGTAAAAGTAGAACTATAAGTGAGGAGATGGGGTGAAGGAGGGTTGCTGATAAACTCTCAGATGAACAGAAGTCAGTCTGCTGAATTTATACCTTTTGACATTGGTTGAGTTTATTTATTTATTTATTTAAGGATAGCCCCTTGAAATGATCCATCTCTTTTTCGAGGGGGTCCTAAAGCACAAGGATAGCTGTTACATGTACAACATCACAATACATCCCACATTATACAACAAACACATAACAAAAACACATATCCAATAAATGACTAACAATTGTCCTGCTTAACACGTCCCCAACCCTGTTCCCTCAGAATCCTCACCTTTTAATGGTGACATAATCTCTTTTACATTGGATAAACATTAAGTCACTGTCCTTTATAAGATTTCACATAATTCATACAGGTTATTTGGTATAAATTATTATAACATATAAATACTTCGATACATATACAAGATAGACATTCATCTGTAATAAGAATACCAAACATGGGAATAATGATATTAAAAACATTTAATATGGCACATCAATAACAAGTGCAAGGCATATTTAAATAGAAGTATAATGAGGATTTATACAGTTGTAGTGTCGTTAGAGAACGGAGAGCAGCTGGCAAATTATTCCAATCTGACGGAGCCTTAAATCAAAGGCCTTCTTCCAGTTCTCTTTTAACAGAAGGACTCGAAAGAAAGGAGATGTTAACCTCTGAGTCTAAAACGCGCCGGCGCGTTTCAGGTTTTTTTCACATGCAGCAAAACAGACTTCAAATACTCCGTCATTTTTGTCATAGAGACATAAGTAATATATCAATTGAAACTATAGAATGTCTTCTTTTATTATATACACTCAAAGTAAAAACAAAATGTTGTGCTTTTTGTAAAATAAAGAAACTAACATGATGCGTGATCTCTCCTCTCCCTCTGAACGAATCCAATCTGATAATTCTCAGAAAATGAACTGTAACTTAGTGAATACTAATCACAGAAAAATTAAACTTATGTCTAAAAAACGTTAAGATGTCAGGTTTTAAATCATGTAAGTCAATCGAAAACAACCTTCTGTGTTTATGTAATCTGTATGAAAAGAGAGCCATGTCAGAAGACTGTGATTCAGCTCATTATCCGCTAATGCGGCACGCCCACGGAGCCAGCGCTATTCAACGCAAATTCAGAGGCAATACATGCATTCATCATCTCAATCGTGTATTTTTGTCTTGAAAAGTGTTTATCTGGATGTAAAAGTCATGGTTAGCGATCTCTAGAAGACATACAGTTAGTTCCTGTTTACTTTTCTTCTATGGATGAATTTTAGATGAGTTTTTTGTTTCTTTAGCGCCCTCCTGCTGCTGTATGAATTGGAAACTCCATTCATGGAATAGCCTCTTCTTCTTTTAGATGAATTGTGGACTAAAAATGCACAGAGCGCCCTCCGACTTCAAGGATGAATTGAAAACACCAGCGCTCATAGTAATGACAGTGAATTAAATAAAATAACTCCTCTGTATAGAAAATTGACATAAGCATATGAGAATCCAATATTTCTCCAATGTGCATGCTTTTAAACTAAAAGCCTATATTCAGACTCTTTGCATCACAGAAATACATATATTTTAAAGTATAATATAAAACCATTACTTTATATTGTAATAATATTTTTCTGTATGTTTCATATATCATAATGAGCTTGAGACATCACAGAAGGTTTTTTTTTCACAGCCTACCTGACTGAAATGCCTCATTAATATGCAAGTCATTTCAGCTCATTACTATCCAATTCTTTTGTCTTCTCAGGTGAGAATGGCCCATTTTCAGTGGTGATTCACGCCTCCTCGCATACTGTGTTTCTTGGCAAAAAGTGTCTTACAAAAACTAAATGAATATATTGTTTTATATGAAGGAGTAGGCAGCATAATTTTTACATAATTCTGAAGCAAAAAATCTAGTCTACAACCTCCAATACCCAAAAGTCTTGTGAACACAGATTTACTATACTTTTTTGGCCTTATTTCAGTGACTTAAGTTTTTTTTTTCAATACCACGCATAAATGTTATTCCTTCAAAAACACAAACATGTACATACATTTCCTCACATATATGTAGCCTAGTTTGTGCTGAATACAGTGTAATGACACTTTTTCCATTAATATGTTTATGAAGAACTGAAAAAAGCACAAATGTCAGAGCATGTCAAAACTTCTCCAGGCCCCAAATCAGCCTCAGACTCCAGAGGGTTAAATTTCTAAGAGCATGTGAGGACCTAAGTGGTACCAAGTATTGTTTCAGATAATAAGGAAAATCATAATAAATGCACTTAAAGATTAAGATTAACCAATGGAATGTTCTCCTTTCTTTCGGCTGCAGCCAATTAGAGAGTTATACATTAAGCAGTGATGTGTGTAATGACATTTTAAAACAAATCTGCATAGTGAGTTGGTTAATATAGTTATAGGTTTAAGAGCAGATTCTGTTGCATTTTGATAGATTACATCCCCATAATCAATTATTGGCAGAATAAGTTGCTGTACTATTCTTTTCCTAATCGTTTGTGTAAAGCTATTGATCTGTAGAGCTGACCAAGACATGCATGGACTTTTTTAGATATATAATCAATGTGTGGTTTAAAGGTAAGTTCTGGGTCAACCCACACCCCCAGATATTTTGTGCTTTCGAGTTGTTTTCCCTCTGATAAATATATGGTCATGCTCTGCAGATTTAAACCTGGACACTTTGAAAAAAGCATACTGAAAGATTTTTTATTATTTAAAATAAGATTATGCTGAGTGAGCCAAGATTGTATTTGATTAAAATCAAACTGAAGTGAATGTAGATTGAAAATAGTAGAGGCCCCAGAGATGAGCCTTGTGGAACACCTTTAATAATTATGTTAGTCTCTGAAGATTTACCCTGTACCATGACAAATTGTTTTCGACAATGTAGATACGAATTGAACCAGAGCAGTACCTCTCTGGAGGCACCAATTGAATAAAGCTTGTCCAGCAAAAGATAGTGGTCAACAGTGTCAAAAGCTTTGGTGAAATCTATAAAAATTGCACCGGTAGACTCCTGCTTATCAAAACCTATTAAGATATCATTGGTGAGATTAAGTAAAGCTGTTGTTGTTGAGTAGTTATATCTAAACCCTGATTGACAGGGAGATAAAATATTATGTTGTTGACATATGATGATAGTTGATTAAAAATTAGTTTTTCAAATATCTTTTGGACAGCACATATAATTGAAATAGGTCTATAATTGTTGATATCTGTAGAATCCCCCCCCCTTTGAACACTGGTGTTACTCTGGCACATTTCCAGATAGATGGCAATGAATTGGTTGTAAAAGACAAGTTAAAAAGCTCTGCCAAGGGATACATAAGAATATAGTCAGCATATTTTATAAATTTTGCTTCAATGCCGTCAGGCCCAGCACTCGTATTGGTTTTCATTTTACGTATAACTTTAAGCACTTCCTGTGGTGAGGTCATTTTAAAACAAAAAAGATGTGAGGGAGTTTCATTTTGATAAGTTGTATTCCAATATGGTGTTGGTCGTGACTGGCTAATATTTGAAAAATGTTCATTAAAAATATGGGATATTGATTAACTGAATGCTCTCCACCTGTGCTAATTAGGTTAATTATCTGAACTTGCTCCTCCTCCCGAATTTTGTTATTAAAACATCATTTAGTTATTCAGTCTTAGATGCAAGAGTCACAAGCAGGTTGAACTGCATTGAACTGTATAAAAGGTACTTGAACACATGAGAGGCAGCAAGATCACAAGAAAAGCTTGCCACATATACCGTGTAAGATGCCCTATAGGTGACTATACATTTTTTAAAGCTATTATATTAATTATAATATTAACATAGGAAGTGTTGTTGTCAAAGTAAGTTTCATGTTTTCAAACTGTTTAACTGTTGTTGTTTGTTTTACGACATTGACTTGGAGAAAGCTGAGACAGCTAATACAGTTATTGGAATTTTCATTGTCCTTTGAGTTTCTTCAGAAGGTTTTAATGGAACTTGATGCAAGCAAACTTTCACACAAAATACAACAAACTTGTGGAATAAATCATCATTGTTTAGTTCTCATTCCAGTACAATGCTGCTGTTTATATTGTTTTGTTTGTTGTTGTTTTTTGTCTCAGAAATGTGAAGCTTATTTATATTATATATATCAGTGGCATGTGGCCCATATAAGCTGCGACATTCATGGGCTCATCAATTAAGATTTTCATCATAAATTACTATTAAATCCCTTGTTTGAGGTGTACCATAAAGCCTACATGATTTGTAATGTGTATGTAACTGTCTGTAATTTATTTATTTGCCAAACGACTGTAATTTTCTTTAAATCTGCCAGTTATGGAGACTTCCAGACAAGCTGATCTACAGCAGCTTTTGTGCCTTTGCTGTTTTGTTATGGAACATCATCATTCTCATTGGTTTGCTTGCCTATGGGAGATTTCATGGGCAGGATAAGCTGTGAGCGGATCGCTCGCCCGAGAGGAAAAGTGAGCTGTTGCTGCCAGATCTCGATCACCAAAAATCACATTGTATTTGATACAAAACTAACTAGACTAAATCAAAGGGGGGAAAATCATAACTTAAAATATTTTCATAGTAATTCATTTTCTCCACAGAGAAATTATTTTTTTTACAAAAACTTATAAATTGTTTAAGCCAGTCCTACTAGTCTGTAATTATCAGAGGATGTTAATCGATAGTCATAATTTTGCATAATTTCAACATATTTTTTTTAAAGAATACTGATATTTTCATTTATTATAGACTACTTATATTTATTATAATTAGATTTTACTTTTTATATAATAGGTTGCTAATACTAATAGCCTATTATACTTATTTTTAATTATTAATTTGAAAAGTACTTCTGGCATACATTTAAATTGATACTATGGAGTTTCTTATTTTGCCAGGTCTAATTTAAATCTGTGTCCTAAACTGATACGTTTAAAGGTAAAGTATGTTGTTCCCTTTCAAGGGAACTCGCGCTGTGTAGTCGCTATGGGAACGCCTCTGCGTGATGTCGTCATGAAACACATATGAAATCTGTCCAATCGGGAGACGGTACGTCATAGGCGGGTGATGTCACTGACCAGGATCTATAAAGCCGGCCCGAAAACACTCACATTCAGCTTCTGTGTCTTCAGCAAGCGCTACGTGTATCTTGTCTGTCCTATTTATTGTTGTCTGTCTACCAACATTGATTATTGTGGTATCATGGCGAGCGAGCAACAGCAGCAGTTTAGAAAGTGTGTTCATCCCTGCCCGCGTTTCATTACCAGTGGGGATACACACAATCTTTGTGTTGTCTGTTTGGGAGCGCAGCATGCCCAGGCAGCTCTCGAGGGGGCTGCCTATGTGCACTGTGAGCAGTTTCCGATGAAGACGCTGCGCTCCCGCCAGCGTCTTCACGCTCCCCAAGGCTCGGGCCCCGCTTCTGCTGAGGCAGGACGGCGTCTCATGTCTTGGGGTTCGCAAATGGATGTAGCAGTGGGGTTAGAGTCACGGCCAGCCTTATCTCTGCCCTCACCTGCTGCATCCAGTGTGTCGATTCGGAGGCAGGAAGCACGCATTGCGGTTTCTTCCACTCCGGTCGACACAGTCACACTAATGGCATCTAGTTCTGAGGAGCTGGATGTTGTTAGTGTGACAACGGGAGAGACCAAGACTCGCCACTTCCCTCTCCCGTGAGCGAGGAGCTCATTGAGGTGCTTACTTGCGCTGTTGCCAAGCTCAACCTTGATTGGCCAGCCGAGAAGCAGGAGCAGCAGACCAAAAGCAAACTCGATGAACGCTTCCTACCATCTAGGTCTGCTCTACCTCCAAGTCGGGCACTACCGTTTTTTTCCGATCTCCACAGAGAGGTGTCGAGATTGTGGAAGAGACTGGTGTCACACCTCAAAGCCCCGACGTTGCCCACTAAGCCGCTAAAGACTACCTCAGCGCTAGTGGGCAAAGCGTACTTGGCAGCAGGTCAGGCTGCGGCATGCTTACATACGATGGCCATCATCCAAGCATACCAAGCCGACCTGCTGAAGGACTTGGGCGATAGTGAGGAAGTGGGGGCTGACTTCATCCACGAGCTACATCAGTCAGCAGATTTAGCGCTCCGTGCCACCAAGGAGACGGCCAAGTCTATCGGCCATTCTATGGCAGCCCTTGTGGCCACAGAGTGTCACCTATGGCTAAATCTGTCTGACATCAAGGATCATGATAAGATGTTCCTCTTGGATGCCCCACTGAATCCGTCTGGCCTCTTCGGTGACGCTATCACCACTGTTACCGAGAGGTTTCAGGAGGTGAGGAAGCAGGCTGCTGCTATGCAGCAGTTTCTTCCTCGCCATGCCCAAGTCCCTTCGGCTGTTGGGCAGAGTACGAGCTCCTCGCACCACAGACAACAGCAGAAGCAGAGCGTTGCTACCCGTGCTCCCCCTCCGAGGAGTTGGGAGGTGGAGCGACGCTCTCAGCCGAAGCCCTCGAAGGGCAAGACAGATCTGAGGGCTGTCATTGCGGCTAAGAGGGCTTCGGTGAAGAAACCCTGACGCCATGAGTGTCAGGGTCCTGAGGGTGGTCCCCACCAGAGACAAACGGTGTTCACCTCTTTTAACGGTGCCCATATGTCTTTGGTGCCCTCAGGGAGGCGCTCTGCCAACCTCGCCGAAATGCCGGGGCGCAGTAGTTCCTCGTGTCACCCGAGGGTGGCGCACTTTCTCTGTATTCAGTTCAGTTGTTCCCTGCCGGGGCTCTGCTTCAGGGCATTGTGCTGGCTGCCCATATTCCACCAGAGGCCAGCCTCGAGAGGCTGGTTCCCTTAGTAGATTTTTTGTCAGAGTGGAAAAATCTGTCAAAAGTATCTCAGTGGGTCCTGTAAACGATAGAAAAGGGGTATGCGATTCAGTTCAGAACACGCCCACCTCGATTCAACGGGGTCCTACCCACTGTGGTGGGCCCCGAGCAGGCTCTGGTGATGGCACAAGAAGTAGAGACTCTCTTGCGAAAGGAGACTATAGAAAGGGTTCCTCCTCCCAGCAGGGAATCAGGGTTTTACAGCCGCTATTTCATTGTGCCAAAGAAAGACGGGGATTGCGTCCGATCTTAGATCTGCCTCAGCTGAATCGAACAGTAGCGAAGCTCAAGTTCAAAATGCTGACAGTCAAACACATTGTGTCTCAAATCAGATCCGAGGACTGGTTTCTGACTGTAAGACTAATGCCGGACTGTCTGGACTGAGAAAGGGCTATTCGTTGAGTAAACAAAGTAAATTAACATTCGAACTCTCGCTTGCAAATTAGCATCCCCATTTGAGATGCAATCACATTGAGTCAATCACACCTCAGTATTACCTTAATCTACATTTCCTTTCCTTCACCGCCTCTTCCCCCATCTCTCCTCTCTACATGCAAAGATGACCTGAAATTCACCCAAAATCTATATGGTTTAATGTGAACAGGTATCGTACAAATTATACATGTTTGGTATCATTTGAAATGTCTCAGTGCGAATGGTACAAAGGTCTCATTCCCACAGAAGTAAACCAGAAGGTAATAAAGGTTTAAAGATTTTAGAGTTATTTTGCCCTTTGTAGTGGGTGTGACCACCTTCACCAGGTCTTTCATGCAAATGGACTTCTGTCCCTAAAAGGTGTAAACTACTCAGTCTGGGACCCTGATGCAAATTCAAATCGTGAAGTCATGTTTCCATTTGAAAGAAGTTTCTGTCTTAATATATAATACTGGACTTCCTGCAGGAAAGATTTTCTTCAGGGTTATCCCCCTCCATGCTAAAGGTGTACATGGCTGCCTTAGCTGCTTACCATGCTCCTTTCAGTGGGGTATCTTTGGGGAGACACCCGCTTATTACTCGTTTCCTCCGTGGCACTTTGAGGCTGCTGTACGCACGAGAGTACCGGCTTGGGATTTGGCCTTTGTTTTGCAAGGCCTTTCTTTGGCCCATCAAAGAGGTGCCAGAAAAGTTTCTTAGCACTTAAAACAGTGTTTCTGCTCATACAGGCCCTGTCGGTATCTCCATCATGCCTCGAATTTGCGCCTGGTAATGTTAAGGCTTTCCTTCATCCCAGACCAGGATATATACCCAAGGTCCTCACTAATCCTGTGAGACCTATTGTGCTGCAGGCCTTCTGTCCTCCTCCTTTTACGACGTTGGACCAGGAAAAGCTTAATCTGCTGTGTCCAGTCAGGGCACTGGATGCGTATGTCCACAGAGCTTCCATGTGGAGAAAAGCTGATCAGCTGTGGGTCTCCCAGCATCCAAGCAGAGAATGAGCAAGTGGGTGGTCGAGGCCATCTCACTTGCTTACGAGTCAGTTGGACAGCCTTCACCATTGGCTGTTAGGGCTCATTCGACCCGGAGTATGGCTGCCTCTAAGGCTTTAATTTCAGGGGTATCCCTAAATGACATTTGTGATGTGGCAGGCTGGTCCTCACCGCATACATTTGTGAGGTTTTATGAATTAGACCTCGGCTCCACTCCAGGGGCGCAGGTGCTTCTGTAATGTGTGCGCCTCGGCTTCACACGTACGGTCACTTGCTCATATGGCGGCGTTGGCATTGTCGTTCCCATAGCGACTACGCAGCGCGAGTTCCCTTGAAAGGGAATGTCTCAGTTATGTATATAACCTTAGTTCCCTGAATAGGGAACAAGATGCTGCATTGCCCTGCCATACTCCCGGCATGCCCGTAAGCGACTTGCTTCAGTATTTCAGAAGCTGAATGTGAGTGTTTTCGGGCCAGCTTTATAGTTCCTGGTCAGTGATGTCAACCGCCTATGACGTACCGTCTCCCGATTGGACAGATTTCATACGTGCTTCATGACGACATCATGCAGAGGCGTTCCCATAGCGACTACGCATATACATAACCGAGACGTTTCTGTCACTCTAGTGGCACCTAGTGGAGTTACAAAAATACAGCATATTTTGCAAATGCAACTTTCACATGTCGCGCCTCCATCGACTTAAACATCACAGACGCTCTTGCTTGTGAAGGCATGTCTCAACAGGTAAATGTAGGCCACTCTCAATAAAAGGTCCAACATATATAAATATTTTTCACTGTGTTGCTATGTGTCATGAGCAAGCAACTGAGTAAACTAACATCAGCAGATTGAATGAAAATGCAAATTCACTCTCTGACAGAAGGTGGAACAGCAGTGATATAGCATTTCCCTGTTTACCGCTATACACAAATCAACGCTGCGTTTATAAATAGGCTACTACTTTATATGGAGATAAGAGGAAAAGCCATCAAAACATTTCTGAAGACAGTTCCCTTAAGAGATACATTCATATAAACCCCAATTCAATATTTATATTATTCTTCCTATATTTCTCAAAAAGTGAGCTTGTGCATGGTAGAGTATATGCCCAGCCAGGAGAGCTCTCACAGCGTCCGATGGGAGACCAAGGCTCCAGGAGACCAATGCTCATGACATTGGACGGGTACACCTTGCAAGCAGACAGGCAGAAAGTAAAGCACAGAAGATTGACCGAGATTGGCTCTCGAGGCGTCCGATGGGAGACCAAGGCTCCAGGAGACCAGTGCTCATGGTATCAGACGGGTAAACCTCACCGGACGGAGAAGGATAACAAGATGGAAGCTGACCGGGAGGGCTCTCGCTGCATCCGACGGGAGAACAGTACTCACGGCATCGGATGGGTAAGCCTCGTCAGTGGTCAAGAGAAAGGTTTTTTTTAGAATACTGAGCTTCAGCGGGAGTAGAGGGGACATTACTGCTGCAGCAGTGGACAAATTTAGCTATAGAAACTGGGCTCCTATGGGAGAGGAGGGGACATCATTGTTGCGGCAGTGGAAAGGGTCAGTCAGACAAACTGAGCTCCTGTGGAAGCAGGGAGATAAAATCTATATCTCCTCAGCCATATGCATGGTATTGCTTATAGCTGTTTGGAATTATACTTAAAAAAATGTTACAGTGTTCTGCAAGTATGTAACATTTAAAAAGATACATTTTTTCAGGTTTACAGGAATTATTGGTTATTAGTTATATTTACAAGTAAGCAACTTAAAAGGAATAATGAGCACACTGCATCCTGTGTTTTCACTTTACTAAAGCCATCAATGATGCATTTCTAGAAATTAGATTAACTCTATTATTACTCACAATAAGTATTTATAAGAACACAATACAGCTATTAAGAATATTTTCACTAATTTGACAGAAATAAATGTGAATAAAAAGTCATTGTAACTATAATGTAATAACATAGCAATGCAGGTTGCATCTTTATAAATACATTCATGGAACCATACAACTGACTAATAAATATTTATAAATCAGTGTATAATGGATTCATGATGTGCTTGCTCATTATATACATTTTGTAAAATTTGAACACAAAAAGTTATAGTGCAGCTTTAACAACAGTGAAGCTGGGTTTTGAGTTACTTCAAAACAGAAACACATATATAACTATATAACTTTAAGTTTCTAATGGAGAACAGTGTGCCCCAAGGACTAGGCCTCATGCTGATAAACTGTAAAACGAACAGAGGTAAGTCTGCAGTATATGTACCTCTTGCTGTTGGTTGAATTGATTAGCTGAATGCTTTCTAATTGTGCTAATTATGTTAATTATCTGAACCTGCTCCTCCCGAAATTTGTTAATAAAACATCATTATGAGAGTGCGAGTGTTGCTGTGGTGCTGGATCATCACAGTCCAATCACTGCCATACTGATATTCAGATTAAATATTGGAAACATGATGAAAGCAGGAAGATCCAGAACTACATGAGTAACGTTTACTGACTATTGATTGGTAAGATCCTTAGAGAGGACGAACTATAACTACAGAAGAATGGAAAGAGTGTGTGAGTGAAGGTGGTTGTGAATGTGTGTAGATGTGTGTTAGTTACAGTATCAGAGAATGACACCGTTCCTCTGTCATAGTCCAGATACACTCTCACACGATCAAACGTTTGATGGACAGGAAAGCCAAATGGTTCAGACCATCCATACTGATGATACCACACACTCCAGACATCAGTGTTACAGAAATCACATCCCTTCCTCTGGATTGATGATGTAGTTACTCCAAGATTCCAGTATGAACTCTCTTTAAGCTCCACATCCCAGCAGTGTGCTCCTGAGTTAAAACCCTCTGAACCCAGAACACAGAGATAATCATCAAATCTCTCTGGATTATCAGGAAGAGGTTGATTGATCCCACTGTATCTCACACTGGTCAGATCATCAGACAGGACGAGATGTGGATGAGCAGTGTTTGGATCCAGAATCACAAGAGCTGATGAGACACAATCAACAGCTGATTTTATTCTGATATTCATATAATGATCAAGAGTGACCTGAACACAGATTATTATTAATTAGGACACTTGTCCTGTCAACACATCACACATTTTTCTCTGATCACTGTTAGTGCTGTTATTAGTTTCGCACTCATTTATATCATCAGTGTTTAACAGCATCAACTACAAACATTAAATATGTGATTTAGACATTTGTGTCCCATCAAGAGAAACTGATACATTGGGAAAGTTAAAATAACAAATCAACAATCATAGATCTGTTGTGCGTTATGCTTTAGATGAAAAACTGAAAGTGATCATCTTCATCTGATCATCTTCATTTTATTGGCTCTTATAGTCTGTGTTGGTTTAAAATAGTTTAGTCGTCCTGTCTGTTGTGTTTGACTTATGTTGGCTTGAGAAATTATTATTATTATTATTATTAACATTTTTGTGTTTTCTCATGTGGACGTATTTTTTTTATTTTTTTTTAAATTGAGGAAAAACTTGCACGTGAGACTAGGCTTTAGTCTCACGTGCAAGTTTTTCCTCAATTTAAAAAAATAAAAAAAAATACGTCCACATGAGAAAACACAAAAATGCATTATGAAGCACTATCAAGAGCATGCCAAACCAACAGGTGGCGAAATAACCCTAACCATAAAGCCATGTTGACCAATCAGCCTGAAAAAAGATTATTACTGGTTCTGATTCCGACATCACAAGCCAAAATCTCCAGTTTCACCGTCTACACAACAACACCGGAGTTTAATCTTCACCCTGGCAGGAGTTTTCATAAAGGTTTGGTTTCAGTGACCTGATACTGTTTACATGTGGACAAATGGCCAAACCGCATACAAAAAGCTGCGGTTTTGAAAATATCTGTGTTCATATGGACAGGGCCTAAGTTTTCTAATTGTAACTCCTCCTAACAACCACCAAACTCAGCTCAGACCTTCAGGCTGTTCTGACTCAGGTTGCTTTAACTTTTATAACCGATCCGACTTATGTTCTGTCTATCAGTTTGTGCCATGAAGCACCTTTAACTCTCCACCCATCCATCATTTTCAGTGTATGTGTGAGAGCTCAGATCTTCTGCAGTCAGACTCATTGTTTTGGATGATGTCCTGCATCTTCTTCCAGACTCTGAATGGCAGGTTGCCCAAGTAACGCGTCAGAACTGCAGCGGCTTTGGATCAGAACCAGAGAGACCAGAGACAGGAGCAGATCACTCACCTTTCCACTGAGACTGGAAACTCCTGCAGAACAAACACACCATTTATCATCAAGAACTCAATCAATGAACCAATGATCAACCAATGATCTGAAATCAGACCTTCAGAAAGCAGACGTCATTGGCTTTCATCATCCTCCTCCATGTCTTTGATTGTGTGTGAAAGAGCTGAGACGTGTCTGTTCATCTCCTCCAGCTTCTTCATCATCATCTGCTTCTTCTGCTCCTCTTCCTCCCTCAGTGCAGTGATTGTAGCTTCTTCTTCATCTCTGAGAAACTGATGAAGCTTCTTAAACTGCTGTTTAATCTGATGCTCTGTGTGCTCAGCTTGAGACTGAAATCAAATCACATACTATGGAGTTAATATTGTGCCATAATTAAACAAACAAATCCACCATTTTGCAAAAAAACACAATCTGCTTTGCAAAGGAAAACTCAACTGGCAAACAAGCAGAAAGTGATGTGCAAATACAAAGGTCAGTTTGCAAATATATGTATTGTGTTTTACAAATATAAGTAAATGAGCCTACATATTTCACAAATAAATACAAACCATCCTACAAATGGCATGTAAAATTTGAACAAATACCAAATCTAGTGCATACACTTGCATTTTTATGAGATCTCTCGGCTTGATTTTCTCACAAATGTGTGCAGGCAGGTTTTCTCACAAATGCAGTTGAGCAACTTCCTCTTCCAAAACAGCAGAAAGCGCTTTGCTATGGGTTAATTTACGTTAGTCTCCTGAGAGAAGCCCTGAAAGTTTACAAGAAGTTTTCAGCTGACGAAAATGAGTGGTGAGCAGGTGCACTCAAAAAAAATTTAACCCCAAAAATTAAAACTTATGTAATTCAATTGCATATAAAATTTCTATCCATTTTAATCACATAAATCCAATGTAAAAAAGTTAACTTTTACTTAAGCTTCCCCATCATGTTCAGTTGACTTGAATTAATTAAATAAAGGTTATGTTAACTGATAAACTGCAATTTAAGCTTGTGTAATACATAAAACTTACTCTTTTAATATAACCTATTCTTACTTGCTTTATATAACTACCTTAAATTAATTTATGTATATTAAATAAATGGTCAAACACATGTTACATTCATAAAAATGTATTGTCTCAATTGCTGCAGGAATAATAAGAAACATCCAATCTGACAAAAAATAGAACACAATGCAGTATTTCACAAGTTAAGACAACTGTTTACAGCAGTTTTGTGCTTTCTCCGAAACTAACACAATGGTTATGGCTCCTTGTTTGACTTTTTAGTTTTAAGTCTGTGTGCCAAAAAGTTCATAGATCAACAAGGAACCAAATTTCAACATCAAGCATTATTTTCATATATTAAAGGTAACATTGGGATCTCTCTGCATAGTATGGTAGTCAGTTTGTGCTTTTGCTTGTCTGAAACTTGATACATAACAGTAAATGGTTACATTCCTTGTAAACGTGTAAAAAAAAAACAAAAAAAAAAAAAAACAATCAGGACACTTGGGGAAAAAAGAAAAGCAATTTGAGGGATTATATTTGACTTTACATATAACAGGTTTTCTGTTATCTGTCACATTTCAGCATTTAGACATTCAGCAGCCCAAGTGTTCTACTCACAAGTTAACTTCCTGGACAAGGAATAGCACAAGGGCTAACATCTCTGTTAAAGGGTTAGTTCACCCCAAAATTAAATTTCTTTCATTAATTACTCACCCTAATTTTGCTCCAAACCCCTAAGACCTTCATTAATCTTCAGAACACAAATTAAGATATTATGTGTGTACAACCTCAGCTGCGTAGGAGACTGACATAAAAGGGAAGAAAGTCGGGGTTTTTTTTTGTTGTTTTTTGCACTCAAATAGTATTCTTGTCACTTCATAACATTAAGGTTGAACCACTGCAGTCACATTGACTATTTTAACAATGTCTTTACTACCTTTCTTGAATGTGGTAGTTGTGTTGCAGTCTATCTGAGGTCAGGTAGCTCATGGATTCCATCAAAAATATCTTAATTTGTGTTCTGAAAATGAATGAAGGTCTTACAGGTGTGGAATGACATGAGGATGAGTAATTAATGACAGAAATTTCATTTTTAGGTGAACTAACCCTTTAAAAATATCAGAGTTAGAGGAAGCCAGAAGGTGCATTAGTAGTCTCTTGATTTGAGTTAGTGTCATTGGTTCATAGTGTCATTGATCATAGTCTTCAATTCAATGTTTCTTAGGTTTCAAAGTTTCTAAGTCCTTCCAGTGGATCGAAACATCTATGTGATGTCCTAAAATCTAAATTCATCAGTACCTTCTTGAAGAATTCAAAAGTGAATTTGAGACTCGGAGCATAGCTTGATTGCGTAGATCAATCCAAACAGCAAACAGCATCCAAAGGAAAAACTCCTAAGTGTTGTAGTAGTTTTAAACCATCTGTTGCTACGCCAACATCCACTGGCTCATCCTCAGCACTTTCTTTAAGGGTCACAAAAGGGCCCAGAGTGGTCTCAGAAATTCCTCCCTCAGTTCCTTCAGGATTGCAGTCCTAAGCAAGTAAATGAACGAATGAATAAATATATAACACCTTGTTTAGTATACTATATGTGTAGGTCATTACAAAAAATATATATACAGTACAAACCTGGAATTCTGGAAGAATTCTGGAGAACAGGAAGTGTTGTAATGTCCCTATTGAGATACACACACAGACTCTTTTGAAGTGTATAGCTTCGCACTGAAAAATATGACACAATATTAAAAACAGGGATTGATTATAGTTCAATCTTTGTAATTAGTTCCAAAGAACTGTAACGCAATTTACCACACCTTGTCTGCAACTGCAGTGTGTGTGATATCTTTTGTCCAGAAGCTCCTTTGCTGCTGAAAACTTTAATTTGATCAACAGTGTATCTGTCCAGCTGCTATGAACGTTGACAGAAGTGGCACAGTCGTTATCCGCATTAATTCCGCTTTTATCTGAGAGGAAAAAAGGAAGAAGGAAGAGATGGAGGCCTACTGTAGAGGAAACTATAGTAATTTACAAAAAAAATCTAATGTAAATGTAAATAACAAAAACACTTACTTAATTTACTGTGAACAGGTTGACTGAATCTCTCCTCAAAATGTCCAAGTTTAATCTTAGAATGTTTCAATTACTTAAACATACTGGATAGTTCTGTGATGCTTCTTCACACACTTTACGTTGCCACAAAACTCACATATCTGAAAGTCAAAAAACAGAAAATCGACATCAACAATTTTACAAAGAAATTAAACGAGTAAATTTTAGTTTTAATACAAGAAATATGAAAAAATATTACACATACCATAATTGAGTTATTGTCCCACTGATGAGGTTTCTGAAATAGTAATAGATGACATACACTTTATTATTATTATTTATATATTTTTAATGAAATTACGACTTGAAAAGAATTCATGTTCCCTTTCATGGACACGACTTTTAACAGGATTTTTATTTTTTTTAGTTTATATACAGTTGAATGACAAACACACTCTGTCAATGTTTTGGTATATTTCAAAACTATATTTCAAGCAAAGTAAAATGCACATCGAGATGACAAAGCAGGTATTTATATATATACTTGTAAAAGTACACAGTCAGTTGAATACATATCTCGAAATGATCAAATTTACAAATACTTGTAAGACAATATAATATATAGATAACGTATTCATTAACGTAGATAACGTATAAGTTACAATAATGAAGGGTATTTGAGCAACGTTTTGGCTTATTTGCAAAGCAAAACGTTAGCAAAGAACGCTGAAATGACGAATCTGTTATTAAAAAAATAATTATAATAATAACTCGTAATCTATCTAAATGCGAATATGATGCACGGTGCACCGTCAAGTCGACAGCATAACGTTATCTTAAAATGATCACAGTTACATATACTCCTTTTAGATGAGAAGACCTAAAATAAAAGTTAATAACGGTCAATTCGCTTTAGCAAAAATGCGCCTTCACGCTAAAACTAAGAAAACAAGATAGAATAAACATAAAAATGGTTATTGTTTAAGTTTAAATCATTAATAAAAATATCTTACCTTGTAAAACATCCACATCTCTTCATCCAAATCTTCCTTTTCGCTGAGTCAGACAGTAGATCGCCATTGCGCCTTCAGTTGTTTTTTGAACTCAGACTTCAGTGAGCATGCGCAACACTTGCATTTGCGCCTTATGGCAACAAATTAAGTATAGTTTATGTAATTTGATCAGGTTGGTCTTGTATCCATTTCATTCATGTTGTATAAAAGTAATTTGGAGTAATAATAGGTATTTTTATTAGTTTTTAAATATGTTTTATTCGATTTTTTTGCTTAATTTCAAATAGTGGCAAGAATCTTTTTGAAGGATCATGTGACACTGAAGACTGGAGTAATGATGCTGAAAATTCAGCTTTGATCACAGGAATAAATTACATTTTGAAATATACAATAGAATCCAGTTACTTTAAATTGCAATAATATTTCACAGTATTACTGTTTTTACTTTATTTTTGATCAAATAAATACAGCCTGGGTGAGATTAAGAGACTACTTTCAAAAACATAAAAAATAAAAAAAACTTAATGTTTACAAACTTTTGACTGGTACTGTACATGCAGTGAAGATAATCAATGTAAGCGTTGCCTGAACCAACTTTGTGTGGCTATTATTAAAAAAAAGAAAGAAAAAAAAAAGAGGCAGATTGGTGTTTTATAACATGTTTTGTTTAACATGTTGCTGGTGGTTATACCAGAGTGAGCCGAGTGATGTTATCAAGATTGCTGCTGTTGCATTTTGCAGATAATGTAGAATTACCAAACTTTGCGTTCTTGGTATTGAGAAATGCCCAATTTACCTGTTCACCGCTCATTTTCGTCAGCTGTAAATTCCTTGTAAACTTATTTTGTATACGTGATTATTTTGTTTTATATATAACTATATATGTCATGAAATTTGTTTTGATGTATGTTTCTATCTTTTATTTCTCCTATTCCATTGTATTTTATTGGTATGTTCTTGTAAAGCACTTTGAGATGCAACTTTTAAAGGCACTGTAAAACAAAGTTTACTATTATTAGTAGTATTAGTATTATTATTAGTATTATTAGGCTTCTCTAGGGAGACTAGCGTAACTTGACCCATAGCAAAGCGCCATCTGCTGTTTTAGAAGAGGAAGTTGCTCAACTGCATTTGTGAGAAAATCGTCTCAGGTTACGTATGTAACCATAGTTCCCTGAGAACAGGGAACGAGACTCTGCGTTGCCACGCTTTGGGGAACGTCACACGTGACTCGGTGTCTGAAAAACCAACTATCCAACAACGCCAATGCTCATTGGCCGGTGACAGCCTATGACGTCATAGGGGCGCGACCCGGATGTATAAAAGCGCGCCCGCGGGAGCAGTCATTATCCATCGTCTTGAAGGGACTGCCCAGCAGGCCGCCTGAAGCATGGCAAAGGAACGCAGAGTCTCGTTCCCTGTTCTCAGGGAACTATGGTTACATACGTAACCTGAGACGTTCCCTTTCGAAGGGAACTCAACTCTGCGTTGCCACGCTTTGGGGAACGATATACCAACGCCGCCATGATTAAGGAGAGTGCCTGCCAAAAAATATGGCTGAGGCAAAGACCTCAAGGCAGTTCTCAAACTGCCCAGCAACTCCCCCTCGGGTCACACCAGGCTGTCAGTGACAGCATTCCCTTTGGCCAACAGCCCAAGCTGAACTTCCAAAAGACTACTACCTTTTTCTTTCAACAAATAGAGCCTAAAGAAATCGCTAAGGCGTCCGGGACCCACTTTCCCGAGGGAAAAAGTGGTCCCTTTAAGGGAATGTGGCCAAGGAACCAAAGGGAACCTCGGCCAGCCACTCTTGAGGGGAACGGGGTCACCCTCATTGCCACCAGGGAGGCCGACCTGGTCTTCTATGGGAACAGACTTAGTCCAGGCCAACCCTGTCTGAATACAGAGCCTCTAGAATGCATTCTTGAAGAAGAAAATAGGTAAGAGTGACTGCAGAAAGGCAGAAACCAGCTCAGACCCACGCGTAGAGACGGGCATCCTGGAGAGCAGAACTCAGCTGAATGCTATGAACCCTCATATCGAGGGGAGATAATCCGCTCACCTAGGATCTACCCAGTGCTTAATTAACGCACTGAGGAGGCTGTGCGCTGAAAACCCTGAAAGGGGAGCACAAACCAGCCTAGGGCTGATTCTTAAGATGGGGCCTGTTGAAGGCCTAACCATCATAACCAGCTTAGGGAGCTAAGCACTATTACCAAAACCAACCCCAAGGGGGAAGCGCAGAGCTCACCTAACAGGTAGACTATGCCAAGAGCACATAATCATGGAGGCCCGGGAGGGACTTACAACATGACAACAGAAGTACACTCCAGAAACGACCTGTTTTAGTAAAACTACCTGTCTAACGTACAGAGACAGAAAACTTCCATGGCAGCCGTGGGAAAGCTGCACAGTGCTCCTTAATAATCCACCCAACACAATCCGACAAGCAGTGTACTCAGTAAAAAACACTTTTTACTCTTTAAACAAGAGGAGTACAGCGTACGCCAACACGTATTAAGGAAGGCCTGGAAGGCCTATAACCTCAACAAACACGTGGCATCAGCTCGTGGTAGTGTTTAGGTCCCAAGCCAGGTAAACAACCCGCAAAAGAGGGGGTTGAATCTACCACTTGGGCCCCTGGCCAGCGAAAGTGTATATGACTAGTTCTCAGAGAGAAATACACCCAAAACAAACACCAGTATGTCCAATAAAGGCGGCCCGCAGGCTTAGCATCCTTCAGGACACACGGTGTAAGTCTCGTGGCCGTTTCCAGGAGCACACAGATCCAGCCTAAGCGCTAGGTGGCTCTTAGCTCAACTAGAATCATCGACTCAGAGGCAACAATAGGTTAAACCAAACCTCAGTAAGGTTTCACTACTGACATCTCATCCAGAGCCGCACAGAAAAACACAATCTGTGCCAACATGTAAACTAAAAAGGAGGCCTGAAGGGGCCTGCCGATTCAATGACACGTGGCTTCAGTTCGTGAATTTCCAGGGAACCAAGCTACAGGGAACCAGCTCAAACCCAATTAACTACGGGAAGCTAACTGCTACCTGTGCTAGGCTACACTTTCCAAACTGGCAAAGTACCCTAAGTTCTGTGACTAAAGGGAACCATACACAACCAACATGGCTTAAGGGAGGCTAGTTGAGCCTGCTACCTCAAACAAACATGCTGCAGGGCCTGAAGCAGTGTAAAAACCAAAAACAGTATGTGAGCAGACTGAAATCTATTACACAGCAGTATAAAACTATTGCTAACTAGAAGGAGGCTGAACAGTCTAGCCTACAATCACCGTTATATGCAATATAGCTGATAAACAGATAACTGAAAAGGGAGCTGACAGATACTAACTTTTCTCAAAAAGTGATCTAGCTACCCTGAGTATGCAATCCAACAGGTGATGCACTCAGTAACACTGGGGAAAGGATTCACCAGCACTTACATAGAGGCCGCTTTTAAGAAGGCCTACTATCATAAGCGGGTGCCAACCTGTGGCAGCATATCAAGCTCACATACCAAATGTAGGGCAACCGTCTAGAACTCAAAGGAAACTATTGAAATACATGCCATTTGACAGAGAGAAAAAATAAAATCATTGCTACAGATTCTCAAATCTGTTCCAAGCCTTAGAGGACAGAGCCAAAATGCTGGCATAGTCAACTCAAACTTGAAAATATCAAGTGGCTCGGAAGAAAATATTTTTTCCTCTCAGCATGAATGTTCTAGAGAGTGGGGCCTAGCAACATTAATAGCATAAACTTATCTACGCAAAGATAAGGGCCTACCACCTGAGAAACAGCATCAGGTCTCTTAACAGAGCAGTCTAAAAACCTAGCTGTTACACTCATCGTTGCACCTACATAAGCAATGGGATAATCTGGGCAAAAAATTCAGCCACTCCCTCAGGAGAAGGCCAAAAACTAAAATACATATGGGAAAAATTTATGCATACACCATACATACACTTAGTTCTAGCCTGGCCAAAAACATACAGGCCTATTCAAAATAACAGGCGCTATAATAAGCCTGATCTCTACCTAGAAATTTCAGATAAGAAATACAGCAAAGATCACAGCCATCGCGCTGGGCGGCCAGTTAGGATCGCCACAAACGCATAAACTGAAGTGATGAGCGCCAGCTCAAACTATACTGACAACAGTCGAACGGCAGAACATACAGAGAGAAAACTGAACAGCAGCCATTCTGTGGCTCGCTCAGTCAGTCTCAACACTCCAGATTTTGCCCAAAAAACCCCTATTACATATTTACTGTTACACATTCAGGAAACAATACAGGAATAAAAACAAGGTCGAACATTTAAGCGATTAAATCAGACCTTGTCTTACCTTCCCACGGCTTGAAGACCAGAGATTCCTTCCACGTTCTTTCATCGTAGAAGAATGATATCCCCGGTTCCATAAGCCTACGAACCTTTTCACTATCAAGCCAGAAGGCGGGCCTTCAGAAAAAGTTTCATCATGGGCCGGCCACCGGCCTGACTGTTCCAAGGTGTTATCCTGAACATGCACAGATTAGAATTAAAAACATATCCCGGGAGGACGAAGAAAAGGGGCGAAGGAAAGTACCAAATCCTCCCTCGCCCAGAGAGGAGAGCAATCAGCGGCGTTGATCACGCCGCCGATTGATCACCTCCCTCAGATCACCTCTCCTTTTCTTCGCATCCCGCCGCTTCTGAGACTTACTCCGAGGTGGAGGAGGTGCTCGAGTGGCGACGCTGGATCTCTGACCCTGCCTCTGAGCCTCGGCTCGAGGCGGACCAGAGCCTCCCGGTTGTCTGGGCCCAGAATCGGACCTGAGCGGTATAAAACTCTTAAACGCTGCTGAGCGCGCCCTCGCCTCCCTAAACTTTCCAACGACCGTCTCAACGGAACCGCCGAAAAGTTCAGATGGCGAGACCGGGGCATCGAGGAGAGAGCCCTTCTCTTTCTCCCCGATGTCCGCCATGGTCAACCAAAGGTGCCTCTCCGTAGCCACCATAGCCGCCATCGATCTCCCAATCGAGGCGGCTGTTTGCTTAGTGGCACGGAGAGCCAAATCCGTGGTTTGGCGCAGCTCAGCCACCGCATCAGGGGACAAACCCTGCCCCTGATCCAGGTCCTTCAGCAGGTCAGCCTGGTACGCTTGCAACACCACCATAGTGTGCAAAGCAGCACCAGCCTGGCCCGCAGCAGCATATGCTCTGCCGTTCAAACGAGATGTCATCTTAAGGGGTTTGGACGGCAGAACCGGAGCCTTCAGTGTCGGCGCGCTACCCGTGACGAGATAGTTAGCAAACGTCTCGTCAATAGGGGGCATCGACACATACCCATGCTGGCCCAATTCCTCCACATCAGCGAAATTACCCCGCTGATGCAAATGAATCCTAGCCGAGTATGGGTTCTTCCATGCCTTCCCCACCTCAACATGTAGGTCGGGAAGGAATGGAAGGCTCGCAGGAATTATAGGGTTGTGGTCGGAGAGAAACCGTTCGTCCAATCTGCCACGAAGGGGCTCTTTCCTGACGCGCTGCCACGGCAGCTGCAGCCTGCCTGCAGCGCGTTCCACAACCTCCAATAATTCCACATATGCTGGACAGGGAGGCTTGGAAGGGAAAGAAGCAACCTCAGTCACTTCTCCCTCTTCCAAAGCCATCTCCTGCTCTCGGGGGCTCTCAGCCAGAAGAGCACTCGCTCCTGGATCCGATGATGTCAAGGAGATGGCATCATCATCATCCAGAAGCTCATCCCCGCCAGCCGCCGCTTGAGGTTGAGAGACCGTGACACCTCTCTCAAACTTAGCGGCGAGCTCCACCTGCGACCCCCAAGAATGCAGCCGCCGCTCGGCCTCAGCACGAGCAGGACCAGATCCTCCGGGCACAGGTGTAGACGTCTCTCCCCTCGAGAAGAGCGTCAGGCGGGAACGGAGCGTTCTCATGGGAAAACGCTCACACAGCTCACAGCCAGTGTCCTCAAACGCTGACCGTGCGTGCTCTTCTCCCAGACATAATACACATAGGGTGTGAGGATCCTCCGGGGTCAGAAACCTCGGGCAAGGATCCGCACACTTCCTAAAACTTTTGCCCTCAGACATAGTCTTTAGATACTCACAGTTTCGAATTAGAGAAATCGGACAGTGGCAAGACACAGGCAGTCCCTGAAAGACGAAAAGATAATGACTGCTCCCGCGGGCGCGCTTTTATACATCCGGGTCGCGCCCCTATGACGTCATAGGCTGTCGCCGGCCAATGAGCATTGGCGTTGTTGGATAGTTGGTTTTTCAGACACCGAGTCACGTGTGACGTTCCCCAAAGCGTGGCAACGCAGAGTTGAGTTCCCTTCGAAAGGGAACTGCCTGCACACAATTGTGAGAAAATCAAGCCGAGAAATCTCATAAAAAGGCAAGTGTACAATTGTAACAGACAGGTGTGTGTATGTATGCACTAGATTTGGTATTTGTTCAAAGGTTACATGCCATTTGTAGGATAGTTTGTATTTGTTTCTGAAATATGATGTAGGCTCATTTATTTATATTTGTAAAACACAGTACATATATTTGTTACTCCTCTGCATTTTCGCTCAAACTGACCTTTGTATTTGAACATCACTTTCTGTTTGTTTGCAAGTCGAGTTTTCCTTTGCAAAGCAGATTGTGTTTGTTTGCAAAATGCTGGATTTGTTTGTTTAATTATGCCACAATATTAACTTCATAACATTCACTTCATCTCAGTCAACACACATTCAATCATCTCAATCAACTCTCATCAACACTTTACATCATTCATATCCAAGATAACGTCTCGGGTTACGTATGTAACCCTGGTTCGCTGAATAGGGAACGAGACACTACATCGAGACACTTTGGGAACGCCACTGCATGATTACATCGTGAAGCACTTGTGAAATCGTCCAATGGCGTGATGGAACGTTATAGGTGGGTGACATCACAGACCAGGAAACTATAAAGCATGCCAAGAACAAAGAATGCTAGCTACTGATAGGCTAAAGCAAGATGCTCACAGGCAGGCAGGGAACATGGCAAAGCGACGCAGCATCTCGTTCCCTATTCAGGGAACCAGGGTTGCATACATAACTTGAGACATTCCCTTTCATGGGAACTCGAGCTGCATCAAGACGCTTTGGGAACCTCATCCCCACTACTCCATAATGCCAAGTGCTTGTCTACGGTGAGGACCAGCCTGCCGCATCACAAATGTCATGAAGGGGAACCTTAAAATTAAAGATTAAATCTAAAGGTGAGGGCTGTCCGGTAGACTCATAAGCTAGTGAGATAACCTCAACCACCCACTTGCTCATTCTTTGCTTGAATGCAGGACTCCCCTTCCTGGGGGACCCATAATAGACAAACAATTGGTCTGTTTCATGCCACAGGGCAGCTCTGTGGACATACGCATTTAATGCCCTGACGGGACATAGCAGATTATGTTTTTCCTGATCTGAGTAAATGGTGGAGAACAAAAGGCCTGCAGCACAATAGGCCCTTGGACATTGGTGGGGACCTTGGGAACATAAATAGGTCTAGGATGAAGAAAGGCTTTCACCATACCAGGTACAATTTCAAGGCACAAAGAAGCAACAAACAGTGCTTGTAGATCTCTGATTCTTTTGAGAGATGAGATAGCAAGTAAGAAGATAGTCTTTAGGGTGAGGAATTTTTCTGAAACCTCTTCAAGGGGCTCAAAGGGAGCCAGAGTCAGTCCTTCCAAAATGATAGACAAGTCCCAGGCCATAAATTTAGTTGCATACAGTTTCCTCCTAGAGGGAGCTCTGGATTGGAGTAAGGTCTCCACAACCTTGGCTGAGAAACCAGATTCTATGAACCTAGCCCCCTCAGGGGCCAGGCCCACAGCTTCCACAACTCTGGGTGGGGGTGAAGTATCGTGCCTCCCGCTTGAGACAGAAGGCCCTACCTGACAGGAATCTCCAGAAGAGAGCCGTCGACGAGGGACACTAGGTCCGAAAACCACACTCGGGTTGGCCAGAAAGGGGCTACCAATATGAGACGGATCCACTCCCATTGAACCCTCTCCAGAATTCCTCGGAGCAGAGCAATCAGGGGAAAGGTGTGCAGACGTAGCCTCAGCCACATTTGTACCATAGCGTCCAGTCCTAGAGGAGCTGGATGAGATAGAGAGAACCACATTGTACAGTGTGTTGTTTCCTGAGATGCAAATAGGTTGACTTCTGCATGACCAAAATTCTTCCACAAGAGCTCCACCACCTCAGGGTGGAGTCTCCATTCCCCAGGCCTTGGCCCCTGCCTCGACAGGATGTCTGCCCCCACATTCTCATGCCCTGGGATGTAAGCTGCCCTCAGCGAGAGCAACTTCCCTGGGACCCACAGGAGGATCTGATGGGCCAGCTTGCAAAGGTGACGTGACATCAGACCCCCCTGATTGATATAAGAGACCACCGACATGTTGTCTGTGCGGACCAACACGTGATAGCCCCCCAGGTCTGGGAGGAAGTGAATGAGAGCCTTAAACACAGCAATCATTTCCAGCCGATTTATGTACCAGGAAAGAAGATGGCCCTGCCACAGACACTGAGCCGAGCGACCACTCATGATCGCCCCCCAACCTGTGAGAGACGCATCCGTCGTTAGCATTATGCGATGACAAGGAGCTCCCAACACAGGCCCTTGGGACAGGAACCAAGGCTTTTTCCACAAGACTAAGGCACGAAGGCATTGTCGCGTGACCTTGATCATGCGAAATGGATTTCCCCTCGGGGAGAATCCCTTGGTCCTGAGCCACCACTGTAAAGGTCTCATGTACAGCAGGCCAAAATGTATCACGTTGGACGCAGCTGCCATCAGACCTAACAGTATCTGAAACTATTTTACAGTGAGTGACTGGCCTAGTTTCACCCCCTTTACGGCTGAGAGGATTGAAGCAATGTGAGCAGGAGAAAGACGTGCCTGCATCATAGTCAAATCCGACACCACGCCTAGAAAAGTGGTTCTCTGAGCTGGAAGAAGCACACTTTTCTTGGCGTTAAATCTTAACCCCAACTTCCATATATGAGCGAGAACGAAATCTCGATGCTGAACCGCTATAAGCGAATTCAATATGCGAATACCTTGGAGTCTTAGTGGAGCCAGAGCTGCATCCACACATTCATGAAAGTACGGGGTGATAACGCTAGGCCGAAAGGAATAACTCGATATCGATATGCTTCGCCCCCATAAGCAAATCTGAGTAACTTCCTGTGTTGAGGATGGATGGATACATGAAAGTACACGTCCTTGAGATCTGTTGTCACTGACCCCAGGCTCTCTGTGGGGGAGCACGGGTAGCGACACTTTGTTTTTGTTGCACTAAATGTGAGGAGCTCGTAGATGGCCGAGACTGCTGTCTCAGGGGGATGAGAGCGACGGGGAAGAAACCTCTAGAACGCCGCCACTTGTTTTTTTTAGACTCCTGGAACCTCTCAACGACTGAAGTGACAGAGTCGCCGAAGAGGCCCCGAGGAGAAAGTGGGGCGTTCAGAAGGAAGCTTTTATCCTTGTCTTTAATATTAGATGAGTTTAACCAGAGATGCCTCTCCGTGGCCACTAGGGCTGCCATAGAATGGCCGATTGTTTTAGCCCTCTCCTTGGTGGTTCGGAGAGACAAATCCATAGCTCGATGCAGCTCTTCACTCAAAAATAACTCTTTGAACGAACATAAAAAAATCATGGAAAGGATTTCCACATGATTAAATTGCTTTATTTCAGCATTATGCAATTCTGTTATTCCAATTTAATGTACTTACATTGGGTCAACTTAATTTATTAAGGTTGATTCAACTTATTTACTATGGTTGGGCACAGCTTAATTTAATAGTGTCAGCCCAACTAATTTGCAATGTTTTGGAAAATAAATAAAAAGCAATAAATAAATAAATAAAATGTAAATTGTTTTCATATACATTGATTTTTACAATTAATTCTTCTTGTTTAATTTTGTGATTTATATAACTTTTGTGATGTTCTGTGTTAGAAATCTAGATGTGATACTGGATTCATCCTAAATTGCCTTAACCAAAAACATTGTAAAGCCTAAATTGATCACAAGTCCATTGGTGGCAATGGTTTTACAATCAACATAAGCTTACAATGCTTTTGGGAAATGCATTCCAGAGCACTACCACAGTGATTACTTTCTTATTAAAGTAATTTGAAAGTTTGTTAGCAGGCCCTCAACCCAAGCACAAGTGCAACACTTCACCACAATGGTAACCCTAAAACTATTAATTAACAGAAACTTTTAAATACCAACATAATAGAACAGTAAACATTAAAAAGTCTTTCCATTTTCTCATCTTCCTAAAAAACTGCTTGAAATAACACTTTATTTCAACATTTACACTCTTAGTTCAGCCCCTTTGCAAAGCATGATGGGAAGTGAAAATCCTGTTTGATTGAGTCCTGGTTGGGTTTACTTGATTTAAACATGTTATTTTAATATGAAAACATCAAGTTAAGTCAAAGAGTAATCGTTTCAAGTCAATTTAACATGAATCAATCACATTTAAACCAGAAACCTGATACAATGGTGTTGAATCAAAATAAATTGTTTAAATAAACTGAACAGCATCAAAACATTTTTTTTTGAGTGTTGTATAATGTCAAAGCTAGCTGAGCCGAGGCGCCCTCCTCGAAGAGTGCCCACCAGGAGCGGAGAGTTTTTAGAGAGAGCTTCTCACAATGCACACAATCAGCTCCCACAAGAGCTGACTGGGCATGCTCCACCCCCAAACAAACAACACACAACTTGTGTGTATCCACTCCCATGATGAAACGAGGACAGGGATGAACACAACGAGTGAACTGCTGTTTGCTCGCCATAATAATATAGTGTCACATTTATAATACTGGTGCTTTGAAACTCTTGTTCTCAAACAAAGAGACTGCTGTATTTGTAACTGACAGACAACACCAAATAAGATACACGATACACAGAGCACTTGCTGAAGATACAGAAGCTAGCGTTCTTTGTTCTGGGTATGCGTTATAGTTTCCTGCATGGTCTGTGATGTCACCTGCCTATGATGTTCTGTCAGGCCATTGGACTGATTTCACAAGTGCTTCACAACATAATCAAGCAGAGGCGTTCCCAAAGCATCTCGACGCAGCTTGAGTTCCCATGAAAGGGAAATTCAGATACCCGACATATATAACGGATCCAGAAGCAGATTGCTGCTTGTCATTTACAGAAATAATAATCTAGAATTCATTATATTAAAAATATCAAACCATAACTGTATATAGTAATCCTACAGCTGTAATGAAAATGAATCTTGATTCTGTTTCCTCACCTTGATGTGATGAACTGTTTTCTCAAACTCTCCTTTCATTTTTTCATTGTGTTGAAGTTTCTCTTTTAAGGACTTCAGTGCTGTATTGAGCTCTTCCTAGAATTAAACAAAAATTCACAAAACACCAAATTACAGTGAAGAGAAGAAGATAAATTATATAATAATGTATTTGTATTTTAATAAAGTATTTGCCCCATCCTGATTTCTTCTGTTTTTGTGTACATCTCATACTAAAATTATTCAGAAATTAAAAAAAAAAAAAAAACGTAGGCATCCTGAGTAAACACAAAGTACAATTTGTAAATGACAATGTTGTTTATTGACACTGTACTTATAATGTGGTTGTAACATATATTCAGTCATTTTTGTTAATTTCATTTCCATGGAAACCTCAGTCCTCCCGATCACCACTTCCATCTCAGGGGGTCATCGCTGAGGCTCCGTCATGGCCACCCAGGTTATCGGGTCCCATTGTTCCCTCAGCTCTCTGTCTTCTCTCCACTACCTAGGGCTCCATCGCTGTCGTTTTGTCCCCCTGGTGTCATCAGCCAGGATTCCACTGTGGCTCCTTCCTCCGTTGACTCTGCCGTGTGGGCTATCATCCTGACTGTCACTTGGCTCCTCCCATCATCTCAACTATGGCTTCTTCTTCCATCATTGCCACTGTAGTCTCATCTGCCTGCTCTCACCTGCCCTTTGCCTGTTCCTTGCCCACCTTCAAAGCACAGGAGTAAATCCACCTCTGAACAGCTCAAAAAAGCACAAAAGTTTTAGAGTGACTTGAACCCAATAAAGATGATGTGGCAGGATCTTAAACAGGCAGTTCATGCTTGAAAACCATCCAATGTGGTTGAACTTAAGCAATTATGCAAAGAAAAGTGGGTCAAAATCCACCACAGGTCTGTGAAAGACTGATCTCAATGTGATCACAAGCATTCGGCTGCAGTTTTTTTGCTAAAGGGGGTGATTAGTTTTTCACATGGGTGATAGCTGTTAAAAACTGTATTCTGTGTTTACTCAGATTGCCTTTGTTTTATGTTGTATTTTGTTTGAAGATCTAAAACTATTTAGTATGAGACACAAAAACATAAGAAATCAGGATGGGGGAAAATACTTTTTCACAGCACAGTAAATGTCATTTGAAGTTGTACAGAGCCCCAAAAGGGTGGTGGTGGTGGAAAAACTTTGGGATGGGAGGAATTTTGTTTTTTTGGAAGAATTTTCAAATCTTTTGCATTCCCTCGCAAAGATATTATCGTTCCCTTGCAGTAAAATACGTTAATAATGCATACAAATAATGCGCGGCTCATTGAGTTTGAACTTGTTGGACTCAATTATAAAGAAATGCAGTCAGTGCTTAACTCAAGGAGTTCAGTAAAGTTGGCAATATATTCACAGATTCGAACTTCCCGGATCAATAACTCGTCAGCTAAATTTTGTTAATACACAAATGCAGCTTCTTCCATTCATAGTAACCTAGACAACGAGCTACAGCAACCCAATTTTCCTCAAATGTGCTTTTATAATAAATTATGAGCAGGCAGCGAGAGATAAGTCTGAAGGGACAATCTGAAAAGTGCAAAACCCAAAACCCTTTTGCTCATTTTATATTATGAAAAATACTCAATAACTTCACTGTAACACACTGTACTGTCACCAAATTCAGTTCATACCTCACTGCTCTCCTGCTGGTTGTACTGACAAAATATTAAATAAATTGTAATGCCATCAAATTCAGTAAGCAATTATTATGCAAAAGCTGTTGTAAGTATGTAAGCTGTGTACCAGCATCATTTGTGTAAAGAAGGCCTTTATGTGCTACTTGCCAAACTAAGTGTTGTAGTACCTATTACCATCAGTAGAGCAGTGATGTATGAACTGGTATGAATTTGGTGACAGCACAGTGTGTTACAGTGAAGTTATTGAGTATTTTTCATAATATAAAATGAGCAAAAGGGTTTTGGGTTTTGCACTTTTCAGACGGTCCCTTCAGTCTTATCTCTCCGCCGCCAGGTTGTTGTAGCTTGTTGTCTAGGCTACTATGATTGGAAGTAGCTGCATTTGTGTTTTAACAATGTTTAGCTCACGAGTTATTGATCCGGGAAGTTCGAATCTGTGAATATACTGCCACTGAACTCCTTGACTTAAGCACTGACTACATTTCTTTATATTTGAGTCCAACAAGTTCAAACTCTATGAGCCGCGCATTATTTGTGTGCATTATTAACGTATGGAACTAACTGAAACACTACTGCCAGCCAGCAGGACATTAAAGAGGAAGTGTTTGTCCGAGCTCACAGCAAGGGAATGATAATATCTTTAAGAGGGAATGCAATGTTTCTCGGGGGAATGCAAAAGTTTTGTGAGGGAACGCAAGTATCTTTGCGAGTGAATGCAAAAGTTTTGCGAGGGAAAGCAAAGTTTCTCGGGGGAACGCAAAATTTTGCGAGGTAGCCTAACGCAAAAGATTTGAAAAAAATATATAAAAAATTCCTCCATCCCAATTTTTTCCCACTACCATGTCCCTTTAGGGGCTCTGTAAAGTTGAGTAAAATGGCAGAGAGAAATATCCAGTGCATGAATGTGATATCTGTGTTTATGACTAATTATTGTTCTTTATGTGAAAAAAAATAGACATTTGCCTTACCTTATATGCTGAAACCACTTCACTGATGGGTCTGAATTTATGATTGTCATGTTGTTTTGAATCTCTGCATACTAAACACACACAGGCTGTTCGTCCTCCAGACAGAAGAGTTTGAGTTTCTCACTGTGTAAACTGCAGATCTCCTCAGACCCTGATGAACGCTTTTCATTTCTCTCTTTCAGGAACGACTCGCACACAAAAGAGGTCACAAGTTCAATATATGGAGTACCGCAACCCAGCCAGCAATGACATGTGGGGCCCAGATGAGGGCTTCATGGGCGGCAAATGTGGGCCCCATTATGGGCTTGCACCCGGGATCCACATTGGGGCAAGCCGTGGAAGCCCAGACGTACTAAAAGTGGGACCTGTAAGGGTACTGCATGGGTCTTAATTGGGCAATTCATGTCAGACCCATTTGGGCCCCACCTGCCCAAAGGGGTCCAAAGTGGGCTTTGCAACATGGCTACACAGATGGGCTTTAAATGGGATCTGTAAGAGTCTTATGTGGGTCCTAACTGGGCAATTCATGCCAAACCCATTTGGGCCCCACCTGCCCAAAGGGGTTTAAAGTGGGTTTGCAACCGGGATCCACATGGGGGCCAGCCGTGGATGCCCAGATGGGTTTTAAGCGGGATCTGTAAGGGTCTTATGTGGGTCTTAACTGGGCAATTCATGTCAGACCCATTTGGGCCCCACCAGTCTGAAGGGGTTTACAGTGGGCTTGCACCCGGGATCCACATGGGGGCCAGCCGTGGATGCCCAGGTGGGTTTTAAGTGGGATCTGTAAGGGTCTTATGTGGGTCTTAACCGGGCAATTCATGACAGACCCATTTGGGCCCCACCTGCCCAAAGGGGTTTAAAGTGTGTTTGCACCCGGGATCCACATGGGGGCCAGCCATGGATGCCCAGGTGAGTTTTAAGTGGGATCTGTAAGGGTCTTATGTGGATCTTAACCGGGCAATTTGTGTCAGACCCATTTGGGCCCCACCTTAAAGTGGGCTTGCACCAGGATTCAACCGTGAATGCCCATATGGGCTTAAAGTGGGCTCTGTAAGGATCTTATGTTGGTCCTAACTGGGCAATTCATGCAAGGTAAGCCCAACCATTCATTTAAGGAAACAATCTAAGAAAAATTAAAAACGAAGAATGAATGTAAGTACAAGATAAATACAAGACACTTGATGCTTTGAACTGCAAGAAATATATTAAATTGAACAACAAAAATTATCTTTAAAAAACAATGTCACAACATACGGTAAACTAAAAAATATATTTTAAAAAAATCTCTGAAAAAACCCCTCCAAAAATACAATACAAAATACACTCATTATATAATACATTGAACAACAAACATAATCTTTAACAATTTAAATTTTACAACGTACCGGTAAATAAAAAATATATTTTTTTAAAAAAATGTCTGAAAAAAAGAAAACAAAACATCTCTCCAAAAAATACATCCAAAACAGTCATGGCGTTTGTGTTGTCGATGTTCTTTTTTACCCATAGATATATGAGCAATAGGGCTGGGCGATATATCGCATGCGATTCTCACGCGCATTTTGTCAGTAAAGCCGGTTCCCTGATTACCGCTAAATCGCTATCACCTGCTTTCAAATGGAGCGCCTTTAAATAGACAGCCGTAGTTCACAGACAAGCCACGCAATATCGGGTTCATTATCGAAGGCGATTCATCTTCGATAATGAACGCGATATTGCGTGGCTTGTCTGTGAACTACGGCTCTATGCGATATGGCTGTATATCAGCACGCTGTGATTCGTCCGTAGGCACGAGGCAGCAGGTAATCACAGCGTACTGATATACAGCCATATCGCACGGCTATGAGTGTGATATTGCGTTTATACAACAGTTTGACGGCACGAGTGTGTAAATAAATAAGAACAACAACGGAGTGTCTTTAAAACCCTCTTTTGTGCAGCACTACTTCCTTCCGCCACGGATTCAAATCTCAAGTTGTCAGTTGGACCAAGCCTCGTTACTAGCTCTAAAACGTCACTTTAGAACTAGTAACGAAGGAACGTTTAAAATCTCAAGTTGACAGTTGGTCCAAGCCTCCGTTACTAACTCTAAAACGTCACTTTAGAACTAGTAACGAAGGAACGTTGAGTCGCTTCATTGAAACACATTGAATTTTATACAGTATTAGAGAGAGAGAGAGAGAGTAGGCTATTACCTGTGTCTGATATATTGCATTACATTCATTCTTCAAGTCGATGTCCATAATATTATATCCATTATAAAAGTCCGTTTGAATGTCCTCTGAGGAAAGCGATCTTTGTATAACACCACAGCGCTAAAAACAACTTCCTTTGCAAAAGTTCCTTTCAATTTAAAAGTCTCTTGTGCTTCACTGACTCATTCTCCAGTAAAGTGTTGCCGCCATCTAATGGCGTATTAATGTAACTTTCATTCAATCCATATTACTTACTAATGGACATATAAAATAATATTTATTGAACAACAAATTAGCACAATTGTACAGTTCAGTCAAACAAAGCACTAGTTATTTACAAAAAACAAAACAAACAAAAAAAAAACATTTACGCTTGTATGTGGGTTTTACAAATATTTAACGAATGAAAAGGATTTTAAAGAGCTTGTGACAAAACCTCTTAACTCCATTGGATCCTCAAACTGTCAATCAAACCTCATTACATTAATCCACCTCCCTTCGTGAATGAAGTGTGCACGCAGATTGGACATCTCCTCTATGCAATGCCAAGGTAAATAAAGATCTGATGTTTGAAAAAAAAAAATTGTAAAGCGTTTTCTTTACTCAAAAAACCCTATGTTTATAAAGTTTAATGTTTTACGTATTTGAAGAGCGGAGAAGAGTCTTCGTCTGATATGTCCCGTCTAGTTGAAGCCAATATTCTATATATAATGATGTAACATAACGTTGTTTATTATTATCAAATTTAACATAGCACAATTCGACTTGCTCTGGAACAAATAATAGATTAATAAAGACCAAAGATTGCCTGTTCTATGTACTCAAATTGAATTATGTCTCATGTTTAACCACTATAAGAGCCAGCGGCAAATCCACGAAGCACTGGCCGAGATTAAGCTGTTCTCGGCGGTTACAGAAGCACTGAACGGCCGCTGTCGCCCTGGAGCTCACATCTCCGAAAACGTCAAAACAAGTTGTAAAATAGGCGCTGTTATTAAATATGAGTCACATATTTCAGGTCTAAACAACTACATTCTCGCCTAAAAAATTATTAAAACTACAGTTTGTGGTACAACAAGTAGTATTTGTAAAAATTACGGTTGATTTGATCGGCCGCCATGACGGTCACTTCAAGCGGAGTGATACAAACGGTGAAAAGGTAGGAGGAGTGCTGTTATCGCTGAAATATCACATGGCTATCAGCCAATCAGATTCGAGAACCAGACAGAACTGTTGTATAAATATATATAAGACCCATATATGTGTTCCCAGTTCAAACCCATGCCAACTTGGCCCATAAATATGCCATTCAAGACCCATATATGTTTTCCCAGTTCAAACCCATGCCCACTTGGCCCATAAAATTTCTATGCAGGACCCATATGTGCATTCCCAGTTCAAACCCATGTCCACTTGGCCCATAAATATACCATTCAAGACCCATATATGTATTCCCAGTTCAAACCCATGCCCACTTGGCCCATAAAATTTCTATGCAGGACCCATATGTGCATTCCCAGTTCAAACCCATGTCCACTTGGCCCATAAATATACCATTCAAGACCCATATATGTGTTCCCAGATCAAACCCATGCCCACTTGGCCCATAAATATGTCATGCAAGACCCATATATGTGTTCCCAGTTCAAACCCATGTCCACTTGGCCCATAAAAATTCTATGCAGGACCCATATGTGCATTCCCAGTTCAAACCCATGCCCACTTGGCCCATAAATATGCCATGCAAGACCCATATATGTGTTCCCAGTTCAAACCCATGCCCACTTGGCCCATGCCTCTCCCTTATGGGGCCCATGTAATCAGCTCATATGGGCTTCCTATGTGGGACTCGTACTACAAAACCTACATGGGACCCGCTGATTTCCCCCAGCCAAAGCCCATGCCCACACAGTACCCATGGAACCCGTAGTTAACCCATCTGGGCCCCACGTGTCATTGCTGGCTGGGAAGGCTCAGTACTAGGACCGTTGCTTTTCACTCTGTACATGCTACCCTTGGGAGATATCATTAGGAAGCATGGCGTTAGTTTTCATCGTTACGCTGATGATACTCAGCTCTATTTTTTTATATTCACCCTGACGAAACTTACCATTTCACAAAATTAACTGAATGCATAGCTGATATAAAAAATTGGATGACCAGTAATTTCCTACTACTAAATTCAGAAAAAACAGAGATTCTAATTTTTGGACCAAAAACTTAATAACCTAGAATACTGTCTAACACAGTGTTTCCCAACCCTGTTCCTGGAGGCACACCAGCAGTAACCATTTTCCAACTCTTTCTAATCAAACTCACCTGATTCAACTCATCAGCTCATTAGTAGAGACTCCAAGACCTGAAATGTATGGGTCAGTCAAACTTTCCTGTTCCTGTTGGATTTAATTATTAAAGATTGTTTATTGGATTCTCTATCATCATGCGCTTCATCACAGCCATTGACACATGACAGTGTGTAATGTATTTTAATATTTATGGACTGACCCCCATACCAAAAAAAAGTGATTGCCCACAATGTCTAGAAAATTGACAATGTCCACAGAGAGAGTTTGGTGCTGCAAAGATATTGTATAATGGCAAGATTGTAACGATCGATCCTATTGGTCGATTTTACATGAATTAAAATGGGGTCAGATTAAACTGTGTGAGAGGTTATGAGCGTTTTAAAAGATGAGTCAGACAACAGAAATGAAGTGAATAAATAAAGTGTATTTACAATTTCCACATGGAACTTAAAACAACACAATAAAACTAGAATAACTTAGGCTGTTAAAAGTGTGGAGTCCATTTGCACCATACCATAAAACAGTCCATAAGAATCCTAGTGTGCTGATAAGTCCCAATGTGCAAGTGAGAAATGTCCACCGGTGTATGTACAAAGTCCACAGAAAGTGATGTGATTGGCTGGAAAGGCAAGTCCATAAAAGTAACTCCACAGTCCAGCTATTGTGTTTGCAATGAGAGGGTGATTGTTTGTCATGCTGCCTCCTTTATACTGGTTTACTTCCTGGTTCCTGTCGTGTGATCAGTCACATGACAGGCAGACCCATACACATTTAAAGACATACACACATTAAAATACGTAAGAGGAATAAAATGGCTAAGACAACATGTAACCCAATTAAAACTCAAATATACATAAAACCATCATGTTATATATATTGAGCGGATAAAACACGTGTCTTATGTGACAGTGTCACATAGTGGAAGGCTGGATGCTTCAGGACCTTGGGAGGAATGGCGTCACTGACCCAAGGACATCCAGGCTGGTATCTGATCCCACCTCTCTCTAGTGTTCCAATAGATTCCTACGGCAGACTAGTGCCTCTGTGGGAGGGCCTAGTTTTATCTAATTTATTGCAAAGACATTTTAAGACACACATTCGAGAGGATACCCATTACATGGACAATGGTCGACAGTACCTTTTAAAGACTAGTTTCTTCCCTGGGATGCCGAAGGCTAAGGGGGGGGGGGGGGGACTATGTGACACTGTCACATAAGACACGTGTTTTATCCGCTCAATATATATAACATGATGGTTTTATGTATATTTGAGTTTTAATTGGGTTACATGTTGTTTTAGCCATTTTATTCCTCTTGCGTATTTTAATGTGTGTATGTCTTTAAATATGTATGGGTCTGCCTGTCATGTGACTGATCACATGACAGGAACCAGGAAGTAAACCAGTATAAAGGAGGCAGCATGACAAACAATCACCCTCTCATTGCAAACACAATAGCTGGACTGTGGAGTTACTTTTATGGACTTGCCTTTCCAGCAAATCACATCACTTTCTGTGGACTTTGTATATACACCGGTGGACATTTCTCACTTGCACATTGGGACTTATCAGCACACTAGGATTCTTATGGACTGTTTTATGGTATGGTGCAAATGGACTCCCTGCTTTTAAACAGCCTAAGTTATTCTAGTTTTATTGTGTTGTTTTAAAGGGATAGTTCACCCAAAAATGAAAATTTGATGTTTATCTGCTTACCCCCAGCGCATCCAAGATGTAGGTGATTTTGTTTCTTCAGTAGAACACAAATGATGATTTTTAACTCCAACCGCTGCCGTCTGTCAGTCGTATAATGGCAGTAGATGGGAACTTCATCTATAAGAGTAAATAAAGCTTGCTTTGACAAATCCAAATTAAACCCTGCGGCTCGTGACGACACATTGATGTCCTAAGACACGAAACGATCGGTTTGTGTGAGAAACTGAACAGTATTTATATCATTTTTTACCTCTAAAACACCACTATGTCCAACTCCGTTCATGACTCCTTTAGTGATGTCTGATCGCGCTCTGACAGCGGCAGTGATGTCTGACACTCATTGAAGTATATGCGCGAGACATCACTTCCGTTGTCAGAGCGCGATCAGACATCACTAAAGGAGTCATGAACGGAGTTGGACATAGTGGTGTTTTAGAGGTAAAAAATGATATAAATACTGTTCAGTTTCTCACACAAACCGATCGTTTCGTGTCTTAGGACATCAATGTGTCGTCACGAGCCGCAGGGTTTAATTTGGATTTGTCTAAGCAAGCTTTATTTACTCTTATAGATGAAGTTCCCATCTACTGCAATTATTTGACTGACAGACGGCAGCGGTTGGAGTTAAAAATCATCATTTGTGTTCTACTGAAGAAAAAATGTCACCTACATCTTGGATGCGCTGGGGGTAAGCAGATAAACATCAAATTTTCATTTTTGGGTGAACTATCCCTTTAAGTTCCATGTGAACATTGTAAATACACCTTATTTATCCATTTCTGTTGTCTGTCTCATCTTTTTAAACACTCCAAACCTCTCACACAGTTTAATCTGACCCCATTTTAACTCATGTAAAATTGACCTATTGGGCCGATCGTTACAAGATAACTAAGTTTCTCATCTGAGCTTATCAGTGATCTGATGACACCAGAGCCGATCATCCCTATACGCAAACTACACAAGTTGCGTAGAGCCTCCGAACCACCAGGGGGCCCCCTTGCTCATCACTATATAAATAAACATGATGGTAATTTACCATAATGTGAATAACAATTTTCATATCTGGTCTGTTCTTGAAAAAACAAACAAACAAACATACAAACAAAAATGGGGGTTTATTCATACTAAAATGAAAACGGTTATCATATACCTATTCAAGATATGGTATTCCTAACCCCAATGCTCATTTTGACATTTTTCATGACCATTGTCTTTACTTTTTTTTTTATTATTATTATTGCTGACACAGACACATTTTTTTTTTTTTTTTTTTAAAAAGACAGACCTTTACAGATATTTATTTATTTTTTTAAAAGAAGATATTTTGAAAAGATTGTTATCCAATCTTGTACTCCAGATGTCTTAAATTTTTCCAGGTTGTGTATGCCCCAAAAGCTCCGTGGACCTCTGTATTTCTAAAACCCTTAGTACGGCCATGCTCATCGAAACAATGCCACCACTAATGCATGCCGTAATCAAAGCTAAAGGCAGTCCAAAGCTCGATGTATATACTGTTATAGCAGTTAATGTACATCACTTGATCTGTGTGTATTTGTCAGTTTGTTGGCTCGTCTCAGAGATGAAGAACTGTCTGCTGCTCCATTCAGGGTTGAGAATCCATCACACAGACAAGTCATACTGGATGAAGTCCAAATAATCAAAGAGCTCAAAGTCAAACTGCCACAGAATCTCTGGGAGTACAAGGTGCGTATTGTGTTTTTCTGATACATTGTGATAAAGTGTAAATTGTTCATTCTACAAAGCACCCAGTCAAATCAAAGTTTTGGATTCACCAGCTGACATTCGCGGCAGGTTGCATACCACCAGCGAACATTCCCACAAATGCCCAGTCAATAGAAATGGGCCATCATTCATACACCTCACCTTCATTCCATTATTTTTATTGTATTGGGTTGAACCAAGTTTGGTAAAATGGGGTTTGGTGCAACGATATCCACCAAGGCTTGGTATGTACCCCTTTATACTCATAGGTATTTGGTATATCCCAGCTCGATCATGGGTGGTCCATGGAGCATCGGGGACATGGGTCAAGGCCTCCATCTCCATCAACATACACTGATTTCAGACTCCCCTTCAAACTCCCTGTAGCTCTAGCAGACTGGCCCAAGCCTTTTGCCTTCACCCATGGTAGTGGGGTTAGTAATCCTAGGTAGAAGAAAGGGGAGATGTTGAAAAAAGTAAGCATAGAGAGTAAGCATAGGTTGGAGCCAGCATTAGGGGAATGTTTTCAGTTTTCAGGGGAATGGGACTGGTCAGAAGGGGAGGGCAGGCTGGGTAGAAGTGTTGAAACAGGACTCGTCGGCCCCTTAATGTGTTGCAAGGTGGTCCTTAGCCAACGGGACAGCTTTATTCAGTTATACCAGCCGGTGGCACCAGACCTATTCAGTCACCTTTCTTGGCAATTGGGTGACAAATTGCTCCAACATCACCAGCTTGATGGCCAAATTACTTCCCTTCTAAGCTAGCAACCACCGAAGGCAATCAAGCAGCCAACCTTCTCCAGTGTGAGGGCACAGAATAATTGCTGGTGTTCCTCAATACAGCGAAAACAAGATCTTCGCATTTTAGTGTCGCAAAGGCCTTTAGATTAGACTGACCAGACTGCAAAAATTTTGCAGAGAGAATTCAAAATATCTGACTTCCTGTTGTGTTTTCAGATTTTGCACCCAGGGACTTTTTTGTAAGTATCGGGCTGTTACATGTCTAACGGGTTTCATACTTGTACGTGAAACATAACACAAATTAAAATTTTGTAGGTGGTGCTATTGAGCCATTTTGCCACTCCTAATTCTGAAACCCATATCAGATGTAAATTTTCACCACTTCTGACGCGTATGCAAAGTTTCATGAGTTTTCGAGCACGTTTAGGCCCTCAAAAATGCGATTCATAATAATATTTGACCGAACAATTACAATAATTAATGTATTAAAATACTTTTATAATGCATTATACATAAAGGCTTTAAATAAAGTGTTACCCAAAAGTCTTTGATTTTCATCCTTACACAGATTAATCCTTTACATATTTTGGCCTCCCCAACTCCTCAACCACAATAACAGTCCTTATTTTTAGTGTTGGAATGAGGAGGTGGATTTACATTTTCAAAAAACGTATACACAAATGTCTACTCTTTTTTTTTTTTTTTTTTTCATGGATAATATTTCACTCATAGGTGTGTGTAATTCTCTTTCCTGCCCAAGGCTACAAATCTTGGAAAAGCCCTGTTTCTACAGTTTGGTCTGAGAGAATTTCCACGTCTCACTTTTCTCTACTTGTACCTGTTTGATTATGAAGACACCTTTCTACCCTTCATACACACCTGCTGCTCTGCACACACAAACAACAACGCAGTGCAAGATGTCGCGCCTGACAACATGCTGGTTTGTGTCTGAGAACTCTCCCCATTGTTAACATACAACAGCTGAAATATAAGAACGTAGAGTAATTGTGTGTATGTAGCAGGAGCCAAGCCGGAATCAGTGGGTGGAGTTTCGGGTGAAGGTGTGTCTGTTGCCCTACATGCTACTGGTTGACTTTGCCTGTAAATGACTGAGCGTTCATTTCTGGATATCATGGATTGTCATTGTTAATGCTGTGTTAATGACAATATTGGAGCTCTTTTTTTATCTGAACACTATGGAGAAGAAGACAGATGAGGTACACACATACATTTACTATATATACAGTATATAATGTATATACATGTAATGTGGTTACATGCGGTTGTGATTTGATATTGAGAAAATGACTTTATATTCAACATTCACAAGTCAAATATTGTGTGTGTTTGTGTGTATATTTCAGCACCCTCCCTAAGATGTTTTTGTGGAGGATGTCCAATCTGTTGTTCTTTATACTGCTGTGGCCTGTGCTCCCTCAGATCTACTGTGACTTTGAATTGTACTGTGGACTCTTTTTCAGCTCAATTCTTTACGTCTGGGTTCGGAAACCTTTTTTTTAAGCTGTCACAGCAATGAAAACCAAAACAAGTTTTTATTTTTTTTTATTTTATTTTTTTTCTTCACAGGTTTCAGCCCTGTTTGAACTTGAAGGAAATTAATTAATCATAACTAACATTCCTTTTCTAGCAAGATTAACCATGGTTCTCTAATATTGCTCTCTAAAATTGCTTTAATACAACAGATTAGTAAACAATGAGTGTATTTAATTAGAATGTAGAAGTTTAAAATGTTTATTATTTATTTAGCACTTTACACAATAAGACCAATTATTAGACAATTTTTAGCAAAATAACCATTTACCTGATGTCACTTTAATTTTCACATAATTAATGTTTTTTGAAACTGAATAGTGTTTACAAAAGTATATGACAGTAAATAGGATGAATGTCATTGCCACGGCAGGTTCGTTACATCCATTGTACACACAAGCCTCACATAAAGCAGAGATAAAGTGACATTTAGATTGAGGGTGAATAAATAATGACAGAGATCTACATTTTGAAGGACATGGCCATATTCTCTAATGCTAGACTGTTTATGTTATAACACTATACAGAAAATATAGAAGCCACTGACATGGCATAAAATCTGTAATTGTTTTTTGCAATAAAAACACCTTTGGTTTATACTCACCAGGTGCAAATATTTGTAAAATCAGTAGAAACAAAGTTTAGAGGGTTTCAGATGCAAAGAAAACAACTCTCAGATCCCCCAATGCACATTGACTATTCACTGAGGAGACAATATTTCTAGGATTAGCCATATAATCCAAATTAATATATGCAAAAACAAGTTAAAACAGGGATAGACTCACATATCTTTAGTATCAGTTCTGTCATGTGTAGTAGATTTGAGTAAAATAACAGCAACTGATACACACACGATACGCAAAAGTGAGGAGAAAGAACAATGCAAATTAAGATAAAGGAAATCACTATAGTATAAAAGAGGGTGTATAAAAACATACTCTCTAAAAAATAACTGTAAAAAAAGCTAAACAAATTTACACAAAGTACCGTTTTACATTAAAACAGTAATATTTTGTAAAAACAATGCATTCTGGGTAATATTATTTGCCGTTTTTTAACCTATAGGCCTATTTTCTAACCCCAGTGAGATACAGTGTTCCAGGCACATGCACACATAGACATAAAAGTTTGCTGCTGGCTGACAACTTGATACAGCTATGCCCGGGAAAATACAACAGCTGTCTGGCAAAGAGAAGTTAAAAAGAAAAAGCTCTAGATGCATCCCGTGCATCTTTTCAGATAGCCTATGTATGTTCACAAACATGTGAATTTTTTGGCTATTTAAGGGATTATTTATATGTTTAATGCCACGTTAATAATTTGACCCCTAGCAACGCATCTGCCCTGATTTGATACTAATGCAATTTGTTATATTATAATTTCAATTGCGTTTTGAACCATGGTAAAGATATCTGTAGGGCTATCAATACCGGAAGAGGAGCATTCCACGGACACAAATCCATGAACTGCATTATTAGACAGTTTTCTAAGGATGCACGATTTATTAAAACCATTTAAAAATCATAATACAGCATGTTATCATTCTTAAATCTATACGCTAACACAGGAGAATACATCAAAAGTTTAAACCCTCACTCTGTGTGCATGTTTTGATGTCCACATATTATTGTTGAAGAAATTACAATGACTGTATATTATTATTATTATTATTATTATTATTTAACTAACAACATTATATTTCTTTTATGCTGGCTGGCCAAAAACAAGGATTTGATTGTGCTGTGTAACAACAACAATCAGCAGGCTTTTGGCGCCCTCTTCAGGCTTTTGTTCTAATATATTTTTTATGTACTTGAATACTTTAGGGGAAAAACACTCTGTGTTTAAATATGCAGATTAGCTTGTTTTGGTTCATTTAAAAGAAATCTACAGATGCAATCAGACGGATGGTAGTAGGCTTAAAACAAATACCAAGTTAAGTTTTCTTTCCATTACAGTAAAAGACATGGCAGCAAAAATGGACCACAATCTTAAAATTGTCCACTACATGAAAGAAGTATTCCAATAACACCCAAAAAATTAAAACGATTTATTGATTTGTGCAAAACAAATTATTAGGGAAACTATGTCCCTCTCCTTGGTGCAGTCATTTATTCTAAATATATAGCAACTTGAAAATAGTAGTGTGGAAAACATGCACATTGTGGCATAGTTTCCTTCTCTTGTGATAAACCTAGTGAATACTAAAGAAGACCATGGTCTCTGTGTGAACTGATAATATGGAAGTAAATTAATGCCAAATGTTTTTGAAATAAAAAGCTTGTTGAATTGCACTAATTGAAAAAAAAATGCATTACATTAGCTGTGCTTGCATTTAGATGCATTGTATTTTTAAGGCTTGCATTTTTATGGTTGAAATTTAACATGGTCATATATTTAAGCTGTGAATATTTATATTTATATATTTATATTCACCTTTCAGATTTCACTTCCAACAGATTCAGTCTGTTTAAAAATACAACCTATAAAAATTCGACTAGCAATTTTCAGTCCACTTTATTTCGCTTTACAAATTCGCTTCCACAAATTCAGTGGTTCAAATTCGGCAGAAAATTCAACATTTCACATCCGGGAACTGCAGGAAAAGCAGTAGAGTGCCGATGCATGATCTCCATCTGCTGTTAGTCTTTTTCACCAGCAGGTGCCGCTAGCGCTTGTTTATGAAGTGTAAGTCATCATTCATTAATAAAAATGAAATGGAAATGAATGAAATGATTTACAGAAATGGAGCAAGCGGTAAGTGAATGTGTGATGATTATCAGGGACAGTATAAATGCAGAAAAGCTGATAAAGACACAAAAGCTGCATTTATGTTTAATTCAGTGTTTTTATGGTTACTTTCCCTGTGCAGTCTACATGTAAGCAGCTTTCTCTCCAGTGAACGAGATTATAACGTTATTGCCCGATGCTGGTGTACAGATCAAACGTTAAATCTGAGGTAGACATATATTTCTTTCTGTTGTTTAGTTTCATTAACTTTATATTGCGGCGCTGTGTTGTAATACTAGAGCTTCCCTCATCCGTCATAGGATTCCCCTGCCATCAGGACATATAAAACACTTAACACAGCTTAATGGACTCATACAGTGATATAAAAGACCAAACTTGCACCTCATTTGTGATGTAGGTTATACTTTATAGGCTCCAAGAAAACAGATGCTGGCATTCGTTTTTGATGCTGAACATTTGATATTCACAAATTTAGGGACCGTCTCTAAAGTTACAACATTGGTATTCACATTTCTACCTTCAATAGCGTTTAAAGAGAATGACTTATAGTCACAAAACCAACTGTAAAGTGTTCATCTAGGTGTCAGGTTGAACCTCTCTCTCTCAAACACACACACACACACACACACACACACACACACACACACACACACACATAAACTCTTTTACACACACATGCACATACATATTCAAACACACTCCATTCAAAGTACATGCATATATACTATTTTACACATTCATCACACAATTCTTTCTACTTTGTTTTTATTTTTCCTGCTCATATATTATCCTGCTTATACAAATTTTACATTGTGTTGCCAAATCATTTATATGAGCAGGAAAAATAAAATTAATTGTAAAGTAGAATGAATTGTGTGATGAATATGTAAAAAGAAAAAAAAAAAGAAAAAAGTATATGTGTATGTACTTTGAGTGTGTGTGAGTGTGTGTGTGTGTGTGTGTGTGTGTGTGTGTGTGTGTTTGTGTTTGTGTGCATGTGTGTGTATATGTCCTGATGGAAGGGGAATCCTATGACGGATGAGGGAAGCTCTAGTATTACAACACAGCTCTGTGATATAAAGTTAAGGAAACTAAACAACAGAAAGAAATATATGTCTACCTCTGATTTAACATTTGATCTGTACACCAGCATCGGGCAATAACGTTATAATCTCATTCACTGGAGAGAAAGCTGTAGCCTACACAGGAAAAGTAACCATAAAGACACTGAATTAAACATAAATGCAGCTTTTGTGTCTTTATCAGCTTTTCTGCATTTATACTGGGCCTGATAATCATCACACATTCACTTACCGCTTGCTCCATTTCTGTAAATTCATTTTATGAATGAATGATGACTTACACTTCGTAAACACGCGCTAGCGGCACCTGCTGGTGAAGTCGACTAACAGTAGAGGGAGATCATGCATCGGCACTCTACTGCTTTTCCTGCAGTTCCCCGTATGTGAAATGTTGAATTTTCTGCCGAATTTGAACCACTGAATTTGTGGAAGCGAATTTGTAAAGCGAAATAAAGTGGACTGAAAATTGCTAGTCGAATTTTATAGGTTGTATTTTTAAACAGACTGAATCTGTTGGAAGTGAAATCTGAAAGGTGAATATAAATTATTGAATTTTTAATAATAAAAATGTGTGTGAAATATTTTTAATTGAAATATTCACAGCTTAAATATACGACCATGTTGAATTTCAACCATAAAAATGCAAGCATTAAAAATACAATGCATCTAAATGCAAGCACAACTAATGTAATGCATTTTTTTTTCAATTAGTGCAATTCAACAAGCTTTTTATTTCAAAAACATTTGGCATTAATTTACTTCCATATTATTCCGCCATATTACGCGTTGCACTTTCTCCCATTCAAAACAATACGAGTGACACGTCTTGTGTTATTCTATAGTCTTTGCTTACACAACTTCTCCCGATCCTGAAAAGAGACTCACACTTCAATATGATTTTTATTTTCAACTCATCAAAAAAAAAAAAAAACTACTTTAACTTGTAGCCTACTCAGTTCACACGATACGAATGAGAAAAAAAAAAAAAAAAAAAAAAAAAACCCGGAACCGAGGAGGACCAATAAAATGGAGACGATCCCTGTTTTACCTGTCGCTGACGTAGTTAGCCTAAAACGTGAAAAGTGAAAGTAAAACGGGCATTTCGCTATATTGATGGGAGATTATTTTACATTATAGAAAAATAAACGGCCTTTCTATACGTCCACGGTGCTTAAGCAGGAATCTAAGAATGGAGACCTTTTGATCCAGGTGAGTTTTCAGACGCGTCTTAACTATTTTCGTCTCGAGAGAATGTCTTTTACTGCATACGCAAATATAGAAACTTATTGATATAGGTCTATCCTCCTGACAACCAGCTATGGAGTTTTGTCCTCTGTAGAGAACATTATATTTTAGCGAATTTCTCTGAGACCTTACATGTTGTCACAGTTATAAGTCTTTTAATGTCCTGTAAAGAAGCAGATTCAGGGCTTTTCAGAGAAACCAAATGTTTGGAGGATCACCATGACCACTCCATCCCCTTAGACTTTAAAATGACTTCAAGTTTAACACCCTTATGGAAATATGATAATATTTTGTTGTAATCATTTACACATGACTGTCAAATTGTTTGTAATAAATCAACATCTCAGGAAAATGTTATGGGGTTTTAAATCAAAATATGACTTTGTTATGAAACAGGGCTTTGATTTCACTAGAGGACACCTTAAAGCAAACAAGTTTTTAGGCTACCTACTTTATTTACTCATTTATTTATTAATTCACTTAATTTGATTACTGTAATAAAATAATTTAAATTTTATTAGGCCATTACTGTAAAATATGAATCATGGATCTTGTAGGGATCTTATCGTTTGTGATATACTGTTGAAAATACTTGTCACAATAAAAATTTGTCTCCTCGCGATAAAAACAATGAGTCCAGTTGTTGACATAGTTTCGTGTGTGAACGATTCACTGTTAATGTGCGGAGTGAAAACAAGCATGACGGAAGGCGGACGTGAGACTGAGGAGCAGCTTGTTGTTAAGCGAGGAGCTACCTCCACAATTTGGAAGTGGTTTGGTTATAGAAAATCAGATATGGAGCAAACTACCATAATCACTATAAACAAATGTTCAATGTATGAGCCGTATGCTCTGTCATTTATGCCGTCATCACCCGGCTGTTGACAGTGCGCGAGCGCAGGTGAGACCTGAACAGGGGCCCGTTTCAGAAAGGAGGTTCAACCAACTCTGAGTTAAAACTTGAACTCTGAGTTGACTTACTCTGAGATGGGAAACTCTGAGTTTTCGGTTACAGAACAGCTGAAATGAGTTAGTTCAATCAACTCTAAGTAGGCCGACTCTGAGTTAAACACGTGCACCACGACCATAAAAAGCCATTATCAACGGAGCGCAGATATTATGATTCACCATGGCAACAGCACCCAAAAAAAAAACGCTCTGCATATTTTTCACCGGCTGAACTTGATGTGCCCATGCAAGCTTACAGTGAGCATAAGCACATTTTCAGAAAAAAAAGCAACACGGCTGCAGCCGCAAAAGAGAGAGTTGGCGTGGGAAAAAATAGCTGGTTGAGTCAATGCTCAATACTCAATCATGATTCAGATCCCGTGTCAAACTGCCAACAGCTGAAATCACGTGACTTTGGCGCTCCGAACAGCAGATTCGACACACTGATTCATTTATGCTCTGATGCTTCATGAAGCAGTGTTTTGAAATCGGCCATCACTATATAAGTCCCAGCCAACATGTCCATGTGGGCCCCATGTGGGTTTTTGATGGGCTGTCACTTGGGCCCTGCATGGGCAACCCAAGTGGGGCCCATAGAATTTTGTCCATCGGCTCCACACAGGCCCCATGTGTGTTAGCCCATAGGGGCACATGATGGGTCCATAGTGGGCTCTAAGTGGGGCTCATTTGTGTGTTCATTACAGGGGCCCACATGGGTCACATATGGGTTCTAATAAATGGGGCCAATGTGGGCCACATACAGAACCCTTATGGGACCCAAAAGGGTGATAACACTGGACCCACAAATGGCCCCTCTATAGGGTTTTGTGAGACCACAGTGGGTGAGAACTGGGGCCCATTTATATTTCTTTTTTATTCCTGTAGGTGAAATTAATGTGCTTTAATATGCTCATTTGCAAAAGAAAGCTATGTTTTAGTAAACCTGTACCTGACTTAATACAATTTAAATTACATGAGAAAATATTTGAACTGTGAAGAAAATGACTTTCAACTCAGAATTTGTAAACCACCTTTTTATTGGTCATAAGAAGAAAAATAAAAGTACAATAAAACAGGATAAGAGCATTGAAAATTCTTCAGTCCATCACTCCTGGGTTGGGGCAGACCCATCAGCTTCATATCTAAAGAACAATAATGAGAGAAAAAACAGAAAAGGCAATTATTTTAAAATACTATCAAATCATTAACAGGAGCACTTTCTTAAAAAGCATGCATGATTATGATCAAGCCATGCCAGTACTTTATATTTCTGTCCAAATAACTAAACTGACATGTAAAGGGATATCTACTACTAAAAGGAATATGAACAAGTTAAAGTGACTTTACAAATGCACATTACAAAACAACACAACATAAATATAAGATGATAAATAAAGCGGCATTTAACAACTTTAACATTACTGAATTTAATTTAACTTTCAAAAGCTGTGGAGCCGATGGACAAAATTCTATGGGCCCCACTTGGGTTGCCCATGCAGGGCCCAAGTGACAGCCCATCAAAAACCCACATGGGGCCCACATGCATGTTGGCTGGGTAGATTTTAGATTATAAGAAAAAAAATATTTTAATTTTATATATATATATATATATATATATATATATATATATATATATATATATATATATATATATATATAAAGTGTAACCAGTTGTTAGGGTTAAGCTGTTACCCATAATTGTACAAAAACAACTATAAAAAACAAAATTTTACAATTCTAAATAAAGCCCAAATGTGGCCCATGTGGGACCCTCAAATTAACAATGTGGGCAACCTAACTGGGCCCCAAAATGTATTCAAAATGGGGCCCATATTCAGCCCATCAATCTGCCCACTCTGAACCAATGCCCAGATGATGCCCATATAGCCCAGATAAAACCCATGTGGGGCCCACATGGACATGTTGGCTGGGGTCGTTATTTTGTTTTGTTTTTTGGCACTCCAAAAATATTCTCGTCGCTTTATAATATTAATATTGAACCACTGTACTCACATGAGCTGATTTAAATATGTTTTTAGTACATTAATGGATCTTGAGAGAGGAAATGTCATTGCTGGCTATGCAGGCCTCACTGAGCCATCGGATTTCAACTAAAATATCTTAATTTGTGTTCCGAAGATGAATGAAGGTCTTACGGGTGTGGAACGGCATGAGGGTGAGTAATAAATGACAGAATTTTTGGGTGAACTAATCCTTTAATACTGTGGATGGACTTCCTGTTGACATAGTCAGCTTCATTTTCGGAAGATGCAATGATGGGAACGTGTGCCATCAATGCATCCAACCACATTTGGAAATCCTAAAGGGAATTCTGAATTATGTGTTCTGCATTCCCGATGTTATAAAGAAAACTGCCGTTTGCAAAGAAACGCAAAGCAACACAAAGCATCTGCTTGGACGTAAGAGCACGGCCACGATGGCTGATGTTTCTGATGGAAGGATGGATGAGATTATGAATATATCTAATTGACTGTAAAGAAAAAAGGGTACCGCTCAAATAAAAATGCATGGGGATATGACAAAAAAATCCATTCGGGGTCTCAAAATCCTCTCTCGATGTAAATGTAACTCTCTGCGAATTAATGCAGCTTCCTCATCAACAGGATCCTCCATAAAAGGACATGCCATTTTCACTTTGACTGTCTTTGCGTGCAGGTCTCTGTATGCGCAATGAATGAATGTATCGAAAGAATGAATGAGGTATTTAAATACCACTTCCACTTTAAAAAAGGGGAGGAGACTGAAAGAAACTCTGGGTTTACTGAAGAAAACCTGCTCCCGACCAGGTTAGGTTCACAGAGTAAGTTACCAGGGTAACTGAGTTACCTCTCTTTCAGAAACGGGCTTGACTTACTTTGCTTTCTCGGGTTTGACATACCTCCCATTCTGAAACGGAAAACCCAGTTTCCCTCATTTTAGTGTTAACATACTCAGAGTTTTCACTTAACCTCCTTTCTGAAACGGGCCCCAGCTCACGTTGCTATCTGTGTTTAAACTAAACTCATTTAAACCTTGCCAATTTAAACATTCAATCGTAAGACGCAAAAGAGAACTTGCGTGCTCTGTGAGGGCATTTGTGTGTACTCATCCGAAGCGCGTACATGGAGAGCTGCGTCACAGCTGTATTTTGTAAACTATCTTAAGACATAGTTGGGTTACTTTTTGATACAGTTAGGGCTGTGATGGTCGGCATGACAACCATGCCACCGCGGTCGTGGAGTGTCACCGGCAGTAGTGTGACATATATTTATCAGAGGTCGCGCTAACCGATTTTTTTTTTTTAGCAGTGACGGAAAAAATCTGAAGGCCGTCCGTCATTTTGACAGACTACTGAGGCTGATTTGGCTTGTAAATGTAATTCCCACCCCTGTCCAGTAGGTGGTGAGTGCGATCCAGTGTGTCTGCAGAGTGCGAGTTCAGTCTCCAGAATAAGGGTGCGTTCACACTTGTCATGTTTGGTTCGATTAAAACAAACCCTGGTGCGATTGCTCGGATAGTGCGGTTCATTTGAACATATGTGAACGCTGCCATCCGAACCCTGGTGCGCACCAAACAAGCGGACCGAGACCGCTGAAAAGATGGGTCTCGGTCCGCTTCCAAACGAACTCTGGTGCGGTTCGAATGATATATGAACGCAACATGGACCAAAGACATGTAACCGAACCAAAAACAGGAAGACGAGACCCTAAAAAGGACAGAATCCTCACCCATGTCGGTTTTCTTGTCATAATCGCGAGTTTGCCCATATACAGGCATCAGACGCATCTCCATGCAGATCATTTGTGTGTGTGACGGATGGATTCCCGCCGGTGTTTTGACTACTTTACACATTTTATAAGCTCTTCACGAGTTTCTAGCTGGCCAAAATACCATCACATGCAGGCTACGCCCCGCTACGCACACACAACGAGCGCATTTACCTCAGAAAACGGCACTGTTTTGGATGTTCGGTAAGTTCCGTCTCAAAATAGGCAATACGTCATAAAAATCCGACCAATCGGGTTGTGAATGTATCCCTATGCCTTAAGGTTCGGTATCTTTTGGTTCGCTGATAAAATTGCCAATGTGAACGCTAACCGGACCAGGACTAAATGTTTTTTTTTCTTCTTTGGTCCGGACCAAATAAACCAAACGAACCGAACTACAAGTGTGAACGCACCCTAAAATGATGTGTTTGATTACACACAGGCGAACACTCAGTTTAAGTATATTTTATAATAATAAAGTTATAATACTTATACTTACATAATTAAGTTTATGTTTTAAATGGTTCGTTTTGTTATTTTTTGTTATTTATATAAGTTTATGGTCAACGAATGGCTCTTCTGAGGTATAACGTAACGTTACGTGAAATTGTTTGCAACACTGACTGAACTGACGATTTCAGTAACCTACTGTGTCTTTCAACATATTTTCTATATTTTCATATATTTCATTCTGCAAAGAGGAAAGGATCCATGACAACTGTTCAAGATGAAAACTGAAAAGTGACGCAGTCTTTGTTCAACTTTCTTTTCATAATATAAATAAATGCACAGCCCAGGCCCATTTACTTATCCTGTAAGTTCATGAATAAAAATGAAAATGTAGACGAAATCAGAAGCTATTAAATGTCTTATCATTAAAATATAAAAATGAAAATGACGGGTAATAATTGATTTTGACAGATGTTTTACTGTCCGTCAACATGACGGACTAATGCAACCTCTGAGATATTATATCTATATAATACAAAACATTATTTGTGTATATATATATATATATATATATATATATATATCAACACTGGTATCGTTATCACAATAAATACCTGAAATTATCGTGATAATAAACCTGACTGGAATAAAGCAACTACTATAAAACCTGGACCTATCCTCTTAATAGCGCTGCTGGCTAATGTTAGCGTGGTGTCTAACTGAAAATAACTCCTCAGCAATAAATACAGCAAAACACACAAAAAGACAGTAATTTGGGCTGCTGTCATTGACAAGATCATAGATAAAATAGTCAATCATGAGGTTTCTAAACATTGCGTTGTGAGAAATAGTCTTCACATAATCTATTTTACTTCATGCATTTAACAAAATACTCAAAATTGAACAGCTGTAAGATGTGCTGTAAGTTCTGTGCTGTGTGTGTGTGTCTCTTCCACTCAGGGTCAGAGGAGGACATCAGGCTCATCAGGTCCATCTGTGCTGCTCCAGGAGGACTGAACCATGAATGTTTCAAATAAACTGAGAGATAGAGATTGTGCTCCAGAATGCAGGTACGTCATCAAAAAGTGCTTAAGGAGAGTGCATGCCAAAAAGATGGCTAGACAAATGTCAAGCAGTTTCAAATGAAACGCCAGATAGCAACTCACCCTTGGGTCACACAAAGGCTGTCAGTGACAGCATTCCCTACGGCCAACAGCCCAAGCTGAGCCTCAAAGAGGCCTTCTGTAGAAAGCCTACCAAGTCCGCTCAAGGCATCCGGGACCGACATTTCCGAGGAAAAGTGGTCCCTTAAAGAGAATGTGGCCAGGGAACCTTAAGGAGCCCTGACAGGAGGCCAGTCACTAGAGGGGAACGAAGTCACCCCCAATGCCACCAGGGAGGCCGACCTGGTCTGATGAAGGACAAACTTAGTCTTGGCCAACCCTGTCTGTATACAGAATCTCAATAACGCATTCTTCAGAGAAGAGAACAAGTAAGAGCGACTGCGAAAGGGCAGTAAGCAACTCAAACCCACGCGTAGAGATGGGCGTCCTGGAGAACAGAACTCAGCTGAGTGCTATAAATCCTCGTATTGAGGGGAGTATAAGCCTGGGGCTGATCTCAACGGGAGACTTCATAGAAGTCTTCAACCAATGATCAGCTTAGGGAGCTAAGCACAATTACTCAAACGACCCAAAAAGTGAGGTACGAAGCTCTCCTAATAGATAGACCATACTGTAGGCACATAATCATGGAGGCCGGAAAGGGGCCTACAACACTAAAGTTCAGATAAAGAACTACATATCACACCAGAATACTCAATTCCTTGGTACTACTTGGTATTCCAAGGGCAGCCTACAAGGCCGCACACCTGAAATCTAACTTGCTGGGAGCAAGAACGACCACATGACTTTAGTAACTGTGAGTGCCCACATAACAGTCCATCCAACACAATCCAACGAGCAGTGCACTCGGTAAAAGAACCTTTTTACTCTTTAAAGCAAGAGGAGTACAACATATGCCAACACGCACTAAAGAAGGCCCCGCGGGGCCTTTAACCTCAGCCAGACACGTGGCATCAGCTTGTGGCAGTGTTATCAAGCTTAAGTCACCTGGGGCCCTGGCAAACCAGCAGCATATTATTTCCCTTTACTCTTCTTAGTAAAGAAATATATCATAACACATGCCAGCATGTTCCCAAAGGAGGCCCAGAGGGCCTACCTGTCACACACGGTGCCAGCTAGTGGCCACTAAAGTTCTAGGAGCAAAATAGAACCAAGTTACTAACGAGGTAACTACTTAGCTCAACTAGAGCTAAGGAGAGACCATGCTCAAGGAAGTAAATGCATAAAAACCGAACAACAGAGCAGTTTAACACAAGAACTCACCCTGAGAGGCAAGCCACTCAGAAACCGTACTCAGTAAAAGCACCTTTTACTCTCAAAGTGAGAGGAGTACACAGCCGAACTCCAGCATGATACACAGGAGGCCTATAAGGCCTACGACTTGTAAACACATGGCGTCAGCTAGTGGCAATCACGACCCATCCATGGTGATGAGTCACATAGAAACCAACACAAAACTGTGTCAACATGTAATTTGAAAGGAGGCATTAGCAGGGCCTACGACTTCAGCAACACATAGCACCAGCTAGTGGTCTTTAAAGGGAACCAAGGTCAAAGGGGACCAGCTCTAGACCCAACAAACAGTTGTGGGTAATTAGCTTAACACAACCTGAGCTAAGTCTACACATTCCAGCAGGCAATGTACCATAACTCACATAATTACAGGGTACAACGAAATACTAACTTGGTCTAAGGGAGGCCTATAAGGCCTACAACCTCAAACAGACATGAGCATAAACCTGTGGCAGTGCTAACGTACGTGAGCAAAACTCATGACCATACACCAACAGCGCCTGTAAACACAAGCTGCAACTAGAAGGAGGCTAAATGGCAAAGAGCCAACAACTTCTACAGTCATATGTAATATAGCTGCTGTGGCAATGATCACATAGTGGGAGCTAACAGAGATCAAACTAAAAGTATGACTCTCTACACTTGACCTGAGTGTGCAATCCAACAGGTGATGCACTCAGTGAAACACATAAACCCTAGCCGGGGAGTACAAAAAACACCACGTCCTTAAATAGAGGCTAACAACAGCCTACTATTATGAGAACAGGTGTTAACCTGTGGCAGCACTAGAGTAAAGCTCACATACATGTAGGGCAAAAGCTTAGAACCCAAAGCAAACGAATGCTTTGTAAATACATGCCATCCATTAAAAAGGATAAATGTTCTCATTAAACAGAACTTATAGATCTGTACTGAGCCCTTGAGGACGGAAGCTAAAAAGCTAGCACCGTAGCTCAAACTTGAATGAAATTCAAGGGGCTCAGGGGAACAAAATCATAGCATGATTAAAGTTCTAGAAAGTGGGGCCTAGCATGCACTGCATAAACTTATCTATGCAAAGATAAGGGCCTACCACCTGAGAAACTGCACCAGGGAGTCTAATAACAGCCTGCTATCTTAGCTGTTAACCTCAGCCATATGCACCTACATAAACAAGGGGAAAATGAGCATACGGCCTAACAACTCCCTCAGGAGGAGGCCAGAACTAGGAACTATACAACCTAACAAGGGATAGTAATACAAAGGGCGGTTTATAACAGGGGTCTCAAACTCAAATTGGCGGGGGGCCGTTTCTGTGATTGACACCTCATAGGAGGGCCATATTTACATTCAAGCGCAAGAAAGTGCAACATTTTAGAAAATTTACTTACCTTTGCATTATTTCTCATTTACATCAAATTTGCCTACTAAAATATCTTTATACCTATACTATAAATATTCTATTTACCATACTAAATGTAAACAGCAGTGTCTCTCTCATTGTTACAGAGTGTAATATAATTATATAATACTATTAAAAATATAATACTACTAATATACTATTAATTGCAATAGTCTGGTGCAACTTATCACATCCAACAAGGTGCATGGAATAAAAAAAAATACAGTAATTTAGGAACAAAACCACCAACACTTGTGGTGTGGAGGGGTCAGAAATAAACAAAAAACTGGAGCTATATATATATCAACTTTATTTTGCCAAAAAATAAAAATCTCTCATTGTTACATACATTATTAATTTTTAATATTTAGTGGAAGTATTTTCCCTTACTTTATGTTAGCTTAAATAACATTAAAATTTTGCACTGACCAACACTGTACTGAACAAATACAATCCCTGAATACATTTGTACACTCTTCTGTTACTTGACAGACACCTGGCAGCGCATTTGTCCAAGATGCCGTTTGAGCATCGGTAACGTTTAATGGCTGCATCGGACGCGTTTCGGTGGTTTAAATCGACGCTCGTGACTCAAAGTCGAGTGCTTTTACTGTAATTTGGGCAAGAGCGCTCATAATAGAAGCGACGCGGTTGAGAGCGCGGCTCATGGTTGCATAGCAACGACAGACGCCACTGGAGCGAAAGCGCATTGGAAAGAAGGAGAATGCGGCTCGGCCGCTTATGTGACGCGATATGTGAATGCCCCTTATGCTGCGTTCACACCAAACGCGAATAGAGCGTCAAATTCGCGTCTACCGCGTCTAGTTTGCCGCTTGAACATTTTGAATGCATTCGCGCGTCTAGAGCGAAATAGACGCGCGTAAAAAACAAGCGTTTGAAGCGAAATTGACGCGCGTCCGAGGCGAAATCCGCTTCTTGTGGGAGGGGCAAGTGCTAGGCGGTTGTCTGTTTGCAAGATGGCTGATGTTGATCGTGCGTTCATCGAGAGAGCTACCGCTTTGTATTTGCTCTGGAGAGCAAAACAGCGGCGCAGGGGTCAGCGTCGCAGGAAGGCCGCGGGTCGATAAACGTGACTCAAAAGTGAAATGTGTGTTTACAACTTACCAGGTAGCCCAGTCTCCTCACCGACACTCTTCCAAGCGAGGTCCTTTTTATTCCTGTCTGAAGTATGAACTTGTGTCATAAATCTCTGGGTGACTGCTCACTGATAATATCAGTCGTTCCTCCATTTTGAATGAGTGACTCCGTGCGGGGCCTGCCGCCACATCAGCAAGCAGGCTCCTGATTGGTTAACGCTGCGCGAATTTACGCCAAAGTTCAAATTTTTCAACTCGGGCGTCAGACGCGAATTCGCGTCAAACGCGTAAATGCACAAAAAGCACCATTCGTGCGTAACGCGCGAAACGCTCAATTCGTGTCATTCGCGCGAACTAGACGCGCGAATGAGGCGAATTCGCGTCTTCCGCGCCGCGCTAAACGCCTCATTCACGCCGCGAGACCTCCAGACGCGCGTAAACGCGTCTTTACATTGACTTAACATTGAAATCATTCGCGCCAGACGCTCTATTCGTGTTTGGTGTGAAAACAGCATTAGAACGGCGACTTTTTCTTTGCATATCAGACAGGTAGCAACTAGAGAATAATAATAATAATAATTTAAAAGCGGGCCGGATTATGTTTTATTTTTGAGATCAGTTGCGGGCCGGGTAGAGGGGGAGGGCGGGCCGTAAATGGCCCGCGGGCCGGCAGTTTGAGACCACTGGTTTATAACAATAAACACCTAAACTTAGTCCTAGCCTGGGCCGCTAAGCTGTGGGCCTATGGGGCCACACGCATAGCAATGCTTTCAATTCATACAGCCAATAGCCGACATTTTACAACCAAACATTAGCCTATTACGCCACGATAACAAAGTATGTAGCATTTCTTTACCGTTGTTTTGGACATATATCTTAATTTATACATTAAATAAGCTCCCATTGTTCAGAGAGTTTGAAATGAACACCCGCAGTCCCACGGTAATTTGTGGGTAGTTCAGTGGCGGCGCCGGTGACCTGTTCGTCTTGAAAATTAACACCTTTGCATAGACACTGTTAACCAGTTTACACGTGCCTGCTGAAATATACATTTGATTTTCTCTCTTCTTTCAAATGTTGCCATATTGCCTAAGTTATTATTTTACAAAGCAAAAAAAAGATATTTGGGCTACAGATGCCAGAAATAATGCTAGTCTCTTCTGTGTTTGTTGCAAAGATATCTAATTATGATAATAATAATAATAATAATAATAATAATAATAATAATTTAAATATCTATCTTAATAACATGCTATTGTATTATGGCTACATACATACACCGCTCATAAGTTTGGGATGGGTAAGATTTTTAATGTTTTTAAAAGAAGTTTCTTCTGCTCACCAAGGCTGCATTTATTTAATTAAAAATACAGTAAAAACAGTAATATTGTGAAGACCAAAGACTCCTCTTTCCCTTTTCTTTAACAAGGAAGGATGGAATCTAGGGTTCTTGAAAGCCTAAAAGAGCCTCTTCCACTATCAAGCCAGAAGGTGGGCCTTTAGAAAAATATTATCAAAGGCCCAGCTGTCAGCCTGACTGTTAAAGAAGCACCTGAGTATGTAAAATGAAACCAAAAACCCAGGAGGCGGAGGAAGAAGGGGTGAGGGCAGATATAAAGTCGCCTTCGCAACGAGAGGGAATCGATTACGGACGCTACTGGCGTATGTGATTGATCACCTCCTTCAAAACCTGCTTCTTCCTCCTCGAGTCCAGCCGTCTCTGCGCCTTGCTCCGAAAGAAGGAGGCGCCGAACGGCCATACTGGACCTCTGTCTCAGAGCCTCAGCTCGAGATGGACCAGCATCCTGATTAACTACATGCTCAGAAAAACTATACAGGAAAACAAGGTCTTATTTTAAAAACATAAAATATAGACCCATCTCATCTTCCTGCGGCTCAAAGACCGAAGATTCCTAATACTCCTTTTTTTACATGAAAAGGATAGAATCTAGGGTTCTTTTAAGCCTAAAAGGTCCTCTCACTATTAAAACCAAAAAAGCGGGCAGACAGAAATAATCACTATGGGCCCAGCCATCAGTCTGACCATAAGAAGTATCTGAGCATTATATATGTCTATAAAATATATATGCATGCATATAAATAAACATATATATATATATATATACAGTACAGTCCAAAAGTTTGGAACCACTAAGATTTTTAATGTTTTTAAAATAAGTTTCGTCTGCTCACCAAGGCTACATTTATTTAATTAAAAATACAGTAAAAACAGTAATATTGTGAAATATTATTACAATTTAAAATAACTGTTTTCTATTTGAATATATTTCACAAAGTAATTTATTCCTGTGATGCAAAGCTGAATTTTCAGCATCATTACTCCAGTCTTCAGTGTCACATGATCCTTCAGAAATCATTGTAATATGCTGATCTGCTGCTCAAGAAACATTTAATGTGTACAATTGTACAAAATATTTGTGTACAATATTTATTTTCAGGATTATTTGATGAATAGAAAGTTCAAAAGAACAGTGTTTATCTGAAATCTAATCTTTTGTAACATTATAAATGTCTTTGCTGAATAAAAGTATTCATTTCTTTAATTTCTTTTCAAAAAAATAAAAATAAAAATTCTTACTGACCCCAAACTTTTGAACGGTAGTGTATAATGCTACAGAAGCTTTGTATTTCACATAAATGCTGTTCTTTTGAACTTTCTCTTCGTCAAGGAATCCTGAAAAAAAAAGTACACAACTGTTTTCAACATTGAAAATAATCATAAATGTTTATTGAGCAGCAAATCAGCATATTAGAATGATTTCTGAAGGATCATGTGACACTGAAGACTGGAGTAATGATGCTGAAAATTCAGCTTTGCATCACAGGAATAAATTACTTTGTCAAATATATTTAAATAGTACACAGTTATTTTAAATTGTAATAATATTTCACAATATTACTGTTTTTTACTGTATTTTTAATTAAATAAATGTAGCCTTGGTGAGCAGACGAAACTTCTTTTAAAAACATTAAAAATCTTAGTGGTTCCAAACTTTTGGACTGTACTGTATATATATATATATACAGTATCTTCTGATCATCCTTGAGATGGTTCTACACCTTCATTTGAGTCCAGCTGTGTTTGATTATTCTGATTGGACTTGATTAGGAAAGCCACACGCCTGTCTATATAAGACCTTACAGCTCACAGTGCATGTCAGAGCAAATGAGAATCATGAGGTCAAAGGAACTGCCTGAAGAGCTCAGAGACAGAATTGTGGCAAGGCACAGATCTGGCCAAGGTTACAAAAAAATGTCTGCTGCACTTAAGGTTCCTAAGAGCACAGTGGCCTCCATAATCCTTAAATGGAAGACATTTGGGACGACCAGAACCCTTCCTAGAGCTGGCCGTCCGGCCAAATTGAGCTATTGGGGGAGAAGAGCCTTGGTGAGAGAGGTAAAGAAGAACCCAAAGATCACTGTGGCTGAGCTCCAGAGATGCAGTCAGGAGATGGGAGAAAGTTGTAGAAAGTCAACCATCACTGCAGCCCTCCACCGGTCGGGGCTTTATGGCAGAGTGGCCCGACAGAAGAACCTCCTCAGTACAAGACACATGAAAGCCCACATGGAGTTTGCTAAAAAACACCTGAAGGTTCTCTGGTCTGATGAGACCAAGATAGAACTTTTTGGCCTTAATTCTAAGCAGTATGTGTGGAGAAAACCAGGCACTGCTCATCACCTGTCCAATACAGTCCCAACAGTGAAGCATGGTGGTGGCAGCATCATGCTGTGGGGGTGTTTTTCAGCTGCAGGGACAGGACGACTGGTTGCAATCGAGGGAAAGATGAATGCGGCCAAGTACAGGGATATCCTGGACGAAAACCTTCTCCAGAGTGCTGAAGGTTGGGCTGAAGGTTTACCTTCCAACAAGACAATGACCCTAAGCACACAGCTAAAATAACGAAGGAGTGGCTTCACAACAACTCTGTGACTGTTCTTGAATGGCCCAGTCAGAGCCCTGACTTAAACCCAACTGAGCATCTCTGGAGAGACCTAAAAATGGCTGTCCACCAACGTTTACCATCCAACCTGACAGAACTGGAGAGGATCTGCAAGGAGGAATGGCAGAGGATCCCCAAATCCAGATGTGAAAAACTTGTTGCATCTTTCTCAAAAAGACTCATGGCTGTATTAGATCAAAAGGGTGCTTCTACTAAATACTGAGCAAAGGGTCTGAATACTTAGGACCATGTGATATTTCAGTTTTTCTTTTTTAATAAATCTGCAAAAATGTCAACAATTCTGTGTTTTTCTGTCAATATGGGGTGTTGTGTGTACATTAATGAGGGAAAAAAATGAACTTAAATGATTTTAGCAAATGGCTGCAATATAACAAAGAGTGAAAAATTTAAGGGGGTCTGAATACTTTCCGCTGCAGCCCGCCGAAAAGTGCGTCCCAAAAACACCAGCAGCTCCGCATACACAACAGCCAGATGAGCGCGCACTGCCGGACGTGATGGCGTCAAACACGGACGTCATTGTCATCCAACAACTCATCCTCATCAGCCCCAGGGGAATACAACTTTCTCAGACTTCCCAACGAGTTCACCTGCAAGCCCTATGACTGCAGCCGCCATTTTGCCTCAGCACAAACGGGGCCAGAATCATCAGGCACAGATGCGGACACCTCTTCTCTCGAGAAGAGTGCCGAATGAGAACGGAGCATCCTGATAGGAAGACGCTCACAGTAAATAACAGAAAACACACAGACAGCACCCTCAAGCACTGTCTATGCACGCTCCTCTCCAGACAGAAAACGCCCAGAAATGTGTATATCAAGTGTCAAACCCTGGAACACGGATGAACACACTCTCTTTTGTAAGGCATATTATAGAATCCCTTACTGGAGTCGATATAGTCGCGATCAGACAGAACAGACCCGAACGACGAAGAGATACTGACTGTTTCTCCAGGCGCTCCTTTTATACTTCCGGGTTGCACCATATTACGTCATAGGCTGTCACCGGCCAATAGAGATTGGAGTTGTTGGATAGTTGGCTTACAGACACCGGGTCACGTGTGACATTCCCCAAAGTGTGATTGAATGCAGAATTGAATTTCCCTTCAAAAGGGAATCAAAATTTGCCACCTTTTGTTGCCTGACTGGAATGAGATTTTGATGACATGAACTGAACCAATGACACAATTGGAATTAGTTGTAATTTGAGGTTCCATTCCCTTTTTAGAAACTTTCCCTATTAAATTTCACTATTATTCCTCTTTATCTTTTACGCTGGTGATCTACATAGCTAATACCATATATTTTTGAATGCTTTGCATTGTGTGGCAAAAGGTTTATATGTTATAGTACAGTATGTAAAAACTGTTACATACAATATAAGCTTGTTTGTCCACCACTGTAAAGCAAAAGATAGTTTAAAAACAGTGAATTATAGATAATAATGAAAAGCAATGGCACAATCTAAGCGTTTAACAGGTCAGAGAATGTTCTTCAAGAACACACACTCAGTCCTCTGAATACAGTAACATGTTACTGTTATTTATTTTGAAGGGCCTAAATGTAAATTACACATTTTTAAAGGTGTCATATGATGCATTGTAATGTTTGTGCATGTATATTATCTTCAAAGTTACAAAGCTTATAATCTCCCAAAAAGGGATTTATTCTATTTAATAGAGAACACTGATCCAGACCTGCCTAAAACAAACTGATGGAAGTCCAGGTATTACTTCCGCAAACGTCTACGTCACAATGTGAAATATTAGCATAACGGCGCCCAAAGGCACAAAAAGAGAAGGCGAGGCAGTGAATTGTGGAGACGATGTGTGTTTGGATGCGAAATCAAAACCCCTTTGTTTGACTATCTAAAAACAGATGAAATTAGAAATCAGTGGTTAAAAATTATTTATTACGCTGTTCCTGAGCAGAACAACCCAAACTGTAGGGGTACAGCACATTTTACAGAGGACAACTTCCTAAACCTGGGAGAGTACAACACCAGCTGTACACACATACATAAATAAGAAATAAATACAGAGCGATTGTATAAAATAATAATTAAATTTAATACAAATGATATGTCATTTTTTTTTATTTGCTTCTAAACTATATTTTTATGCTGTGTTTTGGGGGCTGTGTTGTACATTTTTACTTATTTACCACTAAGTTACTCAACTACACCATTAGCTTGCATATGGAATAAAAAAAAAAAATTCTGAAAAAATACTTTAATGATTATCTAAATTAAATATGAATTGTTTCAGGATATTGATATAGGTGTTAGAGGCAGAATTCTGCCATCTGATGTTTTATTAACAAAGTTCAGGAGGAGCAGGTGCAGATAATTAATCTAATTAGCACAAGTGGAAAGCATTCAGCTAATTAATCAAAAACAAGAGGTATATATGCTGCAGACTTAAATCTGTTCATTGACAGTTTATCAGCATTCCTCCTCCACCCAATCTCCTCATTTCTAGTTCTATCTATTATTACTACATCCGGGGGGAGTACTCTGGGTTCGGGCCAAAATTCAGAGCAAGCCCTCCCCCCCGGACAGCACGCCAAATACACAAAACTTTACTCTATTTAATTATATGTATATGTGAACTCGTGAACTGCTGGTTAGAAGAAAACCTGTGGGAGATACAGTTTTAGAAATAAAGTGTTTTGAACATGTCCAGCAGAGGGCAATAGAGATTTTTTTTTTTTTTTTTTTCTGGATGTGGAAAAAATTTTTGATAAAGATTGTGAATATAAATATTTAAACATTAAAAAATACATCAAAATTAACATTTATGTGAAACGTTAGAATTTGTTGTTGTTGTTGTTGTTGTTTAAAGTGTTTTAAAGTGTCTGATTTTGCAATAATGCCACATTAAATTGCAAAAATAGAACTAAAATGCCACAAAAAAAAAATTAACCAATAAATAAATCAATTGAAACTAAAAAAAATCAAATTATTAAAAAGTATGTAAATAAAACCAATAGCAATAAGCAGAAATGAACAGGAGTGTGTGCGTGCGTGTGTGTGTGTGTGTGTGTGTGTGTGTGTGTGTGTGTGTGTGTGTGTGTGTGTGTGTAAGTGAGCATGTTTGTTCCACATGGCATTTGTGCTCTAGTACCAGGCCTTCATTTACATGTGAAAATTTTCAGATTTATGCTGAATTTATTGATTTTATTGAAAAATGAAAAATAAAAAACTCTTAATTTTTCACCTTTCCCATTCATTTTCAATGTAGGGGTCCATTCTGTCCCTGAAGACCATGAGTATGACTTTTCTTTTACATACCTTCAGAACAACCGAATCAAGCCTGTTTGTGTGTGTGTGTGTGTGTGTGTGTGTTTAGATAGATAATGTAACAAAAATCTCATGCAACTGAGATGAAGGGAACAATGGTTTTTAATGAGGGAAACATCAAATGGGGTCCGGACGGATCCTAAAGACCATATGAGGGTTAACATCTTGTTATTGCATAAATTTTATGATGCATTAAAATGTAATTTAATTGAAATTATTGTGCCCATCTCCGTTGATCTCCATCTGTTTGACATGCAATCATACATGTTTTAGTTTGGTTTGTTTATATAATTAAGCCAAACTGTTGTGAAATGGAAATATGTGCAATGTAAGTTTATTTGCTGGGGAAAACATCTCTTAATTGCATTAAACATTGAAGCATTGTTGGTACTTGACGTAAGCTGCTCAAATTAACTATATATGCGTCTCTTTGAGGTTTACAACACATTTGGTTGTGTCATTTCTTAATACAATTTTAAATGCATATTTTCTCTCGCAAACAAGTTTTTCACTTTCATGTTGTTACTGACTGAGTTTTTTTCTTATGCCACAGTGCATATATTCACATATCCCACAACATAATTATCTCCAGCCAGGCCAGTGATACTGTGACATTCCTCAGCACAAACACTCTTCATGTTCTTCATGTTCTCTGTCTAGGGCTGGGCGATATATCGCATGCGATTGTCACACGCATTTTGTCACACGCATTTTGTCAGTAAAGCCGGTTCCCTGATTACCACTAAATCGCCATCACCTGCTTTCAAATGGAGCGCCATTTAATAGATAGAACCGTAGATCATTGACAAGCCACGCAGTATCGCGTTCATTATCGAAGGCGATTCATCTGCGATATGAACGCGATATTGCGTTGCTTGTCAGTGAACTACGGCTCTGTCTATTAAATCCCGCTCCATTTGAAAGCAGGTGATGGCGATTTAGCAGTAATCAGGGAACCGGCTTTACTGACAAAATGCGCGTGACAATCACATGCGATATATCCCCCAGCCCTATCTCTGTCCACCTTTGAGTTGACAGCCACCAAGCAAAAAACAGAAATAAATTTGATTGGTTCCCATATCTTGTCACTTTAGACCAGTATAATATCTGTGTTAGACCAAACATTTCCCATATGTGCTGGTCGGAAAATCCCATAAGCAAATTTAGTGATATATTTTGTGTCATCTTATTATTTGGTGTTAGACAGAGCCTGAAAGTGTGTGAAAAGCTGCTGCAAGTTCAATCAACTTAGGCCACGATAATCACAAGATTATCACAAGACCTTTGAAATACTGCAGAGACTTATTCTGCTATAGTTACTTTGATCAGAAAATGTTGTATGATCAATACAATAATTATTTTTCTTATCGGTTATCATATGACTAACTTCCTTTCTGTCTTACTGAAGTTTGATGCAGAAAGAGAGATCAGACTCACCACAACCCAGCTGTGCGTCCATGAAGAGTGACCAGTCGATGGAACATCCAATAGCATTCAAAAATGAAAGAGTTTCTCCTAAGATTAGGTAAGTAAAAGATATTAAAGAAACCATAATGTTCTTGTTTTGCACCTTGCATAGAAATATGTCTCAGTAGTGCATTCTATATACTATAATGAAACTATAATATGGATAAATGGACTCAATCAATGTGTATTTCTGCTCAAATCTCAGTCACAGGTGAAGTGAATATCATTGATCATCTCATAACAAGGCCACATATCAAGGTCTGGGTAGTTTAGATGGTAAACAAACAATCAGGTCTCATAATCAATGTGTGGGATGCAGGAAAAAAGGGAAGGGAATAAAGATCTGAGCAATCGTGCACAGAGTCCATTAGAGATCAAAAATCAGGTATCTACAATTATAAGAGAATTTTCAGATTTGTTGTCCATAGATATACCTTTTTTAACATACCAGAGCTCCTATGGCCATAGTGCTTCTGTGGGCAGATTTTGATTCTCTCATTCAGTATCAGAACTGCTGAGCCAAAAGTTATATTATATTTGTTGAAATTACTGTTAATTAAGTCACTATTGCTTTTCTTACTGAATGACTCAAAATAACTAACATATTTTTAATAACATATGGTTTACTAAAGTTCAGTTCAGAAAGAGAGATCAGACGCAGCAGGACCCAGCTGTGTGTCCATGAAGAGTGACCAGTCCATGGGACATCCAATAACATTCAAAAATGAAAGAGTTTCTCCGGTTATAAGGTAAAAGAAATATCAAAGAGACACTGTTATTTGATGTTTTCTACCTGTAATAGTAAAATGATACAATTCTTTGTAGTACAATATAATATTTATTTTATATATGTTTATAAAATACAATTTTAATTTTTTTTTAAAAAATAGATGTTCATATAATCAGGTATGCACAATTATAAGTACAGTTGTGCAATTGTGTACAACTTTCAGAATTAAAAGATATTAATTTATAGATTTTGGTCTCACTTTATACTAGGTAGCCTTAACTGCTGTGTACTTACATCAGTTAATAAGTACAATGTATTTATTGTGTTCATAATGTATTACAAAACACTTGTACTGCAATTGAGGTGGGATATGGTTAAAGTTAGGGAAAGGTTTGGTGGTATTAGTAGATTTAAGTGTGGGTTAAGGTGTAAGGGAATGGTCAACAGTAATTATAATGTAACAGAAATTAATTAGGGGCCAAGCACTGAAGGTGTCCATAGCAAATTTGAAGTCTCTAACTCAATCCCTCTAGCGCCACCAGCTGTCCAAAGTTGCACTCATGTTTATGTTAATAACTTTTGAACCATAAGGGCTAGAAACAATTTTTTTCCCTCTGATTCATTGGGTCAAGACAAATCGATTGCACCCTATGACGTCATTTTCAATTAAATTCAATTCACATTAATTTGTATAGCGCTTTTCACAATACATATCATTTCAAAGCAGCTTTACAGAGAATGCATGTCAAAATTACAATTTAAAGAAGAATGCAGTTAGCAAATAATGTAAAAATTTAGGCAATTAATTTACAAACACTTTTAGCATTTTACTTGAAGGTAGAAGCAATGAGCTCCTGGAAAAATGAATTACATATTTACAATAATTAGGATATGTAGAAATTTGGGAATGTGCATTTTGCATCTTCTGAAGTCCTCGCAGGAGTTGGCATTGTCTCTTCACAGGTGTTAGTCATCTGAGGTCTTCTTAAGAGGCTGGATCCAAACTGAAGCTGATGAAGCTGGGCGTCCCGAGGTAAAACAGAAAAGCAAATGGAGAATAATTAGCGTAGCTGCTGTTCATAACTTTAAGCAAAGATAGTCACATGCAATTGATCTGACATGAGATGCATTACTTGAACGCTTGGCTAAAGAGATGCGTCTTTAAACTGGGTGAGCGAGTCTGAGCCCCGAACATTATCAGGAAGGCTATACCATGCTCTGAAGGCACACAATAGATTTTGAGACAGCGCCTCCTTGTGGTCAAATTTTATAATGAAATTAAAAAAAAAAAATGCTAATAGCTTTATATAAATGTGTCCTATTGTAATAAGACAGGTCTTGTCAGATTCCGTGGGTCATGCTGAGAACATTGATGATAATTTTGCCTTAGTCAGCCAAACTTCCTGTTAGTCATTTTGAATTTCCTTAAAAACCTACTTTTTTTAACTCCTCCTAGACCATTGCTCCGATTTTCACTAAATTAAAATCGTATCATCTTCAGACCATGCTGACAAAAAGTTGTGGATTTCGTGTTGATAGACGAAATTGTATTAATTTACCACAGTAACAAATTAGAGGCTTGATGCCAAGATGACTCTTGAGGCTGTATCTCTGCAATGCAATGCAATTTTACATATTGACACCAAACTTTGCGAGTGTCATTGTCACCGCACTCTAACTATACCTCATTAATTTAATCACAGTGCCACCTATTGGTCGAAAGTGATAAACCAGTAAATCTTTATTATTGACTGTAATTTGTGATTTTTCAGCTCTTTTGCCTAAAATGATCTTAATAGGTCTTTAATTGCTCACTGTTGCAGTTGGTCTGATGCTCACGGCTGTGTTGGCTGGCTTGTTGTGCCTTCTTTGTGCTTGGCCCCGTAATTGCTGCTTGCAGCTATATTTATAGATGTAATTACATGCAGGTATTTTTTTTTAAATATAAGTACAATGAAAAAACATGTATGTACACAATATGTGCATTGTATCAAATGATTAATTTAAATGTAAGTAAATGGTTATTTCAGCCAAAAATGAAATTTCTGTCATTAATTACTCACCTTCATGTCGTTCCACACCCGTAAGACCTTCGTTCATCTTCAGAACACTAATTAAGATATTTTACATGAAATCAGAGAGGTATATGACAAAATGCACAAAAACAAAACAAAAATAACTAAGTCAGAATGCAGACACATTATTAGCCAGCTCCTGTGTCAGCATCAGACACATATGTCGTGTTGAACACGTGATCAGCTTTGGCCAATACTGAGCCGGGATTTGGACATAAACATGAAAAACTTCACTGTGCTTACTGTGTCACCTGCGTAATGACAGGAAAGGGAAGAAATTGTTGAATAAAGTCATTATTTTTTGTTTTGTTTTTGTGCACACAAAGTATTCTCATCACTTCATAACATTAAGGTTGAACCACTGCAGTCACGTCAACTGTTTTAACAATGTCTTTAGTACCTTTCTGGACCTTGAAGTGTTGACTATATTGCTGTCTATGGATGGGTCATATACCTCTTGGATTTCATCAAAAATATCTTAATTTGTGTTCTGAGGATGAATGAAGGTCTTGTGGGTTTAGAATGACAGGATGTTGAATATGACAGAATTTCCATTTTTGGCTAAACTAACCCTTTAAGGCCACTTAATATAATGTAGGAGCGATTTGTCCACCTTTTTAAAAGATCAATACTTGAAGACTGACTTTAATTCCCCCATTCAAAATCAGATAATTTATTCATAGACACATTGCTTTAATAAATTCATATCTAGTAAACCAAGCAAAAATAAACCAATTTGGACCTCAATGACCACAACATCTCCACATATAACACAACAAAAATAATTAACTTTCTGGTTTACTAAAGTTCAATTCGGAAAGAGAGATCAGACTCAGCAGGACCCAGCTGTGTGTCCATGAAGAGTGACCAGTCCATGGGACATCCAGAAACATTCAAAACTGGATTTCACCCTAATATTAGGTAGGAAAAGAATAATGCATTATATTGAGTATGTAATGTACACTTAATATGCTCATTTTAATTCTAAAAACTGTAATATTCAACGTATTAAGTGTTTTGTTCATAAAGTGAGTTTGTACTTGTTTCCTCAGAGTACAGCAGAAGGAACCAGTAAATGAACAGCTATGCAGGACACCAGAACAGAGAATCATCTTCACAGAGAGCAGGTGAAAACACATCTCACATTCACTTTACTGATATAGGTCAGTAATCTTGACTATATTCACTGACCAGCATTTCTTTTTTTCTTTTTTTTTATATGTAATCTGCTCTAAAGCATTGAATCTGAACTTGGTGAAGTTCTGGACAAATTCAAATCAAATCTGATAAAGAAGTTTCAGTGTCTATATGAGGGAACATCAAAACAGGGAAACCCGACTCTCCTGAATGAAATCTACACAGAGCTCTACATCACTGAGAGTGAAAGTGGAGAGATCAATAATGAGCATGAGGTGAGACTGATTGAGACACAGTCCAGGAGAGCAGAAACAGAGGACACACCGATCAAATGCAGTGACATCTTTAGACCTTTACCTGGACAAGACAAACCCATCAGAACTGTGCTGACAAAGGGAGTCGCTGGCATTGGAAAAACAGTCTCTGTGCAAAAGTTCATCCTGGACTGGGCTGAAGGGAAAGAGAATCAGGACGTCCAGCTCATATTTCCACTTCCTTTCAGAGAGCTCAATTTAATACGGGACCATAGCCTCAGCCTTTTAGATCTGCTTCACGTTTTTTTCACTGAAACAAAACATCTGGATATTTCCAGCAGTAAATATAAAGTGTCATTCATCTTTGATGGTCTGGATGAGTGTCGTCTGTCTCTGGATTTTCAGAGCGATGTGAGGTTGTGTGATGTGACTGAATCAGCCTCAGTGGACGTTCTACTGACGAACCTCATTGTGGGGAATCTGCTTCCCTCTGCTCTCATCTGGATCACCTCCAGACCAGCAGCAGCTGATCTCGTCCCCTCTGAGTGTGTCCATCGAGTAACAGAGGTACGAGGCTTCAGTGATCCACAGAAGGAGGAATACTTCAGGAAGAGAATCAGTGATCAGAGTCTGGCCGACAGGATCATCTCACACCTAAAGTCATCAAGGAGCCTCTTTATTATGTGTCACATCCCAGTGTTCTGCTGGATCTCTGCCACTGTTCTAGAGAAGATGTTGAGCGAAGCAGAGAGTGGAGAGATTCCCAAGACTCTTACTCAAATGTACACACACTTCCTGATCATTCAGACCAACATCAAACATGAGAAAGATTATGAGAAGACAGTGAAAGATGAAGACATGATTCTCAAACTGGGGAAGCTTGCTTTTCAGCAGCTTAGGAAAGGAAACCTGATCTTCTATGAGGAAGACCTGAGAGAGTGTGGCATTGATGTGACAGAAGCATCAGTGTACTCAGGATTGTGCACTCAGATCTTCAGAGAGGAGTTTGTGTTGTATGAGGAGAAAATGTACTGCTTTGTTCATCTGAGCATTCAGGAACATCTTGCAGCTCTATATGTGCATCTGTCCTTCATAAATAATAACAGAAATATGTTTGACCAAAACATTTCACCAACTCATGAAGCCAAGAAAAATCAGATTTCAATGTCAGACCTGCATCAGAGAGCTGTGGATGAGGCGTTAGATAGTAAAAATGGACATTTGGACCTTTTCCTTCGTTTCCTATTAGGCCTTTCAATGGAGTCCAATCAGAATCTCTTACAAGGTGTATTATCACAGACTGGAAGCACCTCTCACAGTAATGATGGAACCATTGCGTTCATCCAGATGAGAATCTGGTGCGATCCATCTCCAGAGAAATCCATAAATCTGTTCCACTGTCTGAATGAACTGGGTGATCATTCCCTCATGGAAGAAATCCAGCACTACATTAAATCTGGTAAAATAAAAGAAATTGAGCTGTCACCTTCACAGTGGTCTGCTTTGGTTTATGTTTTGCTGACGTCAGAGCAGGAAACTGATGTGTTTCAACTGAGCAGATATACAGGAAAACACATCACTCCAGATGAAGCTCTTCTGAAGCTGCTGCCTGTGATTGAAGCATCAAGATCAGCTCAGTAAGTAACTATTTGTAGTACATGTTTGGCCACATATGCATTTATGAATAAATGATGATGTTTACATAGTTTAGGTCCATCCATGAGGTAGAAATGAAAAATGCCAGTAACTTTTTTCAGTTCCTTTTTCTGTTGGGTAACACTTTAGAATACTGTATCGTACTTACTGCATAACTAATAAGGAATTACTGCAGAATTAATCGGTAGTTCTTCATTAACACTCAAGTAACTACTATTAACTACTAAGGAATATGTGTTAACTAATCAGTATGTCATAGCGTTTTTTAATTGTGTTAACTAACTATTAGTTAATCAGTAACTAATCAATTCAGTCATGCCTCCTGAAGAACTACGATTAAGTAACTACTAATTCAGCTTCAGGAGGAATAACTATTAAGTAACTATTAATGAACTGTGAAACTCAGTATCAGGTTATGGCCCTTTCTTCTTTACTACTAATGTTAGTTGATTTACTTAGATTTATGCCTACTGTACTGATATATATATATATATATATATATATATATATATATATATATATATATATATATGCTCTGCAAATATTGTTAAACATTCGTTCATTTGCGCCACTGTATGTTTCTGTCGGTGGGTGCTATAATGTTGCACGTCTTGCATCGCATGCAGGTCAAAGTTTGAGCGCACACATGTAATATCTGTGAGTTTTGTAATATCTCCCGTTTTGCAAGAGAAAAGAGACTGGGATTCCAACTGTCAGTGGAGAGGTACATCGCTCTCGCATTATAACAATGCGCTGGCGACACTTAAACTAAACACTGTAGATACCACATTAATGAACTGTAGAATTAGAAGAAAGTTGTTTATTCATTTATTGTTTTTTAAACGAATGGTGAATTCTTCGTGTTTTTCCTCGTGCTCGACCATTTCCGTGGATGGCGCTTGAGAGTGTTAATTTTTTTATTCAAGTGTTGTCTGCAACCAGAAAATCAGGATGGATCCGTGACCTGCCAATACCTCAGGTATGTTTATGGCCTTATATATATTTTGTGTCTGTTTTTACTCAAGATATTTCACATTACTATTATAAAGTGATGCCAAATGAGTTCTGTATTTAAGGCAATGATCATTACCACATAATGCTCAAAGAATTACTTCAAACCCACTGATAATTAATAAAGAATTACCACATCATTCTCAAGGAATTACTAAGAACCTGGAACAGTATTCTAAAGTGAAAACAATGGGAACCCATTGATAATTAATGAAGAATTACCACATCATTCTCAAGGAACTACTAAGAACCTGGAACAGTATTCTAAAGTGAAAACAATGGGAACCCATTGATAATTAATGAAGAATTACCACATCATTCTCAAGGAATTACTAAGAACCTGGAACAGTATTCTAAAGTGAAAACAATGGGAACCCATTGATAATTAATGAAGAATTACCACATCATTCTCAAGGAACTACTAAGAACCTGGAACAGTATTCTAAAGTGAAAACAATGGGAACCCATTGATAATTAATGAAGAATTACCACAACATTCTCAAGGAATTACTAAGAACCTGGAACAGTATTCTAAAGTGAAAATATCCTTGTGCATAAGTAATAAAGCCTAAAGTAGTACTAACATAAAAAATGTAATTTTACTTTAAAAGATGACACATTTTAAGAACAGTTACATTTATTGCAGTGTTAATAACATTAAAAAAAAAAACATCTATTTCCATACAACAAAACAATGAAAAAAGTGAACACTAAAACAAGAAAACAATACCAAAATTGTACATCAGATTACTAGGAACTTACCAAATATAACAACAGAAGACAGCAAATATGTGTATGCCTAAACTTCAACTTTCAGCCAATGGTTCTCTAATACATCTAATTCATGTTATTTTTTTCTGGCAAAGGTCAATAAGCATGCCATTCTTCTTTTTTTCCTCGATGATGCTTCGAAGTGGCTCCCTTGTGCACATTTCTTTGCACTGTTTGGCAAACTCTGACAGTTTCTGGAACTTTTCACGCAATGTCTTGTAGGCTTCAGCATCACAATACTCCAGCTCTGCTATCGCTGCCGTATCCACAACCGTTTTTCGATCCACCCCACACTTGTGGTATGACACATTGATGTCCTAAGACACGAAACGATCGGTTTTTGTGAGAAACCGAACGGTATTTATATCATTTTTTAACTCTAATACACCACTATGTCCAACTGCCTTCATCCTCCATGTTAATAAGGTCAAATTGCATTCTGGACGGAAGTGATGTCGCGCGCGTAGACTTCAACGTGTGCTAGAGATCACTTCCGTCATGGAAGGATGAAGGCAGTTGGACATAGTGGTGTATTAGAGTTAAAAAATGATATAAATACCGTTCGGTTTCTCACAAAAACCGATCGTTTCGTGTCTTAGGACATCAATGTGTCATACCACAAGTGTGGGGTGGATCGAAAAACGGTTGTGGATACGGCAGCGATAGCAGAGCTGGAGTATTGTGATGCTGAAGCCTACAAGACATTGCGTGAAAAGTTCCAGAAACTGTCAGAGTTTGCCAAACAGTGCAAAGAAATGTGCACAAGGGAGCCACTTCGAAGCATCATCGAGGAAAAAAAGAAGAATGGCATGCTTATTGACCTTTGCCAGAAAAAAATAACATGAATTAGATGTATTAGAGAACCATTGGCTGAAAGTTGAAGTTTAGGCATACACATATTTGCTGTCTTCTGTTGTTATATTTGGTAAGTTCCTAGTAATCTGATGTAAAATTTTGGTATTGTTTTCTTGTTTTAGTGTTCACTTTTTTCATTGTTTTGTTGTATGGAATTTTTTTTTTATTAACACTGCAATAAATGTAAATGTTCTTAAAATGTGTCATCTTTTAAAGTAAAATTACATTTTTTATGTTAGTACTACTTTAGGCTTTATTACTTATGCACAAGGATATTTTCACTTTAGAATACTGTTCCAGGTTTTAGTAACTTGATGGTGGTCTATGTATTAATATCAAGGTTCCATTGTTTCACTTTAGAATACTGTTCCAGGTTCTTAGTAATTCCTTGAGAATGATGTGGTAATTCTTCATTAATTATCAATGGGTTCCCATTGTTTTCACTTTAGAATACTGTTCCAGGTTCTTAGTATTCCTTGAGAATGATGTGGTAATTCTTCATTAATTATCAATGGGTTCCCATTGTTTTCACTTTAGAATACTGTTCCAGGTTCTTAGTAATTCCTTGAGAATGATGTGGTAATTCTTTATTAATTATCAGTGGGTTTGAAGTAATTCTTTGAGCATGATGTGGTAATGATCATTGCCTTAAATACAGAACTCATTTGGCATCACTTTATAATAGTAATGTGAAATATCTTGAGTAAAACAGACACAAAATATATATAAGGCCATAAACATACCTGAGGTATTGGCAGGTCACGGATCCATCCTGATTTTCTGGTTGCAGACAACACTTGAATAAAAAAATTAACACTCTCAAGCGCCATCCACGGAAATGGTCGAGCACGAGAAAAAACACGAAGAATTCACCATTCGTTTAAAAAACATAAATGAATAAACAACTTTCTTCTAATTCTACAGTTCATTAATGTGGTATCTACAGTGTTTAGTTTAAGTGTCGCCAGCGCATTGTTATAATGCGAGAGCGATGTACCTCTCCGCTGACAGTTGGAATCCCAGTCTCTTTTCTCTTGCAAAACGGGAGATATTACAAAACTCACAGATATTACATGTGTGCGCTCAAACTTTGACCTGCATGCGATGCAAGACGTGCAACATTATAGCACCCACCGACAGAAACATACAGTGGCGCAAATGAACGAATGTTTAACAATATTTGCAGAGCATATATATATATATATATATATATATATATATATATAATATATATATATATATATATATATATATATATATATATCAGTACAGTAGGCATAAATCTAAGTAAATCAACTAACATTAGTAGTAAAGAAGAAAAGGCCATAACCTGATACTGAGTTTCACAGTTCATTAATAGTTACTTAATAGTTATTCCTCCTGAAGCTGAATTAGTAGTTACTTAGTCGTAGTTCTTCAGGAGGCATGACTGAATTGATTAGTTACTGATTAACTAATAGTTAGTTAACACAATTAAAAAATGCTATGACATACTGATTAGTTAACACATATTCCTTAGTAGTTAATAGTAGTTACTTGAGTGTTAATGAAGAACTACCGATTAATTCTGCAGTAATTCCTTATTAGTTATGCAGTAAGTACGATACAGTATTCTAAAGTGTTACCTTCTGTTGTTCTGTCACTCCAAATAAAAATAAAAAAAATACTAAATTGCCTTTATTTTTTCTCAGGCTTGATAAGTATTTATCTGAGAAAAGCATCACTTCTCTGGCCTCCATTCTCAGCTCACAGTATTCATGCCTGAGAGAACTGGATCTATCTGGTAGTAAATTTGGAGACTCAAAAGTGAAGTTGCTTTCTTCTGGGGTGGAGAATCCTCACTGTAAACTGGAGATACTGAAGTAAGTTTCGTACTGAAGGAGATACTGAAGTAATTTCATCAAAAGTTACACATAAACTGACCTTTAAAGATGTGCTTTGCAGAATATTAAAAAAAAATAGACTTTTTATAAATAGACAAAAAATAATGCCTCTCAGTTGTGATCTACTACAAGTATGTGGTGGTGTTTGTGTCTACAGTGACACTGCCCTGTGCCTGTATTTTCATATTTTCTTCTTGAATTCCTGTGCTCTGGACATTTCTTGGCTGTAGCCTTTGGTCAGTGAGTGTTTCACTCCAGCTAATAATGATGCACGACTGGTGAGGACGGGACTTTATCGTCTGTGTCTGAAGTTCAGGAAGTTGTTGTGTCTCATGCTAATTTCGCAATTGCCTTTTAGACTGCTATCTGTAACTGGAGTCAGATTATTCGGCATTGTAATTACATTTTTATGATGATACTGTTACATTCACGCCTTCCCGGACTCACGCCTTCCCAGCATCCTCCTGTTCTCCACACCTGTCTTCACTCCCCGCATTAGTCTTCCCGCCATCTCCCCTGATTCCCAGCACTCCCTTTAAGTTGGACTCAGAAGTTGTTGTGTCTCATGCTAATTTCGCAATTGCCTTTTAGACTGCTATCTGTAACTGGAGTCAGATTATTCGGCATTGTAATTACATTTTTATGATGATACTGTTACATTCACGCCTTCCCGGACTCACGCCTTCCCAGCATCCTCCTGTTCTCCACACCTGTCTTCACTCCCCGCATTAGTCTTCCCGCCATCTCCCCTGATTCCCAGCACTCCCTTTAAGTTGGACTCACTCCCTGCACTCCTGGTCCGTGATATTGTTTACTATATTGTGTTACGCTGTATCCATATTCCTTGTTTACTGTTAAAGCCTATCTATTTGTGGATTTCCGTACTCGACTCGTCTCTACAGCACAGCACGCTAACAGAATCACGGACCATAACCGCTGGAATTCCACAACAGAGTATGGGCTTTTTTTTTCTCTCTGAGATCCCTGTGTCTCCCGTGCCTCCAAAGTCTGCCACAGCCTCGGATCGCCTCTGTGGGTTCTGGCAGGAAGGGCGTTCGCTGGAGAGGTATGTGGAGGAATTTGTCGAGCTTGCTTATTTGGTGAATTGGCCAGATGCCTGTTTGAATGCCGTTTTTCTGGTGGGGCTGGACGAGGACATAATCCGTTTTAAAGAACCTGCCTGTAATTTTTCCCTAGTCGATGCAATTAATCTGATTTAGTTTCTAAATTGTTCTAAGTTCGTTATTGAAGAGGTTCTTGATAGATCATGTTATCCTCGTCCAGTCTCCGCAGAAACTCAGGCGGCCTGGCCAGTTCGCCAATCTCTGTTTTCCTCCGCCTACCCCTCCAGTGAACATTCCCCTGGTGTCCTGCCGGACCCAAAACCCTGCATGGCCAGAGAAAGACCCTCCGCTGCGCCCAAACGGCCAAAGAGGAAAAGAAAGAAGGCCGTGCAACCCCAGTCTCCTGAGTTGTCTGTCTCCATGCAGCCCCAGACTCCTGAGTTTTATGCCTCCGTGCAGCCCGAGTCTCCTGAGCTGTCTTCCTCCATGCAGCCCCAGTCTCCTGAGTTGTCTGCCTCCGTGCAGCCCCAGACTCCTGAGTTTTATGCCTCCATGCAGCCCGAGTCTCCTGAGCTGTCTGCCTCCATGCAGCCCCAGTCTCCTGAGTTGTCTGCCTCCGTGCAGCCCCAGACTCCTGAGTTTTATGCCTCCGTGCAGCCCGAGTCTCCTGAGCTGTCTGCCTCTGTGCAGCCCCAGTCTACTGAGTTTTATGCCTCCATGCAGCCCGAGTCTCCTGAGCTGTCTGTTGCCGTGCAGCCCAAGATACCAGTCCTGGACACGGAGGACTGGTTAATAGACTTTTGGGCTGAACCAGCTCCCAGTCCCCTCGACCTTGTTTCAACCTTCCATATGCCCACTCCATGCACCACCGTGCCCGCTCCATGCACCGCCGAGCCCGCTCCATGCATCGCCAAACCCGCTCCAAGCTTCGCCAAGCCCACTCCAACCCTCGCCGAGCCTGCTCCAAGCTTCACCGAGCCCACTCCAACCCTCGCCGAGCCCGCTCCAGTCCTTGCCGAGCCCGCTCCAAGCTTCACCGAGCCCACTCCAGCCCTTGCCGAGCCCGCTCCAAGCTTCATCGAGTCCGCTCCACTCCCCGCAACAGTCTTCCCGCCATCTCCCCTGATTCCCAGCACCTGTTGTCCTCGTCAGCACTCCCTTTAAGTTGGACTCACTCTCTGCACTCCTGGTCCATGATATTGTTTACTATATTGTGTTACGCTGTATCCATATTCCTTGTTTACTATTAAAGCCTATCTATTTGTGGATTTCCGTACTCGACTCGTCTGTACAGCACAGCACGCTAACAGATACATAATTATTATTTAGCTGAAGACTGAAGATGGATAAATTCACTTGCACATTATAGCCAGTCATCTAACTATTAGAGTCAATTTTCCTTCGTATGTGCAAAAATTTTATTTAATTATGCATGATAAACACAATTTTTGCAAAAGAGCTCATCACTCATCTTCCCGCAGGTAGTCCTTTGAGTCGGTGGGGCTGCATGTGCAACTGATATGATATCAGGGGACTTCAATCATGCACTTCTGACAATATTCTGCCCACGAGGATGGGATGAGTTTAAATGTTGTGTTTGCAAACAGTAACTAAAAATCCTGTATAGTGCACCCAGTGCTTGAAGTGGGCTGATACAGTATTTTCACCTTTAGCGTACCACCAGTTTTCCTTGCGAAATAGCACTTCTGATATGTTGCATGTACGGAAGCCCACTGTGCCCTCCCTTCTTCTGGAACGTGTTTTGGAACAAGCATTGGAAGTACTGGCACTTATTTTTCTGCTTCAAGCACTGACATAAACCCCTCCTTATTCCCTTTAGTGTTGCGACATTACCGTTGGATCCAATATAGTCGCCACTGCATCATCTTTTATTTTCACTCTCTCTGAAAAGCCTGCTTCGAACTGTGTCATTTAAAAATGAATCTGCAGTAAAATTAAGCGATCAAACAAACATTGTCTTGCTGATATAATCTGAAACTTTGTTAAAAATAAAGTTCATTCACGCTTAGGTAAGGCAAATACTGTGCTTTTCCACAATTTGGCACTTCAAACTGTCATGTCATTCTGTGAAGCATCCTCTATGGTTTGGTTGCTGGAGTAATCCTGTGTTTGTGTCTCTTGTATTTACTACTTATGGAGCCCCAAACTTGCCATGCAAGAAAAAAATGAAATTGTGCACAAAATTTACTAATTCGTTCCCTCGATTTTTATTTTACTAATTTGTTTTAGTAAATCGTGCATGATTTATAAATCGAGGGAACGAAATAGGAAATTGTTCGCACGTTTTAGTAAACTGAGGGAACGATTTAGCCTACTATTTTTTCCCTGCATGTCATGTCTGGGTCTCTGTAACTATTACATGACATGTATGAATCAGCCGGCAGGGCTAAAGAGGTAATAATGTTTGGAGTCACGGAGTGTTTGGCATGGTAATGGGTATGACAATGTTGATATGTTTGGTCTTGGCGGAATAGATCTGCTACACTGCTGCTGCTTTTATTGCTGCTGCTGCTGTTGATTATTGCTGCTGCTGCAGAGCAAGTAAGACATGCTGCTGCTGTACAATATAGCGTACATGAATACCCCCCCAACAAAGCAGTTGACATGAAATTTTAACAATACAATCCAAGTGTACTGTATGTCAGAAAATCCCCCATCAACGCAGAAGGCAAGATGACTATTCAGCCCTCACCCCCCGCAGATCTACCGCATATGTACAACATATGTACTGCTGCTGCTCCGAAGAGCCATAGGAACAATGTGTATGCTATGTGTGCCTGGAGTATGAGAAATGGGGCCATAAGGCTTGGCTCTAGTGGCCTATTAGACTATGTGTGGCTGGGCTACCACGCCAAATGGCTTGGCTCTTGTGTGCCTGGGCTACCACGCCAAATTGCTTGGCCCTAGTGAACAATATGGCTATGTGTGCCTGGGCTACCACACCAAATGGCTTAGCTCTAGTGAACAATATGGCTATATGTGCCTGGGCTACCATGCCGAATGGCTTAACTCTAGTGGCCTATGACTATGTGTGCCTGAGCCAAAAGGCTCAAACATAACCATTTAGAATGTGCATTATGTGTGGCTTTAACAAATGTAAACGTTGCAGGATAATAGAAATGAGAAGGCGGTTTCATTGAAAAGTTTGATTTGCCAGTTTCTGTTAGTCCTGCCCAGGATGTAATGTTAGATTTCAATCAATTTGGAGTTGAATTTAAAAATTGTGAAGCAAATATCAATCAGGCGATACTTTAAAAGCCTAATTTGCAGAGACATCGTATCTTCAAATTTTGTCATTTCTATTTATTGAATTATTTTCTTTTCATAAATCTTAGTGGTCTTCCTTTATGGCTCTCTGTGGGTTTTGAAATATTTCACCAGTGAAAAGTATTAAAAAGAGCTTGTGACTAAACCTCATAACTCTATTGGCTCTTCAAACTGTCAGTCAAACCTCATAACTCCACACGACTCTATCGCAAAGGAAGTGCCACACTCTGTTTGGAGAGAGAGCTCTGTTTGTTTACAATATTAGGGTAAATAAAGAACTGTTTGTTTGAATAAGTACAGCACTTTCTTTACACAAGAAACACTATATACAGTTGCAAGAAAAAGTAAGTGAACCACTTGCAGAATCTGTGAAAATGTGAATAATGTTAATAAAATAAAGGAGATAATACAAAATGCATGTTATTTTTTATTTAGTACTGTCCTGAGTGAGATATTTTACATTTAGTTAAAAAAAAAAATAGCTGAATTTATTAAAATGGCCCCATTTAAAAGTATGTGAACCATTGGTTCTCAATACTGTGTGTGGTTACCTGATGATCCACGACTGTTTTTGTGATGGTTGTTCATGAGTCCCTTGTTTGTCCTGAACAGTTAAACTGAGCTCTGTTCTTCAGAAAAATCCTCCAGGTCCTGCAGATTCTTCAGCTTTCAAGCATTTTTTTTTATTTTTTGTATGCATATTTGAACCCTTTCCAGCATTTTAAAAAAGGTTCAAAAGTTAAAAAATTTCACTGATGCTCCAGAAGGAAACACGACGCATTAAGAGCAGAGGGGTTAAAACTTTTGAATTCAAATATCAAGGTAAATTGCACTTAATTTTTTTTTTTTTTCCCGTGACATCTTCATCCTGTTTTCACCCCCCGGCTCTTAATGCATTGTGTTTCCTTCTGGAGCATCAGTGAATGTTTGAATCTTTTTTAATAGTTGAGTTTGAGTCCTTCAATTGTCCTCAATGTGAAAAGACGGATCTCAAAATCATTCAGTCACTGCTGGAAAGGGTTCAAACATGCAAAAAATGCTTGAAAACTGAAGAATCTGCAGGAGCTGGAGGAATTTTCTGAAGAACAGAGCTCAGTTTAACTGCTCAGAACAAACCAGGGACTCATGAACAACCATCACAAAACAAAAAAACAGTCGTGGATCATCCAGGTAACGACACACAGTATTGAGAACCAATGGTTTGCATACTTATGAATGGGGTTATTTTAATAAATTCAGCTATTGTTTTGTCTTGTGAACTAAATGTAAACATCTTTTATGTAAAATATCTTACTCAGGACAGTACTAAACAAAAAATAACATGCATTTTGTATTATCCCTCTTATTTTATTAAAATTATTCACATTTTCACAGATTCTGCAAGTGGTTCACATACTTTTTCTTGCAACTATATGAAACTAATGTTGTATGTGTTTGAGGAGCGGAAAAGAGTGTCTTGGTGTAGCATTTATCATCGAGTCATAGCCAATACTGTCTTAAATAGCCAGTGTGTAGTGTTTCATCTTTAGTAACATGAGATTTTGGCCAAATGTCAGAAAAAACTTTGTGCCCGCATAGCTACAGTAAACTTTATAATCTGTAAGTTGATGAAAACATAAGTCACTTTATTGCCTCAGATGCTGCTTTTAATGATGGACAAAACATTTTACTCTGACATTTTCTGAAATTTGCTGGTCAAAAACATCCATTTGAGCTTGATTTTGGTAAATGTTAATAATACAGTGACAACATAGTGTAATATATAAATAAATCATTCATGAAAATAAATAATTATTTCTCATTTGCTGTTTTGTAACATTGAACTTAAAACTGAGCTGCATTTTTTTTTTTTTTCCTGATAATTTGGCATGCAGTTTTCATACTCAATACTTTTATACGATTGGCCCACCCTGTTTTTATGAAGGCCCACCCGTTTGAACATTTCTGGCCTTACCCCTGCAGCTGACTTAAAAGGTAAATAGTTAATCCTGCACCCTCTGACTAAGATCAGACTGGCAAGTTTGTGTTCATGAAGATCCATGTGTTATCGAGACCTAAACAGATTATACCCCTGATAAAAGACCTCCAAATTTTCAAGCCTCCCGGTAGAAGACTCAACTAAATGAAAAGGACAAGCAGAAACATAATGCCACAAGATCACAAGTTTATTTATCAAAAAGACACTATTAAAACATTGAGCCCAAAATTTGAAAGAAAAGACACTTTACACTTAAAAGTCAACCATTTGGCTTAAACCAAGCTAGCATTCAGTGGCATTGGTAGCAGAGGTGGCCAAAATACCTTGCTTATGGGGCCCCAAAAAGACAAGTCTTCAATTACTATCAAAGTCCCTTTCAGACAAGTCATTTCACTTGGCGGCCATCTTTGAAACGCCTCTCGGGTATCCTGGGCATCATGCAATCTCTTTGAATGGGGAAACATCAAATTCTCCAAAACTGTTCGCCAACCTTACGATTAAATTTCATATTTGAAATCACCAATGAAATCTAACAACAACCGGCTCATAAATTTAGTTTCTAATTGCTTGAATCATGACAAAAACACTGTATTTTTCAGACTGGATCAAGCTAATGCGCATGCGCAGACCTAAATGCGGGTCTCTTCTGAGGCTGTTTCTATAGAAACCGGTGATTCTAACGGCCGCTGCAGTGACGCGATGACTTTACCAGTCGGCGATTGGCTCTTATTTAGAAGGCAGGACTTATTCCGCCATATTGCGCGTTACACTTTCTCCCATTCAAAACAATATGAGTGACACGTCTTGTGTTATTCTGTAGTCTTTGTTACTATACAATGTGCTTCAATGCTACAACCAACCCAGTGGCTTTGATTTAGTCAGACCAAATGAACCGAACACCCCTATACTCACAAAAAACTGTTAACAATAACAAACAGTACCAATAATAACAGTAACAATAATGGTAATAATAATAACAATACAAAAATAAACATTTCATACAGCTCAAATCATGAACCAAGAGTGAAAAGAAAAACAAAACATTTAAACAATCCAAACCAACCAAAAAAACAACAAAATTATACATTAAGTACTTTAAACCAACACAACATAATACAACATAAGATAGATAAAAGAACAAAATCAAAAGAAAAAAAACACCCAAAATAAACCATAAATTCTCAGTTCTAAATTCTCAGAAATAATATCCAATCACCCCCAATAACAAAATTTGACAACACTTTATAATAGCGTTCATTTACATGTAATTTTTGAATTATTAGTTAACATGATTAAAGTATCATTTACAAAACATGAATATACATTCATAAATGATTGATAAGTGATATACTAATATTTTATGAATGTTTTATTAATTCAGTTATGTCATTTATAAATTATTTGTTAATTATGAACGAATCATTTACAAAACATGGCTATACGTTCATAAATGATTAATTAGTGATATGTTAACATTTTATAAATGTTTTATTAATTCAGTTATGAGACACTTATAAGTTATTAGTTAATGATGAACAAATCATTTACAAAACATGACAATATGTTTGTAACACGGTTAGTAGATGTGGGAAGAAGGAGGCGGGGACCGGCGAACGTTTAACAAAACTTTAATTCAAAATAAACAAAGAACAAAATTAAAGTAATGCCGGCAGACCCTCGCGGACGTCTGCCGGCCACACAAACATAATAAAACATAAAATAAAGTCCAGGCCTGGTCCTCTCTCGTCCTTCACGGTCGTCACTCCCGGAGCTCCTCCGTGAGAGACTCAATGCCGGTGCGCCTCCCAGGTGATGCTCGTTATCACTTGCGTCACCGGCCTCGCACCGTTCCCTCACGGCTCTCGCCCGCCCTGGTCGCCACATACCCCTATCGCCCCTCGCAGGCCGGGGGGTACTCCCGAGACTGCGCTCTACTCCCCCCCGGGGCCTGTCTCGGCGGCCGCAGCACCTGGGGGTAAGGACAGATGAGACGAAAGAAAGGAGACGGAAGCGACAGGACGAGAGAGGGGAGAGAGGAAAAAGAGAAAAAAAAAAAAATTCTTGGTCCGGTTCCCTGACACACTGCCGCTCGGTCCTCAGCCTGCCAAGAGGCTCTTCTTCGCGGTGCCATGCGGTGGCACTGGACGCACGGTGGACGGCCCGATCCTCGACCGCCTCCTGGCGGCCGGCGATGGCTCCTCCGGCTGAGGGCAGCCGGCAGCGAGTCCCCCGTCCCCTGCTCCTCCCCTTCATGGCGGACGGCAGCAGGCTCCGGCCCATGGCGGACAGCGGCGACTCCTCCGCTCCCTCCTGGACGGCAGCCACCCCACCTCGTCCCAGGAGCACGGCATCCGGGTCTCCGTCCCACCTTTCACTAGGCTCCAGCACCACCGCCTTGGGCAGCCTCTTTCAGTCTTCCCACTCCTGCGCTGCCTGAACTCCGCAGCACCGCGATCCCCCTCAGCAGCGAGGGCTCTCTGACAGCATGTCCCTCCTTCCTCCCGGGTTTCGGCACCAATGTAACGTAAATGTGGGAAGAAGAGGCGGGAACCGGCGAACATTCAACGTAACTTTAATTCAAAATAAACAAAGAACACGAAAGTAATGCCGGCAGACGTCCGCGATAATAAAACATAACGTAAAGTCCAGGCCTGGTCCTCTCTCGTCCTTCACGGTCATCTCTCCTCCTTTTATGCTCCCGGAGCTCCTCCGTGAGAGACTCAAGGCCGGTGCGCCTCCCAGGTTATGCTCGTTATCACTTGCGTCACCGGCCTTGCGCCGTTCCCTCACGGCTCTCGCCCGCCCTGGTCACCACAATGTTTATAAATGATTAATAAGTGTTATGCTAACAATTTACAAATGTGTTGTAAGTTATCTTAAAAAATGTTAAAATCATGAAATAAATCAAACAGAACATTAGTAGATGGTTTATAAGTTATTAGATACATTATTTATCACTTACAATAATTAAAGTATTTATGACAAAATTGTTTTAGTATCATTATCTCAATAAACGATTTTTAATCATGAACAAATGATGAATAAACCATTAGTAAATGATCAGTATATAATTTATTGATGAAGTTGTAAGCTGGTCAATGTTCAAAAGCACAAACATGCATGTATGCTAAAGCACTATTTTTAAGAAGAGTAATTTATTTGTTTTGAAGTGGATGAACATTGATATAGGTGATTCCAGTGGATTATATTAAATCCTTTCACAGACTTGTGTTCTGTATGAAGTGTGTGGGATCTAGTGATGAAGTCAACCTCTGAATTGGTTTTACCTTCCACTGAAGCTCACATCAGGTGCACAGAGTTAAAGGATTAGTTCACTTTTAAATAAACCTTTGCAACTGTATTTATTTTTTTTAAATGACCGATCGTTTCACTAGATAAGACCATTATTCATCGTCTGGTATCGTCTGACATCGTCTGGTATCGTCTGGTATCATTTAAAGCCCTTTGAAGCTGCACTAAAACTGTCATTTGGACCTTGAACCGTTTGGTGCCCATTGAAGTCCATTATATGGAGAAAAATCCTGGAATGTTTTCATCAAAAACCTTAATTTCTTTTCGACTGAAGAAAGAAAGACATGGACATCTTGGATGACATGAGGGTGAGTAAATTATCAGCAAAAGTTTATTTAAAAGTGAACTAATCCTTTAAACACTCCATGTGTGTCAGAGAAGACAGCTTTCTATACCCTCACCAGTCAGCACTGACACTGCAATACACACTACAAAGTGTTCAACACCTGTTATAGATTGTGTAAACGCATGATTAAATAATTTATAACGCTTTCTGCATCCCCTATTCTAAAGTGTAAACTATTCATCAATGTGTTACATATCATTTGCAGATCTTCCTATTAACGTACATGATCCATCTCATTCCATCACTTTACCCAAGCCTAAACTTTACATTATTTAAAAAAAAAAAAAAAAAATTAACACTCTGCCACCATTTAACCAGCACTTAATCATTTAATTAGGGCCAAAGCCAAAGGCTGAAGGCCCTATTGTTTTCTTTAGGATTATTATTATCATTAGGGCCCAAGCCAATTAATGGCGCAGGGCCCTCTTGATCCCCTAAGGATTATTATTAGGGCCAAAGCCGAATGGCTGAAGGCCCTATTGTTTTCTTTAGGATTATTATTAGGGCCAAAGCCAAAGGCTGAAGGCCCTATTGTTTTCTTTAGGATTATTAGGGCCAAAGCCCTGTAAAGGGCTGAAGGGCCTATTGTTTTCCTTAGGAATTTTTTTTTCTAAGTTTTTGGGGGTTTGGGGGCCCTTAACATGCTCAAAAACTCTTGAAACTTTGCACACACATCGGAATCGTCATCCCTCAGGGCCGGGCTGAAGCTGGTACCCGGGCGTGACAGGGGGGCTCAACAGCGCCCCCTTGAATGGTGTCTAAAAACTTGGTCCATATATCAAACACGCTTGCAAGTATTTGTATGAAACTCAATACACATATAGACCTAATCAGCTCAACGGGAAGTCAGTTTTATGGGTTGTTTGGAAAACACATGCTCTGAAATTTGATATACTCCTCCTAGACGATTAATTCAATCACCACCAAACTCAGTCAGCATGACAGCAAGACACTGATGATGAAAAATTGCCAGCAGATTTTTGATATCTCGAACGGTTTGGCCGTGGCAAGGCAACAAATTTATGGCGAGAAAAGGGAAACAGGAAATGTGTTATAATGTCTGCATACATTGATTGATGTTTATGAAACTTCACCTGTGTTTTCATTATAGGAGTCTGATCACATGGATGTGACTACTGTGAGTCAAAGTTATAGCGCCACCAATGGGCAGCAGGAAGTGTGTCACTATCAAAATGCTTTGAGATCACCCTATTTTTTTTACCCGTTTTGTTTCAAACTTCATCAGTGTAATGTCAATACACAGCAGATATAGACCTGTGAAAAGAATTGTGATATCTCAAACACTGTTGCCATGGCAACGCATCAAACTTTAGTTTTCATTTTGGATGCTTTTGTGATGCTTAGCATGCTTCAAATTGCATAAAACTCGATACAAACGTCAGAGATGTCAACCAGTAGACACAGGCAAAGCCATAGAAACAGGTGGGGAGGAGGGCCTATATAGTGCCATCTTTTGACAAAACGGGGGGGGGGATAGTTTAACCTACAGTCACCAAACTCGGTACACATATTGTTCTCATTAAGCTGGACAACTTTCTAATTTACAGTCATTAGCTCTGATCAACAGGAAGTCAGATATTTTGGTTTGAATGTGGATTTCTCACACACACACACACACACACAGACGTAGACTCTGGCTGCGTCCGAAAACTGGAAAATGCTGCCTTCTGAGGACACATTTCAAGGTAGGAAGGCATGAAGGCACGTCCGAATCCAATGTTAGCTTCACTTCCTGTTTCATGAGATACCTTACTCAGATCGATTTTTGAAGGAAGTATAGATGTATCCTTAGCTGCCTTTGATATCCCACAATCCTGTGCTTTATATTCTGTGACAGTTGAGCTAGAAAAATAAAGATGGCGTCCGAAAGTTGCGTTTGCTATCAGTTTGTGTATAAATGTACGATTTTGACCAACATATTTCAATTTTGATATCATTTCTATCGAGAAATTACTACTGTAGTGATTAATTAGTTGTTTAGTTCTTTCCAAAGCTCGCGCTATATTGCTGTAGATCATTAAACTGTTAAGTCTGTCCGAAATCAGTTTCGTGAGGTGCCTTCATGCACAAACGCTGCCGTACAAGTCATTCTCTTATAAGACAGCAAGACAGCTACCTAGGTTTTTGGACGCAGCCTCTCTCTCTCTGTCCAACCCCCCTACCCCCTCACTCCTCCTCACTCCTCACACCAGTCTGTGTGTGTGTGTGTGTGTGTGAGTGAGTGAGTGAGTGAGAGAGTTTTACACTCTTGATCAGTGCTTCAACCCTTTTTTTGCAGACTCACTGTGCTTCAGAGTTTAGTGCGAACTATAATCAAACACACCTGAAGCAGCTAATCAAGCCAGTGTATTTGTAGGCCACTGACAACATAGTATTACATTATCAGTTTGATAATTAGGTTAATTAAAATATAGAAAAAAAACTTCACACTCATTTGAAATTGAACTATGACACTATATCACTATTGGTACAGGACTAGTTTTCTAAATGTCGTTTGAGTTACAATTATTATTTTAACAATTAAAATTATTTTTAAATTAATTATTTATTGATATAATTCAAATTTATTAAAATAAAATTAAGTAAATTTCACATGATTATTAAAGTGGCTGTTTAAACTAAACTTGCATAAGTGAGCAAAAAAAAATCTAGACATTTACCTTACTATTACCTGAGACTGACATTAAAATTGTCTTTGCAGGTTCTGTGATTTGGATCTATTTATTAATTTTTTAATTTTATTTTTTATCTTATACGACACATACTGAAATTAAATGAAAGCATGCTTTTGGTGCATAAGATTGGTGCACAAACAACAGCTCAGGGAGGTCAAAAAACACATGAAGAGAAGTGTTAGGATTATACAACATCAGCAATCACAGACATTCGCATTAAATGATTAGTCCACTTTTAAATAAACTTTTCCTGATAATTTACTCACCCCCATGTCATCCAAGATGTCTTTCTTTCGTCAGTCGGAAAGAAATTAAGATTTTAGATGAAAACATTCCAGGATTATTCTCCTTATAGTGGACTTCAATGGCCTCCAGACGGTTGAAGTCAGTGGTGGAAAGAGTACTGAAAATTTGCACTTAAGTACAAGTACTGTTACATTGCTGAAATAATACTCAATTACAAGTAAGAGTACTTGTGTCAAAAAAGTACTCGAGTAAAAGTACAAATTACTCTTCTCAAAAACTACTCAAAGTACTAAAATTACAAATTACTTTTTAGCTGGCGATATTTAATGAATGATCAAAATCATACATCTAAGTAGAAAATAGCTACTTTAAACAAAGCACTTTCACCTTTATAGACAAAGTGCATGAATTAGTCATCACAATACTGGAATTTCTAACTTAAATACAATACCTTGAAAAGATCAATATTCAGTATCATTTTAAATACAATGGGGAAAACCACCACATACTGTACACTGTAGATATTTTAATATCTAACTTTTTTGTCCATCCAAACAGTCAATAATAAAATAAGAACAAAAAAATTACCTAAATTCAGTTGAGGTATTCAAAATATGAAAACATTGAATTTTTATATGCTGTGTATCTTAAAGGGTTAGTTCACCGAAAAAGGAAAAGTCATTAATTTCTCACTCTCATGTTGTTCCACACCATAAGACCTTTGTTCATCTTCAGAACACAAATTAAGATATTTTTGATGAAATCCATAGACAGCAACATTATTACCACATTCAAGGTCCAGTAAAGACATTGTTAAGATAGTCCACGTGACTACAGTGGTTCAAACAGTGAGGATGTTATGAAGTGACAAGAATACTTTTTGTGCAAAAAAAATAAATAAATAAATAATGACTTTATTCAACAATGTCTTCTCTTCCATGTCAGTCTCTGACACTGTTGACGTAGTAAACACAGTGCAGCACTTCCAGGTTCTACCTCAGAACATCGGCTCATTATTGGCCAGATTCTGTGTCAGCATCACACGCATGCGTCGTGGTGCTCACATGAACACTGTCAGAGAGTGACATGGAGAGAGGAAAGTGTTGAATAAAGTTGTTATTTTGTTTTGTTTTTGCACAAAAAAATTATTCTCTTCACTTCATAACCTTAAGGTGTTCAACTGTTCACTGTAGTCACATGGGTTATTTTAATGATGTCTTTACTATCGTTCTGGGCCTTGAAAGTTGCAATTACGTTGCAGTCTGGTGTCAGAAAGCTCTCGGATTTCATCAAAAATATCTTAATTTGTGTTCTGAAGATGAATGAAGATCTTACGGGTTCGGAACAACATGAGGGTGAGTAATGATGAGTAATGACAGAAATTTCATTTTTGGTTGAACTAACCCTTTAAGAGCCATATAATATGTGTTTATTTAGATAAAAAGAACATCAGAGGGGTTTGACTTGTAATGTCTGTACAATATAGTGATGCAGTTAGACAGACTAGGTGTACAAATCATACAAATGCCCCATTCTGGAACATATATTTACATTGTAAAGAAATTAAAGCTCCACCTTTGATTGTTGAAAGACTTTCTGAACTGTTTTCTGATCCTCCAGGTCCCAAGAGGGTGTGGCTGGCAGTGTGTGAGGCCCCGCCTTGCCACTCCCAGCCCTCTCTCACTTTGCCAGCAGGTGCCAGTGTGATGGTGCAGGCCGCGCCCCGTGTGCCGTCTCCCATACGCACTGCTACCTCGCAGAGTCTGATCACACTCTGGGCCGCTACCATGCCGTCTGAGTCGGGTCCCCGTACTCTGCTTCACTGCCCCACTCCCGGTACATCTGTGGTGCGTTTGGTCCTGCTGGCTCGGTGTCTGGAAGCCTGGATAGTATCCCCAGCCCATCCCGCTGGCTCATTCGTACTATCAGACTCGGCTATGCGATTCAGTTCGCCCGGTGTCCCCAGGTTTTCAGGGGTGTCCACTAAACTCAGGTGTCACTGGACAATGCACCTGTTCTCCGGTATGAAGTCAGGGTTTACAGCCCCTACTTCATTGTACCCAAAAAGGGCGGTGGGCTACGGCCAATCCTGGGTCTGTGCGTCTTGTACCGGTAACGTCACAGGCTGCCGTTTAAGATGCTCATGCAGAAGCACATTTTCAAATGCGACCGTGCCCAGGATAGGTTTGCAGCGATCGACCTGAAGGGCGCGTACTTTCATGTCTCGATTCTGCCTCGCCACGGGTCGAGCATATCAGTACAAAGTCCTACCCTTCGGGCTGGCCCTGTAGCGCCGCGTCTTTACGAAGGTTGCGGAGGCGGCCATTGTTCTCCTCAAGGAACCAGGCGTTCGCATCCTCAACTACCTCGACGACTGGTTGATCCTGGCCAGCTCGCGAGAGCAGTTGTGCGAACACAGGGACATGGTTTTAGCTCACCTCAGCCGGTTGGGTCTTCGGGTCAACTGGGACAAGAGCAAACTCGCCCCTGGGCAGAGGATCTCTTATCTCGGTCTCAAGCTAGACTCGGTCATCCGGACTGCGCGCCTCACCGAGGAGTGCGTCCAGTCGGTGTTGAACTGCCTGAGTTTGCTCAAGCGCAGGACAGCGGCCCCACTGAAAGACTTTCAGAGGCTCCTGGGGCATATGGCATCTAACAGCCGCGGTCACGCCGCTCGGATTGCTCCATATGTGGCCGCTTCAACACTGGCTCCGCGGCTGGGTCCCGAGGTGGCCGTGGCAGCGCAGCATGCTCTGTGTCCCTGTGACACCGAGCTGCCATCGCACCCTCGTCTGGTGGTCGGACCCTTCGTTCCTGTGGGCGGGAGTGCCCCTCGAACAAGTGTCCAGGCACGCTGTGGCCTACACAGATGCCCCTGCCACCGGATGGGGGGCCACGTAAAACGGGCATGCAGTGTTGGGTCTTTGGACGGGGCCTCAACTGCATTGGCATATCAATTGCCTGGAGTTGCTAGCAGTACGTCTTGCACTGGGCCGTTTCAAGGAGCTGTTTTCAGACAAGTACGTACTGGTCCGCTCGGACAGCACTGTGGCCATTGCGTACATCAACCATCAGGGTGGTCTATGCTCCCGCCGCATGTCGCAACTCGCCCTCCATCTCTTGCTATGGAGTCAGAAGCATCTGAGGTCGCTTCATGCCATTCATGTCCCAGGTGTGCTCAACCGTGCAGCCGACGAGCTCTCACGGCAGCCTCCACTTGCGGGCGAGTGGCGGCTCCATCCCCAGGCGGTCCAGCTGATCTGGCAGCACTTCGGCGAGGCCCAGGTAGTCCTGTTTGCCTCCCCAAAAACTGTATGCGTTTCCCTCAGTGAGCCTTCTCACACAGCTCCTGTGCAAGGTCAGGGAGGACGAGAAGCAGGTCTTGCTAGTGGCTCCGTATTGGCCCACTCGGACCTGGTTTTCGTACTTGACGCTCCTCACGACAGCCCCTCCCTGGCCGATTCCTCTGAGGAAGGACCTCCTGACTCAGAGACGGGGCACCCTATGGCACCCGCGTCCCGACCTGTGGAACCTCCACATGTGGTCCCTGGACGGGATGCAGAGGTTCTGAGTGATCTCCTGCAACCCGCTCTAAGTGTCGGCTTGCAATGCCACTCCCGCCCCCTGGGCCGGATACATGCATCCTTTTACTCCAGTCGCGTTCCCTGCTGGTGAACCCTGTCGAGTTCCTCCACTCCCCCCTTCGGCTCGGACATTGCGGAGTGTCTGATGCCAGGCCAACATCTGTCACTGACATTGTCTGTTGGCTGGGTTCCATATGTTGCGATACCTCTACTTGAGCGGTCCCATATGTGTAATTGTCCATGGTCAAACTCCCTACGGTGAGCCCGTGTCTTTCCCTTTGCAGGGCCAGCTCTGCTGTCACCTGTCAGATGAGTCTCCCCCTACCCACGTGGAGCCATCCCAGGGACTCCATATACATACTGCCCCACGGGCCAGTCCATATGTGTATTCTCCATGTAAACTCCTCCCCCACAGGGTAGGTAGTGGCCTGCGCAGCGTCCCCTACAGGTTCACTTCCCCAGTGTAGTCTAGTTTACTTAGTGGGTATGTCGGAACAGCAGTAGACTCTCTTGGCGTAAGCTCGCCCCCTTCACCGTCCCAATTGGTGCGACGGGTTGCTAGAGCTTGCGCTGGGCACTGGAAGGGGTTTCATAACTGTGGCATTTTATTTGGGATCCCAATTCGTTGGTCACTACTGACGTACGTCGAACATGACCAACTGAAAGGCAACGTCTCGGTTACGTATGTAACCCTCGTTCCCTGAAGGAGGGAACGGAGATGTACGTCCCGTCGCAACAGTTTCTGTACCCTCGCTGCAGTGCGGACACCAGTTGTCTCCTCAGCGAAAAACAGAGTGCGATTGCATCTGCTTCCTATTTATATCCACCTGTTGGGGGCGGTGCGCATTATGCAAATATTGCACGCCAATCTCCATTGGCTTGTTTTAGTTCTCTTGAAGCTGATAGGGCTCTCTAGCGATATTCCAATTCCAATTCGTCGGTCACTACTGACGTACGTCTCCGTTCCCTCCTTCAGGGAACGAGGGTTACATACGTAACTGAGACGTTTTCATTGGTACGTTTATGATTGGATTTCTTTATTGGCTACTGATATGCCGGTCAAAGGTTTGAATAATCAAATTGTTGCCGTACTCAGTAATGGAATGTGATTTTACAAGTAGCGAAGTAGATTACTTAGCTTAATTTGTACTTAAGTACAAGTACAATTACAGATTTAAAAATGTACTCAAAAAAGTACAAAAACCCGAAAAAAATACTTAATTACAGTAACGTGAGTAGTTGTAATTCGTTACTTCCACCTCTGGTTGAAGTTCAAAATTACAGTTTCAGTGTAGCTCCAAAGGGCCTTAAACGATACCAGACGAGGAATAAGGGTCTTATCTAGCGAAACGATCTGTCATTTTCATGCTTTATAAAGACAAAATAGCGCCTAGAACATACTTCTGCGTTCTGAAATTTGCTTATAACATTCTATGACATGAAAGTCATCTCAATTTAAATGATCTCATGGATGGGGCTGTTGTGGTTTGTGATCATAGGAGCATCAGCTGCTGCAGTAAATGTGGTGTGAATTTGACATAGTCCTTTTATGTTTAACTGTTTTAAATCCCATTGTCTGCCGTGCACAGTTGCCCTGAAGCCACCAGGGTGGCGGTGCCTCCGGGCTTTGGCCTGTCATCGCTGCATGCAGCTATATTTTTTAATTTGTTTTTCATGGAACAGCTCCTCACCATAACATGAAAACGCACTATAAACTCATCATAAACTTAGTCTATTATTTCGTACATTTTATTTCAATTCTTCAGAAGTTGTACAATACCACCATGTGAGGAAAAGATTCTTATAATGTAATATAACCATTATACATTAATAAACCTACCTATCTGCCATTTCAGAACTTTCAAATTTGGCGCTTCTAACAATACGACACAGGTTTGCAGCAGTGACGTCAAACCTTGCTCCTTATTGGATGTCACATGTGATTTGGAACTACCATAGAGTGTTTGCGACATGCCGAATTTGAGTTGATGTGTTGTTGATTCAGCGCAACGCTTAAAAGGATGGAAATGCAGATCAGGGGCATGTTTGCAGTGATTACACACTTTAATTTCATTCTGTAACTCACACAAAATTATGTTTTGCTTTTATTTCACTGGTAATGTAGCACACGCATCATTTTGTCTGTTCTTTATACTGCTTTTTGTAATGTTTTAAACAAATTATTGTGACTAACGTACATTTATCTGCCTGTTACATTTCGTATATTGTCAAAAATGGTTATGCTTAAGGTTAAAGGGTGGAGTAGGGAGCTTAAAATTATTCTTTTTATACAATAGTATATCAACTAAGATAACAGTCACTGTAAATCTATATTGCATTTTTATTTTTGTGAAGTGGCTAAAAAGTGGTCATGTTTAGGTATAAGGGGTGAGTTATAGGCTCAACGATATCTATATAATAGTAAAATATATTTGCATAAAAATATTATATTTTTTATATAAAAATATATAATTTAAATATCATATAAGGGATTTGTATAGATTTTTATATCATGTAACTGAAAAGTAGGCCTATACCAGAACCTTTGCATATGGCAAGTAAATGGTAAATTTACAAATTGCAGTTTGTACATAATTTATAAAGAAGATCTGCAAATGATATGTAACACATTTACAAGTGATGAATAGATTACACTTTAGAATAGGGGATGCAGAAAGCATTATAAAAGACTTGTATACATACACAAATAATTAGTAACAGGTAAGAAAGGTCTACAAATGATATGTAACACATTTACAAGTGATGGATAGTTTACACTTTAGAATGGGGATGCAGAAAGCTTTGTAAATGATTTATTCATGCTTTTACACATCATCTATAACAGGTGTTGAACACTTTGTAGTGTGTACTGCAATGTGAGTGCTGACTGGTGAGGGTATAGACAGCTATCTTCTCTGATACACATGGAGTGTTTAACTCTGTGCACCTGATGTGAGCTTCAGTGGAAGGTAAAACCAGTTCAGAGGTTCACTTCATCATGTGTGATCCCACACATTCCACACAGAACACAAGTCTGTGCTGATGAGTGAAAGGATTTAATATAATCCACTGGAATCACCTGACTGTAAGGCATTTATAAATGGTTATCCACTTCAAAACAAATAAATTACTCTTCTTAAAAATAGTGCTTAAGCATATCTTCATGTTTGTGCTTTTGAACACTGACCAGCCTACAACTTCAATAAATCAAATACTGATCATTTACTAATGGTTTGTTAATGATTAAAAATTGTTTATTGAGATAATGATACTAAAACAAATTTGTCATAAATACTTGATTTAAATTGACTTGATTTATATATTTCATGATTTAAACTTTTTTAAGATAACTTACAACACATTTGTAAATCATTAGCATAACACTTATTAATCATTTATAAATGTATAGTCATGTTTTGTAAATGATTTGTTCATCATTAACTAATAAATTATAAATGAATTCTAACCGAATTAATAAAACATTCATAAAATGTTAGTATATCACTTATCGCACCCGGGCTCACCGCCACCCGTTGGCCTCAGGAAAACACTGAACAGTGGGCGACATGCATGTAATAGAATAAATATAGGAGAATTATGACAAAGTAATTTCAAAGTGCCACAGTTCCTGCTGCCAACAGGTGGCGCTTTGACTGTAACTGAATATTGCCATGTAGATGTCTTCAGACCATGACTGTTATCAAACATGGGAAGTTAAGAGCAGATCAGACATTGTATGCCTCAGTTACAACAACTTCCTGTTTAGTGGCGTTATTCACATACATTGCGTGCATGATTTAATGTGTTTCTAGTATGTTTGGTACTTCTGGGAGTAAATTACAGTTTAAAGCATGCCAGATGGCGCTATGACTAATTGAATATCGGCGTATAGATGTCTTTAGGCCAGGACTCTTATCACACATGTGAAGTTTGGGGCAGATCGGACACTGTATGCCTGAGTTACAACAGCTTCCTCTTTCATGGTGAAACATCAGACTTTGTCAGGCCGCCACGGACATGCCCTTCAATGAAAACGCAAGATCTTTGACATTTATTAACGCTAAAATCTTAAGATTAGACTGACAACATATGATATGGTTCTGGTCAAATTTCTAAGAAGAGTTAATCACAGTGTAAAACATGTGATTTCTGTTGCCAGCAGGTGGCGCTATGACTGTAACTGAATATTGCCATGTAGATGTGTTTAGGTCAGGACTCTAATAAAACATGTGGAGTTTGGTGCACATCGGACATTGTATACCCGAGTTACAACAACTTCCTGTTTTATGGCGAAACATCCAACTTTGTCAGGCCGCCACAGACACACCCTTCAGTGAAACGTCTAGATCTTCGCAATATAACGTTGCAAAGACCTTTAGATTAGACTGACCAAATATGACATTGATCTGATTAAAGCTCTAGGAGGAGTTGGTTAAAGTACAGCATCTGGAAATGGCAAAAAAATTGCAATTTAATTAAAAATATCTGACTTCCTGTTCAGTTTCCAATTTTACTCCAAGAGACTTTTTTGTAGGTATTGGGCTGTTAAACTTGTGTACCGAATTTCAAAATTTACGTGAAATGTGCCTTCTCCATACATGAAATAAATGCACATCCTTGAATGAGTGCGGATTTCCAGTGTATTTTCTTGATCTTATCAGGTAGGCTAATATCTATGGTTTGATCCATTCCAGAGGCCGCCAAAATCAGAATTTATAATAGACTGAACAAAGCTCTCTCAGAACTTGATGTGTGATTCCACACTGGGTTAGTGGATTTTTTTTTACAAGATTGGCTGTACATTAACCTTTTTATGTTTAGAATGTTTAGAGCTGAAATAAACAGTAATGCATTTTATTAACTATAGATAAAATGACAAAGAGGGTACAATTGAATTGGATTATAAAGTTCTGAACCTGTTATCAAGAGCAGTTAGCTAAAAAAGTATTTATTTAAATGCTTAATTCAAGGTAGAAACAATGACCTCATCGAAGTAATGAATAAACTCTATACAGTACATTACATGGCATTGATCTACTGATATCATTGTTCTCTGCAGGTTGAACAGATGTGACATCTCAGGTGAAGGTTGTGCTGCTCTGGCTTCAGCTCTGAGATTAAACCCCTCACACCTGAAAGAACTGGATCTGTCTGGGAATTATCTAGGAGACAGAGGAGTGAATCTGCTCTCTGCTGGACTAGAGAATCACTACAAACTGGACAAACTGAGGTAAGATTATGACTCTTACACCTGAATTAGCATTTATACACTGTTTTTTCAGAATTTGAAGGCTGCAATCACACATGAAAGTATAAAACTGGGAAATTTCATTAGAAATCTTTATTACATTGCATTACATTACATGGCACTGATCTACTGATGTCATTGTTCTCTACAGGTTGAGTTATAGTGACATCACAGATGAAGGTTGTGCTGCTCTGGCTTCAGCTCTGAGATCAAACCCCTCACATCTGAGAGAACTGGATCTGTCTGGGAATAAACTAGGAGACAGTGGCATGAATCTGCTCTCTGCTGGACTAAAGAATCCTCACTGTAAACTGGAAATACTGAGGTAAGATTATGACTCTTACACATTAAATAGCATTTGTAGGCAGTTGTTCAGATTTTCAGAATTTGCAGGCTGTAATCACTAGGGGTGTAACGGTTCACAAAATTCATTGTTTGGTTCGATACGACACAGTGATGTCATGGTTTGGTACGTTTTCGATACAGCAAAAAGAAAGAAATGCCAGAGAAATTTCCTTGAATTTTATTTATTTATTTTTATTTATTAAAACTAACATCATAAAGTGATCTTTTTTTTTACTTTGAACAATGATGGAGCTATACTTGACCCATCTTCTGGGGTGTCTTCTTAGCAACATATAAAACAAAAACAGCTCCGTTATATATACATAAAAAATGAAATGTAATATTGTAGTAGTTATAAACAAATGATTAAATAAAAGATTTATTTATAACAGAATAGTTTAACAGGGCACAATTACAGTCCAAAGAGTGGCTGTTATTATCCCCGCAGTGGAAAATGAGACTGTAACTGTACCAGCTGGCCCGGATCAGTACGGAATGGAACTGTTATGCAATGAGATCTCAAAAGCGTCAGTCGTTGTCTTGGTAACGCAATGGTTTACTGATGATATGAGATGTAAATAACAGCAACGTAATGGAGGATGATCAGATATTTCTTTTAAATTAATCATTAATTTGTTTACATCGCTCTGCAAATAGAGCACATAGCCAGTTACAGAGAAGCTGGTAGCCAGGAACAGACAAGTGACCAATACTGAGTGGAGACGTCACTTCACGGATTCTACCAGCACAATTCAGCACGGTTAGACAATTCATGTTGCCTGTTGCATCATTTGGGCTGCATTGTTGAGCACAGTGGCACTGAGAACATAATATTTCACACACTTTAAGCTCTTTTATTTTCCAAATGTAATAGGATTAGTCCAACAAATCGTTCGGTTTGCAATGCGTACCGAACCGAAATCCTTGTACTGAACGGTTCAATACGAATACGTGTATCATTACACCCCTAGTAATCACACATGAAAGTATCAAACTGGGAAATTTTGTTAGTAAACTTTATTGCATTACATTACATGGCATTGATCTACTGATGCCATTGTTCTCTACAGGTTGAGCTGTTGTGTCATCACAGGTGAAAGTTGTGCTGCTTTGGCTTCAGCTCTGAGATCAAACCCCTCACACCTGAGAGAACTGAATCTGTCTGGGAATTATCTAGGAGACAGAGGAGTGAAGCTGTTCTCTGATGGACTGACAAATCCTCACTGTAAACTGGAAATACTGAGGTAAGATTATGGCCACGTTCACACAGCAGCAGAATACGGTTGTCAGTCCTGTATTTGAGTCCTTAATACAGTTGCGTTCACACGCAGTACGGTTATTTACGGGAACAACCACATTTTATAATCAAACTCACACCCATAAATTTTCAGGACTCACAACCGCATTCTCATAATTTTCACGCTGTGTGAACGGAACCGCACTGCACAAGTAGTTGTCTGTCACATCATACAGTGTGAGAGAGCTACTCTTAAAGTGTTTTGGGTGTGGTTTCACTTTCAGTAACTTACTAAGACAGAGCTGTGAGCTGTGCATTATCTTAAGGTGTTAGATCCAGTCACTGTTCTCCACCCGAGCGGCTCCCGTCAGTTTTGTGTTTCTTTTCAAATGCCTTGTAATGCGCGAGATGTCGCAAAGGACGTGACATGCGTGTGTGTTGGTTAAAGACTCAGGCTAGCGCGTGTTTACATGCTGCTGTTGGTTAATGAAGTTTTGATGGATGAACTCGCGGTTCAGTTTGTAAGGATTTAGCCTATTTATTAGCTCAATTTAATTGTTACAGGGAATAAGAATTGAATCAACTGTAAATGATTCACTGTAAATGATTCAGAATTAATATTTAACACTTCATCAATTATTTGTCCAGCGAAAATTGAGGTTAGAGTATTTTACCAATTCTGGATAAAATATTATTCTGTGGCCAACAGTAACAATATTTTATTATGATTATTGTTATTATTGTAATTATTATATTATAAGCAAGAGGTATCTTTTACGTTTAAGGCAGTAATTTGACACACAGCACAAGAAACTCGTATATGTGAAAATCAAAACAAGATTTATTGACTACTTCTAATGATTACAGGAAACTAAGGCTAAACACACACACACACACATACATACATGCACACACATTCGCGGAGTTGATGAGTTATGAAAAGTCCCAAGTTCAGTGCTAACTTAACTCATACCCTGAGGAAAATCACAAAAGCAGAGCTTTGGCTTGATTCTTTAGGTTTAAAGGAGTTTCACCATTTTCCAGCAAGAGAGAGAAGTTTGCTTGTACCTGCGTTTGCTCTGACAGCTGAGGTAGTCGGGTTGTTCCGTGACTCGTGTACAGCGGAATCCCGTTCTGGATTGGCTGTCTTTTAGGTGACGTCTTCTCGGGAAAGCCCTGTGGGTTGCGCGGAAGCTTTGAAGGATGTTGCTGGCTGGTGCAGCGCACTGATCTGAGCGTCTGGCTTGAGCGGCTCTCTTCTTGGGAGACTTTGGTCAGATATTTCACAGAGGGTTTTGGAGTCTGGATGTGACGGCTGTTGAATGATCAGCGGCGCGGCTCGTGGTTGAAGTCGGAAGACTGTTAGATGGAAAATCAGCCCCGGTCAATCAGTTCTCAATGACCCATGCGACTTTTCCGCCGTGGTCAAAGTAGCGGTGCTTCGGCTACCGGGCTTCAACGACTGTGCTTCAGTCCGACTTCTGACCGATTTCTGACTTCTGACCTATTTCTGACATTCCAGCTTGTTCGGACAGCATAGTTTTAAGGGAGCAATTTTGGCTCCATCCTTCAGATGTGATCCTCCAATGAGACGTTGCTACGGAGATTAGACACGCCTCGTCTATTGTCTATTGATCACATCGCGTAATATCTGCAGAACATTCTCCTGTTTTATTAACAACTTTATAAAGTTTTAATATTTTCCTGATACTGAATTTCAATGTTTCATTCACACAGAATTACAGAGAATTATAAACTCTGTATTTAGAGCTCAAACATGACACACTTCTTCCACACATATTACTAGACTGACCTAATAAAAAAACAATGATTACAAGAGAAAGAAAATGCATACGGGAATACAAACATATAATGCATTGACTTCAACATATTAGTAATCCCATCATATCATGCGTTATTCTAGATATAGTTAATATTTTAACAGATAAACAATTGTCCCTTTTTGAGATTCAAGATTGAGTCCTTAAGCATAGTTTACACTTTGACCGGAGTCACGAGTGACCGGGTCAGGATGGATTGCTCACACAAGGGAGGTATTGATAGGACAGATTCGTCTTTAAATCCGTTGATGGGTGTTTTCCTGTTCCGTCCGATAATACAAGAGGGTTTTGTGAGAGAATCAATAGATTTAATGTGATCAGATCCACGTGATGGGTTCTGATTAGTTTATTGCTGATGAGCTAAGAAGTCCTTTAGACAGAGTCATTTGTTAAAAGAAGTCACGTCATCACTTCTGTTAAGGCTAGGTGTTTCCTGTCAGGAAATTGATCTTTTGGACCAAATGAAGCTTTGTTCAATCATGTTGTTCATTGATAAAGTCATTGGTAAGTTCTGTCGAGCGATGCCCTACAAGTTAGTCTCTTGTCATGTAAAAAGTGATAATACTTTTCAGTTTTTTGGACGTCGCCATCTTTAATATTATGTTGATCACTGTCATCATGGTTACTATTGTAGTGATTTTTGGATTAGCCTCACATGAGGGCACCACAAATGTAGTGATTTTGGATTAGCCTCACATGAGGGCACCACAAATATAGTGATTTTGGTCTTCAATATTAATATTAATATTTTGTATTAATATTAATATTGAGTCAGATGATTCCTTCCAATATTTCGGGGCATCAGTCAGGATTCTCACCTTGACAATAAAGAACAATCATGAAAGATTGTTAACTGAATTAATATTTTATAAATTGGAGGAAGTTTATCCTCTGACCAATCTGAAGGATTTAGTGAGATTCGGGCGAGCTTGTAGAGCCTCTGATTATCATAACAAGAATGACACAATTTGCAATAAAATGAATTTATTAACAAAAAGATATACAAGAGTAAAATATCACACTCACTAAGTACTACAAAGGAAAATGACTAAACTACTAAGAAAATTGAATCAATAATCAAACAGAAACTACAAACTACAACACAAATGGATGTTAACAAAACTGAATGCCAAGTAGATGAGCAACGGATTGGACGAAGCAATGAATGGGTAATTAGCAGTCTATGAGGGGGTCAATTGTGGTCTTTCTGGATGCTGGTATTAAAAATAAGTAAATAAGCATTTACTCTGAATACAGATAACGTGTCTAATGTATCTATCTGTGTACGCTGACCCTAGAAAAACAGTCTCTACACAAATAGCAATCTCATTTAGCAACAATCTAATGCCAAGGCTTTTGGAAAAGGTTTGGTTAGCTTATATTTACGTTTCACTTGGTCGGGTGATCAGTCCGGGAATGGGAAACGTTGTCCACTGGTATCCTTCCGTGTGCAGTGGGAGACTGGATTTCTTTCCACCAGCTGCAGAGCTGCACTGAGTGCTGGAGGTCTTTGTGTAATCCAGAGAACTGTAGGTCAGATGGTGGTCGGTCCGTAGGATCTTCTGTAGGTTGGAGGTACTTGGGTTATGCAGGTCAGGAGTCAAAGTCCTCTGCAGAAGCACTTTGGCTGCTTGATCCATGCGGTGAAAGTTTACCCGCAAGAGTCTCACCTTGGTCGTGCTGTTGTTCTTCCCTCGTCAGGTCAGAAACTCAGAACAAGGGTCTCGTTGGGGAGGGGATTACTAATCCCCACCTTTCCTGATGTGGTGATGTGATTGGGTCACAGCATTCCAGGTGTCCGTCCCTTAACACGCCCACCTTTCATCCTGTGAAACTTGTTGTATTGTTCCAAAATACACAGTTAAATAAGACAATGTCTTTAGGACCTTGGAAATGCTTTATTTCTTTTTCAAACCTTTCTCAAAGTCCTTGTGGCAGTGTTCTGAACTCGTAGAGTCCAAACTTGATGTGAATTGGTTGAGGTATCACACTTCTGTCTCAGTGGGTGTAGTTGCATTGGCTTTTATTCCAGGTGTGGTTTCTACTGTGTGTGCACAGTTTCCTGGATGAGTACAAGGACACATAGGACATGTTCCTTACAGTATTCCTGTCCATTTTTGGTGATTTCAAGCCAATATGTTTAGAAAATGTCTTCCTTTTGGAGCATTTCTTTGTTCTTGCTGTGCTTTAGCCAGAACCGGTTTGGCAGCCCTAGGAGTCCATGGTCATTCGCACCTTGAACTCAGGCATGGAAGCCTGAGGTGAACAAAGGCAACTCGTGATGAGATTAGCCTATCGTCAATGGGCCGTTGATGTCATCTTTCCTGTCTTCCATCTTTGGCAGTCCTGATTACAATAGTCGTTTACTTGTCGTTGAGGGTCCGATCACATTCTTTTGATCAAAGTGGGACAAAAGAATGTCTGTTGTGAAGCTCTGGTGACATCACATCTGTTGTTCACTACACTATTAAGAGAATACAGGCTTGAAACTCACTGCACATTCATACAGACAGTGTTCCAGACGCTACTGTAAGTTGCTGTGTGAATGGGGCATTTCAAGACTCACACCTGTTAAGTAAATGCGGTTGTCAATCTCAAAAACTCAGATCAACTTCAACAGACACCTACACACTGATCAGACAAAGCCCAACAAATGTGTTTTGTTGGTGTTAGCCTGTGCGGTGTGAATTGGCCTTTACACATGAAATAGCATTTATTGGCTATTGTTCACATTTTCGGAATTTGAAGGATGTAATCACGCATTAAAGTATCAACTGGGAAATTTCATTATTAAACTTTGTAACAGTTCTGTCACATTAGTTCCCAGTAGCTTTCCTAATGTTATAGCTAACCCAATCAGTAGGGGGCGATCTGTAGTCTGAGTTGGCTGACTGCCTAAAAGGGGTAGAGAAAAAGTATTGGGCAGGAAGTAGTGTGCTAAGCACATGGGATGTCTTCTCACCTCTCTTTGCTGTCCTTTGTTGGTGCCCTGATTTGAGGAACAACTTGTTCCTATTCTCAAATGTAAGTAAGCATCTGACTATGTATGTATGTATGTATGTATGAATGTAGGGTTTGTAAATATGATTTTGTTGGGGCTTAGCATCGGACACATGTTTGTTTATTGTTTGTTTTATATGCAGAGGGTTTCTTGTGTGGGAGGATCAGCACAATTTCAAACAGGACCTAGACCAAAGGGACTAATTGTCTTCGTTCATCCAACAACCGTCTGCTAACCATCTCATTAGCTATGGTCAACAACTGATGAATTGTTTGCCAGTGTTGGGCACGTTACTTTAAAAAAGTAATTAGTTATAGTTACTAGTTACTTCTCACAAATAGTAACAGAGTTAGTAACTGAGTTACATCATTATAAAAGTAACTAATTACCAGGGAAAGTAACTATTGCATTACTTTAAAAAAATTAAAATATGTCAAATAACTTGAATGCCCCCAATATTAAATATAAGTCTAAGAATAAATTATTCTTGAACCGACTCGTGACTCATGATCCGCTCTTTCTTATGAAATTTCTCTGTAATGTACATAACCTGTTGGTAGCCACTAAAGAAAATGTAGTTTCATATATATGTTTAAATAGTCCTATGTTATGTTTTAAATTAATTTACTTGATTATGAAAAGTGAACAGCATGAGTAAGATGCATCATAAGATGCGCAATATATCGGGAGTCATGGAGTGGGTCAGACATGATTTTAAACACTTCATTAAGTTTTGTTTGGTAGAAAGCCTTTCTTTAAAGTGAATTTCATTTTGTAAAAATTGTATCTTAATCAATGTTTCATTAACCACTTGCCTGGATTTAATAAATAAGAAGCAAATATAGCAGACAATATAATCATGGCAGGCGCGGGCGCGATCACTGGCGCGTGAACTGGAGCGCGTCTTACAGGCTAAATGAACCGAAACTCAGCGGCTGCTTGCCTCGCAGACAAGAGAAATATATCTATAGAAAGCTTGAAATATCTAAAAACGAAAAGAAATAGGCTACTCTGATTATGTAGCCAACATTCTCTCTCTAGGCGCGTCCAGTATATGCGGAGATGATGAGAGTCAGCAATGTCAACTTCATCTTCGCAGCCGACACTGATTAAGAAAACATTAGTTTATTAATAAACAATTAAAATGTCTCCTTGCTGTTTTTTGTCATATTCATAATTATTACTTTTGCCAGTTCTTTATGGCAAGCGTTATGCGTGCGCTTGAGTTCATAGCCTATATTACATAAGTGCTCATTATTAGTTTATTCTCTCCAGTATTTAAGAAATTAAATTAATATAAATGTGATTAGTCAACTAATGGCTTAAATGAATAACTACTAGTCGACTAGAAAAACTTATTTCACATATTTCCGATCCAGCATGTCACAAAGGGTATTCTGGTTTGAGCTCGCGCTCAGCTCGCATGCTCACAGACACACACAGAGCATCGTTCATTATTATCAGTTTAAAATTAGCCTATATTTGTGTAGGCTATGACTAACCGCAGCACACACCAGAGAAAAATCTTTGCAGGTCCTGTATGGCTGAGAGAGAGCCTACTCGGATGAAAACTGCATCAGTGAGCTCAATTATAGTAATGAGGCATTTTTTTGCCAGTAACGGTAACGGCGTTGTAACGGGAGAAAAAGTAATTTGTTTGATTACTCTTTACTGAAAAAAGTAACGCCGTTAGTAACGCTGTTTATTTATAACGCCGTTATTCCCATCACTGTTGTTTGCTGATATGGATTTTTTTTATCACTTCACTTAAGGACTTTTGTCTCACACATTCACCTTTGAAGACTGATCTATCTGTGGCCAGATACTACTTATTGCTGTATCTATGAACTGATGGACTTTCCAACTGATGGTGCTTCCTAGACCGTGGTGCTGGAATAGACTTGTTGATGCTGATGTATTGCTCACAATATGCATTGAATACACATGGGTTGTTGAAGTGTAGCAGTCTGTGTGGTCCCTCAAAAATTATTTATGTAGCATCAAAAAGTTAGGTGTTACATAATATTTGGCGCCCGAACAGGGACTTGAAATGAATCCAGAACCAAATTGTAGAATTTTAATGAATTTGATTTGGTTGTACACAGACTAGTTTTACTTTTCATGAGTCATTAATACATTAGGTCCTGAAATTGATACAAAATGGCCGACGTATATGATGAGATAGAGGGTGTGATTCTTGCAGAACCAGACTTTTCCACTGCCCCTTTCACCACTAGAAGAGAACCTGTCCAAGACATTATTCATTCTCTCAGTAATTCTCTCAGTAACCTCCTCCAAATGAAGAAGACGAAAGCTTGTTGACAATTATAATGGCTTCAAGGATGCATAAAGTTGAGTGTAAAGTAGATGGGTTAGAAAACTCAACTGATGTCCGTTTTAAGGATATTCAACACCAGTTGAAGGAGCAAAGTAATCGGATGACTGCCATTGAATGTCAGCTGCAACACCTGGTAAAAAAGCATCAAGATCACCATACAAAGGTACAGCAGCTCGAGAACTCATTGTCCACCAAGCTGAAGGATGAGTGTAGCCAAGTAAAAGACACTTTGGAAGCTAAGTTCCAGGTGTTGGGACGAGCCATTATGGAATTCCTGAAATGGAGAGATGGTGAGCTGAGATCACTAATTCAGTCTTCTGGGGGAGCCACTTCTACTCTAAATTTCACTCACTCCATGGCTACTCATAGTTTTTTTCGACCTGTACGTTGCCAGACCCCCATTAAACTGGAGTTTCCAAAGTTTGGAAGTTTAGATGGAGAAGATCCCATTACATATCTGGAGAGATGTGATGAGTATCTAGCTATGCAACCTTTGAATGATGCTAAAATCTTATCCATGCTTCCTTCTATATTAACACACACTGCTAAAGACTGGTGGGTGGCAGAGAAGAGAGTAAGAACATGGTCACAGTTTAAGTCTGCATTTCTCCAATCCTTTTTGTCTGATGATCACGAAGTGGAAGTGGAGAGAAGAATCAGAGAAAGAAAGCAAAGAGTTGATGAAAGTATCAGGACATTTGCATACCAATATAGAGCATTGTGCTTGAGATTGAAGCCGGCTATGACGGAACGTGAGATACTCCAAGCAACACTTCGTAACTGCAATCCAAGAATAGCCAGTATTTTAAGAGGTACTGCAACTACTGTGGATGAGCTGGTACGTGTAGGAACGCTCATAGAGAGAGACATCAGTGAGGAGAGAGATTTCTGGAGGCAAAGACATCAAGAAACCACCCCTAAGCCTGCTGAAACTAATAAATTCACAAGAGTATGGCAGTCTAATCCTCATATTGCTGTCTTTTCAGAGAATGGGGAAAAGCCGCTAACAACACTAACCTTGCCCATAACCATAAAAGGCCACCAATATCAGGCAATACTGGATACTGGATACTGGAAGCACTTATTTATTAGTACAAGAGTCTTGCTGGCAATGATTGAAATCCAGTCATGAAGTTATGCAATCAAGCAGAGGACAGTCATTTTCCCTTGCTAATGGTTATGTACAGTCAGCCTTGGGTAAGATAGCATGGCAGAGTACAATCCATGGTCACAGCTATCCTCTAAGAGCCTATGTCATGAGAGACTGTGACTTGACTTTCTCAATTGTATTGGGGCTTGAGTTTCTGATGACCTCAGGATTTCTTATTGATTTTAAAAGCTCCACGTATACACTGCCCGAAGAATGTGATGTAATTCACCCCTTCACAACTTCTTCTCCCTCACCAACAGTCAGTCTGCACCTTGCACTACCTTTAATGCCAACGACTTCCACTACGCTAACAACCATAAAGGAGTTAGTGGATCAAGCTGATGCTTCTAAAGCACAAAGACGTCAACTAGAAGGTCTAATGCTTGATTGGCCAACAGTATGCACAGATAATTTAGGAAAAACTACTTTAATTCGCCACCGAATCCAAACCATCGATGAGATTCCTGTCCGTAAGAAGGCTTACCCCGTTTCTGTAACCAAGCAAAAGTTCATAGATGAGGAAGTAGCAAGTATGCTGAGTAAAGGCATTATAATGCCTTCTGTTTCCCCTTGGGCGGCACCAGTAGTCCTAGTGCCTAAGAAGGATGGTAGTACTCGCTTCTGTGTTGACTACCGAGCGTTGAATTCCAAAACTCCACTTGATGGGTTTCCAATGCCACAGATTCAGGATATCCTAGAGTCCTTGTATGGAGCGACCATATTCAGTACGTTAGACCTTAAATCTGTTTACTGGCAGGTTGGAATGGATGAGGATAGTATCAAAAAGACCGCCTTTGTCACCAAGAACAATCAATTTGAATTTGTTCGTCTTCCTTTTGGCCTCAAAAACGCCACTGCAACCTTTCAAAGGCTCATGAATAACATTCTGAGGGATTATCTAGGGAAGTTCTGCTTTGTCTATCTTGATGACATAGTGATCTATTCCAAGTCCATCCAAGACCACTTCCAACATCTCAAGCAACTCTTCGCAAAACTGGAAGCCTCAGGTTTAACACTCAACCTCAAGAAATGTTCTATGCTGCAAAAGACCATCACATACCTAGGACATGTTGTTTCCAAAGAAGGGGTCCGTACTGAAGCCTCTAAGGTCAAGGCAGTTCAAGATTTCCCGGTACCCAAGAATCTCAAGAAGGTACAGAGGTTTTTAGGTCTTGCAAGTAGGTACCATCGATTTATTGTCCACTTTTCTGAGCAAGCCGCACCATCGTATGCCCTAAAGGCTAAAGATGCAGTTTGGGATTGGACAAATGAATGCCAAATTGCTTTTACTGATCTTAAAAATGCCCTCCAACAAGCACTAGTTTTAATGCCACCTGACTTCACTAAGGATTTTAGAGTACAAACCATAGATTGTAAAAAAAATATGGACGTAGTGTCTGTGACGTCACCCATAGAGTTCTGAACAGCAGTTCTGAAGTGAAAATGAGGCCACTGCCATCTTAGCAGCGCGTCACTGCACGTCACTCCCGGATAACTGAAAATGGGAAAAGAGGCGGGACGTAGTTGGAGCCCATGCGACTTGTTGCTGAAACCACGCCTGCCTAGCTCGACGTGACCATGTTAGCAGGAGCTATCTATCTTAGATACTATCTAAAATATTAATAAAGATAACAGTATCGGGTGACGTCACGGAGATGGCAAACGCTTGAAAGTTAAACTCCGTCGGATTGTTGTAATAAATCCCGATTTACATAATCAATTCAGGTATAATCAGAGTTTTTAGAAATGAGTACGACTACAAGACACAAGAATGCTTCTAAAAATGAAAATTCGAGAGAAAGAGACGATAAAAAACGATCACCTAGCCCTAACAGACATGCTAAAGCTAGCCCTCGTGCTCCTGAACTTTCTGAAGTGATGGAAGAACTGAAATCGTTAAGAAAAGAAAATCAAGAGGGGCATAAACAAACGAAAATATCACTGACAAAATTAGAAACCTCGGTTGAGGACTTAAAAGGCCAAATAAATAGTTTGGAGAGCAGAATCGGGGAGACGGAGGAACGGATAAATGTTGCTGAGGAAACTGAAATGAGGCACGAAAGAGCGCTCCGATATCTCCTGGAACGTGAGGCGGATCTTACAGGTAGATGCGAAGACCTGCAAAATAGACTTCGTCGGAATAATCTGCGAATATATCAAGTTCCCGAGGGCAGCGAAGGAGAAAACACAGCGGAATTTGTTATGGAGTTGCTCACCACAGTTCTACAGCTACCTCCGGATATGGATATAAAGATTGAAAGAGCACACAGGGCCCTCGCAGCCAAACCAAAAGACTCTAACGCACCTCCGAGATCGATAATAGTGAGATTCCTAGACTATGCGGTTAAGGACGCAATTTTAAAGGAGGTCCTGTATAACACAAAACGGATCTACTTTGATAATGACTACTCGCCTGAGTTGCAGAGGAAAAGAGCACAGGTGCGAGATGTAATGAAACAGCTCAAGATGAAGAAGGTGCGAGCGCAGTGCATCTATCCAGCGCAGATAAGGATCTACTTGGAGACGGGAGTAAAAACTTTTCCTACCCTGATGGATGCTGCACAATCGCTGCGGGACCTGGGAATCAAAGTTTGAGTGGATGAACGGGACCGACAAGTAAGAGAAATATCGAGGGCTAGATGGTCAGTGCAAGGCAAAGGTGGACGAGGAGTGAGCACAGCGTTGTCTGACGCGGATCTTCAAGCATTTCTACAGAAGGAATGATCCGTTTAAAAATATGTAAACAGTACATTTAAACTGGATATTTCTGCTTCAGAATGTGAGTAAACTCTGGTTAAATTATAGAAGAGAGTGACACTCTGTTGAGATCCATACGTTTAAGATTTTTTTTTTTTTTCTCCCCTCTCATTTATTTTCGGGATAATAAGTGTTTTTTTTCTAAATTGACGGAGACTTGTTGGTATTTTGAATTTTGAGTGGAAATCACTCTTGGAGGCGGCCGTGTTTCAATAACATAATGGCTGCACGCACTCGGTGCACTTTTGGTACCCCAGGGAGTCAGCGTCACAACTCCCTGCCCCTGTTACATCGGGATTTGGCCTGTGAGACGACAGCTTGGCCGAATGGATGTATGGAAATCTTGTTCATGTATATAGTTCACGTTTTTGTTTTTGTATATGTTAAATATCTGCCCCTGACAGCTTTCTTTCTTTCTTTCTTTTTTTTTTATTTATTTATTTATTTATTTTATTATTATATTATTATCACTGGAATATGTTGGTTACTAACACATATAACATCAAACAATGGACAATTTAATTTGTGTCAGTTATAATGTAAAAGGTCTGAGCAGCCCAATTAAAAGAAAGAAAATATTTAATCAGCTTAAAAAAATGCAATGCTCTATTGCATTGCTTCAAGAGACCCACCTGTCTGATGGGGAACATTTAAAACTGAAAAGGGAATGGGTGGACCAAATTTATAGTTCCTCATACAACAAGGGGAAGAGGAGAGGTGTTGCAATCATGTTTGCCAAGTCAGTATTTTTTAATGTGGAACAAGTATACAAGGATAAAGAGGGGAGATACATCATGGTAGTTGGAACAATTTCAGGCAAAAAAATTACGATTCTTAATCTCTATGCACCTAACGAAGACTATCCACAATTTTTCAAGAATGTTTTCTCTCTGTTGGCACAGAAGGGTGACGGAATGTATTTAATCGGTGGGGACTTTAATTGTGTATTAGATAGTCATGTGGATAGGTTACCAGCAGATAGGGGACCACAGTCAAAAAAAGTAAAAGCTCTTTTAGGAATAATGAGAGAATTGGGTTTAACAGATATTTGGCGACACTTGCATCCAAAAGAGAAGGATTTTACTTTCATGTCACATGTACATGGCAGTTACTCTAGAATAGACCTTTTTTGTACATCTAGAGCAGATTTACACAGTATTACAGAATGTCATATAGATCCCATAACCATATCCGATCATGCTCCAGTTAGGTTAAAACTTCAGTTAGGACAAGGTAAACAATTTAAATACTGGCGATTAAATGTATTAGTGATAAATGACTGTAAGGCCAAAGAAGAAATAAGACAACAATTGACTGAATACTTTCATATTAATGACAATGGACTAGTCACTCCATCTATTTTGTGGGAGGGAGCCAAAGCAGTGATGAGAGGTAAAATAATAGAGATAACATCCAGGAATAAAAAATTGAGATTAGCTAAACAAAATGAGATAGAAGATGAAATCAGAAAATTAGAAATAGAACATAAGCAAACAGGTAAAATCAAAACTCTAGAATGTTTAAAACAGGAAAGAAAGAAATTGGATGATTTGCTCACATATAAAGCAGAAGGGGCACTCAGATTTGTAAGTAGAAAATATTATGAGATGAGTAATAAAGCAAGCAGGCTCCTAGCCTTCCAATTACGTAAGGCTCAAGCAAGCAGGGTAGTTCCAAAAATTAAACACCCGGATACATTAATAATGCTAACACAACCAAATGATATAGTTAATGCATTTGAAGATTATTATAAAAAATTATATGAAGGCCAGAAATTAATAAATAAGGAAGAAAAAGTTAAAAGTTTTCTGCGACCAATTGAATTAAATAAACTAACAGAAGAAGAAGCAAAGGAAATGATATCCCCTATCACAGAAAAAGAAATAAGAGAGATTATTGCAAAATTAAAAAATAATAAATCACCTGGCGTAGATGGATTCCCCGGGGAATTTTATAAGGTATTTGTGAATGAATTGGCTCCTAATTTATGTAAGGTGTTTAACTATGTATTACAAAACGAAGACCCCCCGCACTCATGGTCTGATGCAATTATCACTGTAATTCATAAAACTGGAAAAGACCCTACGCAATGTATGTCTTATAGACCAATAAGTTTGCTTTGTCAGGATATGAAAATTTTAACTTCAATACTAGCAAACAGAATTCAAAAACATATTAAAAAATTGGTTAAACCAGATCAGACTGGATTTATTAATGGACGTTATGGCACAAATAATATAAGAAAAGCTTTAAATCTACAGCAAATTGGAAAAAACAGTAAAACACCCTCAATGCTTCTCAGCTTAGATGCCGAGAAAGCGTTTGACAGAGTGGATTGGGTGTTTCTGGAGCAGACTCTTAATTATATGGGATTTCATGACATTTTTGTTAAATGGGTAAAGACTTTTTACAAAAATCCTAAGTCAAGAGTTCAAGTTAATGGTCATTGCTCAGAGTTTTTTAATTTAGGTAGGGGAACTCGTCAGGGAGATGCAATGTCTCCAGTCTTATTTGCTCTTAGTATTGAGCCACTAGCGGAGTTAATAAGGAGCAACCCCAGAATACAGGGGATAATAGATAAAGGAGGAAAAGTCCATAAGATATTGCTATACGCAGATGATGTATTATTATTTATTGAAAACCCCCTTTCATCAATCCCAGCCCTTTTGGAGTGCCTTAGAGACTATGGCTCAGTTTCCGGATACAAGGTAAATTCTGAGAAATCTGAGGCAATGATGATTTCAGGACATTGGCCCACTCAGTTAGATAATGAGGTATCTTTTCGATGGTCTAGTCAAGGCTTCAGATATTTGGGTGTCATTCTTACACCTATGGCATCACGTTTATATCTAGCTAACTATACACGGCTTTTAGAGATGATAAAAAAGGACTTGGCAGGATGGGCAGTACTACCTCTCTCCATGTTTGGCAGGATAGAAACAGTGAAAATGAATATATTACCGAGACTTCTGTTCCTATTTCAATCCCTACCAGTTTGGGTTCCACTCTCAGCATTTAACAAACTGGAAAAAATGATTTCAAAATGTATTTGGCAAAACAAGAGACCAAGAATAAGACTTAAAATAATTATGTCAAATAAAGATAGAGGGGGTTTGAACCTTCCTAATCTTAGATATTATTATTGGGCTGCTCAGCTGAGAGCTATGGCTGCTTGGCTTGGTATTGATAAGGAGGCAGAATGGGTTAATATCGAACAGAATTCACTTCCTGGAGTTTCTCTGACAGTTCTGCCATTTATGGATTTGCAGGCGCAGAAAAAAGTGAAAATAACAAATGTATGGATACAGCATACTGTTAAAGTTTGGTCCACCATACAAAAGAAGTTTAGAGGAATAATAGCCTTATCACGTGCAATACCTATTAAAGGTAACCCAGGTTTTCTTCCTTCTATATGGGATGGTGTCTTTAGTAGATGGGAAGAGAATGGTTTAAAGATAGTTAATCAAATTTTTGATGGTGAAACCATAAGACCCTTTTCTCAATTATGTGATAGGTTTTCGTTGAAATCTAATGATCTCTTTAGATATTTACAATTACAACATTATATCACAAATTATAAACATTGGGATGTAATCAAAAGAACTCCAACAAATGTTGAAAAATATTTTATTAATATTATTGAACATGGTTTACCTACTAAAAATCATATTGCACATATTTATAGGAAGTTAATGCAGGACCAATCTGATGACACATCTCATATCAAAAGAAATTGGGAATTGGAGTTAAATACAGTAATAGAGGATGAGATGTGGATAAATATATGCGCTGGCTGTCATAAAGGTATAAGTAGTCAAATGTGGAAGGAGTTTGATTGGAAAATGAAGATGAGATTTTTCAGAGCCCCATTGGTGGTTGCCAAATTTGACGGTACATCGCCATTATCACAGTGTTGGAGAGAATGTGGAATGGTGGGGGACTATGTGCATATATTCTGGGAATGTCCCAAAGTATTATTGTATTGGCAGGGGGTTAAAAGGGAAATTAGTAAAATGTTAGGAAGAGATATACCAATGCTCCCAGTTTTTTTTTTGCTTGATGGTTTCCCCTTGGATCAGTTCAGTAAATCCCAGTTATTTGCATTACATATATTATTAATGGCAGCCAGGAAGATAATAACTGTAAACTGGATGAAGGTGCACGAACCTACTGTGACAGAGTGGACGCAAAGACTGAAACAGATATACATATTTGAGAAAATGACTGCGGACTTGCAGGTAAAATCTGACTTTTTTCAACAGAAGTGGGCACTTATTGAAACGTATTTGCTCGAAGGAAATAGTTCTAACATATATTAATGTATGAACCATGCAGGTAATATACTGAAGGTTATTTACTAAATTGCTGTCAGTTTTTTTTTTTAATTATTATTATTTATTTTTTATCCCTCAATGTTTGTTTATTTATTCATGTATTTGTCAAGTATTGAGTTGTACTCTGGTTTTTTTTTTAAAGTTTAATAAAGACACAGTTCAAAAAAAAAAAAAAAAAAAAAAAAAGATAACAATATCATTAGAAAGTACTAAAGATTTACTGTCAATCTATGGTGCTTTTTTTACGATAACGTTATAGATGCTCCAACACCAGTAGGCTAATTAATTTGTGTGGGGTGTGCAAATAACACAAATCAAATGGGATTTCATACCTTTATAATGAAATAGACCAGATGTATATCTCTCAGCAGTTTTAGTTTTATCCAAGCAGTGCTGTCGGAGTTGTATATCCTCCTGGTATTGTCATTGTAGTAAATCTCAGGAACAAAACTTTTAGCCAATGCCACAACAATCCAACAACGTGTGTTCTGTTTATCTTCCGTGTGCAAGCACATGTACACAGACGGACAACTGTCTCGAGTATGCACCAAGCCATATATTGTATAAAATAATCCAGAAAAAAGCACAAATACAGCTGAAATGCCAAATTCAGCTGCTGAGGTAACATGACGGCTCACAGACAGCAGCGGCAATCACCTGTCACCTGTAAACATGTTTTTTTCTGCTGTAAACTTGGTTAATTTAACATGATGGTAAATGAGATTCTGCTCCCTTTTGCAGCCTGTCCCTAGCAGGCAGTCAATGAATTGCAGTTTAAGTCACTTCCGTATTGGCTTCACGAGAAACTGGGGGAGGTTGCCGCTTGGTACAAACTGATGCTAGCGACGTAGGATTAGGAGCTGTGCTGACACAGGACTTTGATGGTTGCGAGCATGTCATTGCCTATGCTTCACGACTTCTACAGGGAACAGAGAAATCGTACTCTATGGCAGAAAAAGAATCTAGCAGTAGTGTGGGCCGTAGAAAAGTGGAGGCAGTACTTGGAAGGAAGGAATTTCGAAGTACTTGGGTATTCAATCACCCTAAACCATCCTCACGCTTGACCAGGTGGGCTTTACGGCTGCAAGGTTTTAACTTCATGGTAAAGTACCGTAAAGGTTCATGTAATGTCGTACCAGATGCCACATTGCCCTGTGTCAGCCCACAAAACCAGACCCTAACTTACCAGTCAGCTGGGATGAGATTGGTAGAGCTCAAAAGCTTGATTCTTCTTTACAGTCCTTATGGGAGTCCGCCAAACAACCTACCACAGACCCTAATCGCATTGCTTACATCGTGCAGAATGATTACCTGTTTCGCAGCGTACCTGACAAGCAACAAGGGTGTACTCATCAATTAATTATACCTGCACCACTGAGGGAGACGTTTCTGCATTTTGCCCATTCAAACCCATTAAGTGGACACTTGGGAAGAATGAAAACTTTGAGGAGGCTACTCAACAATGTCTATTGGCCCGAGATTCGCAAAGATGTTTGGAGCTTCTGCACCCAATGTAAGTCCTGTCAAGCATACAAACCAAGAATCTCCAAGCTATCTGGATTGTTGCAGTCCACCCCAGTAGTAGAGCCTGGCCATATGCTTGGAGTGGACCTGATGGGTCCTTTCCCAAAAAGCCCACGGTCCAATGAGTTCTTATTAGTCTTTGTGGACTATTTCAGCAAGTGGGTGGAACTCTTTGCTCTACGCTCTGCAAAAACTCACTTCATAACAAACATTCTGACGAGAGAAATGTTCACACGATGGGGAGCTCCGGCATACTTAGTTTCTGATCGCGGGCCTCAGTTCACTGCCCAACTACTCAATGATGCGTGTAAACGATGGGGTGTAGTTCAAAAACTCACAACATCATATCATCCCCAGACCAACCTGACCAAGAGGGTCAACAGGACCTTAAAAACAATGATATCATCTTATGTCCATGATAATCATCGTGACTGGGACAAGTGGATACCAGAATTTCGGTATGTCATAAATTCAGCACGGCAAGAGAGTACGGGTCTCACTCCGGAGAGGATTGCACTAGGACGTAAGTTAAAAGGTCCAATTGAGCGGTTAATCTGCAAGCCACCTAATCCTGACCATGTAGCCTACAGCACTGTTGAGAGGCAGAAAGCTCTTCTTGACCAAGTGAGGGAGAAGACTAGCCAAGCCCAGGAGAGGCAAGGCAAGTACTACAACAAGCGTAGAAGGCCTGAGTCCTTCGAAGAAGGAGATTTGGTTTGGATCCTCACTCACCCTCTATCTTGGGCTGCAGACTCTTTCATGGCCAAGTTAGCCCCAAGATGGCAAGGTCCTGCAAAAATCTTGAAAAGGTTGAATAATGTCAATTACAAAGTGGTAATGCTTGACAACTCAAATCAAAGTGATACTTACCATGTTGAAAAGCTAAAGAAGTTTTATGGGACCGTCTAACCCTTTTCTTTTGGGGGAGGGGTGTGTAACAGTTCTGTCACATTAGTTCCCAGTAGCTTTCCTAATGTTATAGCTAACCCAATCAGTAGGGGGCGATCTGTAGTCTGAGTTGGCTGACTGCCTAAAAGGGGTAGAGAAGAAGTATTGGGCAGGAAGTAGTGTGCTAAGCACATGGGATGTCTTCTCACCTCTGTTTGCTGTCCTTTGTTGGTGCCCTGATTTGAGGAACAACTTGTTCCTATTCTCAAATGTAAGTAAGCATCTGACTATGTATGTATGTATGTATGTATGTATGTATGTATGTATGAATGTAGGGTTTGTAAATATGATTTTGTTGGGGCTTAGCATCGGACACATGTTTGTTTATTGTTTGTTTTATATGCAGAGGGTTTCTTGTGTGGGAGGATCAGCACAATTTCAAACAGGACCTAGACCAAAGGGACTAATTGTCTTCGTTCATCCAACAACCGTCTGCTAACCATCTCATTAGCTATGGTCAACAACTGATGAATTGTTTGCTGATATGGATTTTTTTTTATCACTTCACTTAAGGACTTTTGTCTCACACATTCACCTTTTGAAGACTGATCTATCTGTGGCCGGATACTACTTATTGCTGTATCTATGAACTGATGGACTTTCCAACTGATGGTGCTTCCTAGACCGTGGTGCTGGAATAGACTTGTTGATGCTGATGTATTGCTCACAATATGCATTGAATACACATGGGTCATGGAAGTGTAGCAGTCTGTGTGGTCCCTCAAAAATTATTTATGTAGCATCAAAAAGTTAGGTGTTACAACTTTATTACATTACATTGCATTGGCAATGCATGACATTGATCTACTGATGTCATTGTTCTCTGCAGGTTGAACAGTTGTGACATCACAGGTGTAGCTTGTGCTGCTCTGGCTTCAGCTCTGAGATCAAACCCCTCACACCTGAGAGAACTGGATCTGTCTGGGAATAATCTAGGAGACAGTGGTGTGAATCTGCTCTCTGATGAACTGAAGAATCCTCAGTGTAAACTAGAAATACTGAGGTGAGATTATGACTCTTACTCATGAATTAGCATTTATAGGCTGTTGTTCAGATTTTCAGAATGTGAAGGATGTAATCATGCATGAAAGTGTTAAACCGGGAAATTTCATTATTAAACTTTATTGCATTACATTACATGGCGTTGATCTACTGATGTCATTGTTCTCTACAGGTTGAGCCATTGTGACATCTCAGATAAAGGTTGTGCTGCTCTGGCTTCAGCTCTGAGATCAAACCCCTCACACCTGAGAGAACTGGATCTGTCTGAGAATAAACTAGAAAACAGAGGAGTGAATCTTTTCTCTGCTGGCCTGAGGAATCCTCACTGTAAACTGGAAATACTGAGGTGAGATTATGACTCTTACTCATGAATTAGCATTTACAGGCTGTTCACATTTCAGAATTTGAAGGATGTAATCATGCATGAAAGCATCAAAATGAGAAATTTCATTAGTAACCTTTATAACATTACATTACATGTAATGTTATAAAGTTATATGTCCGAACTGTTTGCACTTTATTTTATATGTATTATCTTTTTATTATTTTAATTCCCTTTCCTGTTTTTATTTCATTTTTAATGTATTTTATATCTTTTATGTATCATCTTGTTATTCTGACTTTTAATGCATTTTAAATATTGCTGTCTGGTTGAAAGAGCTGGGAGAATTAGGAAGAAAGTGATTAGGTTAAAATTTGGTAAATTTGGATAAGGGGACAAACCATGGGGAAATTTAAGCTGTAGTGCATGGTTAAGATATCTCTGGATTACAGTCAGGACACTTTCCAAAGGGGAAATTTGAACTGCGTTGCATAGATAAGATATCTCCGGAAGTGGGATTAGGGCTGTGTGGTGCAGTTTGAGGTGTCTTGGCAAAAGGGGAGATTGAAACTGTGTTTATCAGTTTGAAGTGCCTTAACAGGTAGCAGTCCTGTCATGTGAGGAAGATCCATTCTGATCCGCTCTGATGGATAGATCTGTTTAGATCTACTCTGATGGACAACAACAACAACAACAAACTCCCTAAGACTTCCTAGCTCTTCCATCCAGATAGCAAAATTCTCTGTTTTTACTGTTATTTCTATTCCTTATGTTCTATTTTTATTATTCTTTTTTATGTAAAGCACTTTGAATTACCATTGTGTATGAAATGTGCTATACAAATAAAATTGCCTTGCCTTGCCTTACATGGCACTGATCTACTGATGTCATTGTTCTCTGCAGGTTGAAAAGTTGTGACATCTCAGATAAAGGTTGTGCTGCTCTGGCTTCAGCTCTGAGATCAAACCCCTCACACCTGAGAGAACTGGATCTGTCTGGGAATAATCTAGGAGACAGTGGTGTGAATCTGCTCTTTGATGAACTGAAGAATCCTCAGTGTAAACTAGAAATACTGAGGTGAGATTATGACTCCTACGCATAAAATAGCATTTATAAGCTGTTGTTCAGATTTTCAGAATGTGAAGGATGTAATCATGCATGAAAGTGTTAAACTGGGAAATTTCATTATTAAACTTTATTGCATTACATTACATGGCGTTGATCTTCTGATGTCATTGTTCTCTACAGGTTGAGCCATTGTGGTGTCACAGATAAAGGTTGTGCTGCTCTGGCTTCAGCTCTGAGATCAAACCCCTCACACCTGAGAGAACTGGATCTGTCTGAGAATAAACTAGAAGACGGAGGAGTAAATCTGCTCTCTGATGAACTGAAGAATCCTCAGTGTAAACTAGAAATACTGAGGTGAGATTATGACTCTTACGCATGAAATAGCATTTATAGGCTGTTGTTCAGATTTTCAGAATGTGAAGGATGTAATCATGCATGAAAGTGTTAAACTGGGAAATTTCATTATTAAACTTTATTGCATTACATTACATGGCGTTGATCTACTGATGTCATTGTTCTCTACAGGTTGAGCCATTGTGGTGTCACAGATAAAGGTTGTGCTGCTCTGGCTTCAGCTCTGAGATCAAACCCCTCACACCTGAGAGAACTGGATCTGTCTGAGAATAAACTAGAAGACAGAGGAGTGAATCTTTTCTCTGCTGAACTGAAGAATCCTCACTGTAAACTGGAAATACTGAGGTGAGATTATGACTCTTATGCATGAAATAGCATTTATAGGCAGTTGTTCAGATTTTCAGAATGTGAAGAATGTAATCATGCATGAAAGTGTTAAACTGGGAAATTTCATTAGAAATCTTTATTACATTAGATTACATTACATGGCGTTGATCTACTGATGTCATTGTTCTCTACAGATTGAGTTATAGTGACATCACAGATGAAGGTTGTGCTGCTCAGGCTTCACCTCTGATATCATACTCCTCACATCTGAGAGAACTGGATCTGTCTGAGAATAAACTAGAAGCCAGGTGTGAAGCTTTTCTCTGGTGGACTGAAGAATCCTCACCAGAAACTGGAAATACTGAGGTGAAATTATTACTCGTACTCATGAATAAGCATTTACAGGCTGTTCACATTTCAGAATTTGAAGGATGTAATCATGCATGAAAGCATCAAAATGAGAAATTTCATTAGTAACCTTTATAGCATTACATTACATGGCGTTGATCTACTGATGTCATTGTTCTCTACAGGTTGAGCCGTTGTGGTGTCACAGATAAAGGTTGTGCTGCTCTGGCTTCAGCTCTGAGATCAAACCCCTCACACCTGAGAGAACTGGATCTGTCTGGGAATAATCTAGGAGACAGAGGAGTGAAGCTGTTCTGTGATATACACAATTCACCTCTGAAAATTGTTTTAAAATGTTCAAAGCATTATTTCCTGGTTTTCTCAAGTTTTACCTGTGGTAGAAATTCACCTGTAAAATATAGTCAGACCACTCAGTTGTAAAAATGAATCAGTCTTATTCCAAATGACGCTGGGCTGCTTCTCTGCAGAGAGCTACTAATCGAGCTCCTACTTTCTTTTACCAATGTTCTTTTAGAGATTAATATTTAGAGAATAGTCATCCTCTACTTTGCTAGAGAAGAAGGTTCATCCTCTGTTAATTCAGGGAAGGTTACAACTGTTACAGTGTGGTAGCAAGTTGTTTCTACTCTGCTCGCCATAGAAGGTTGAATACATTATGATGTGTATTAACTAGGTTAACCTCTGCTCTGTCAGGGAAGTGTTGAAGTGTATTGTTGTGCCAGAAAGACATTACACAATGTTGAGAAAGAACGCTAGACTAATTCCAACAACTGAGAAAGGTGGACTAGCTACTCCTTTATGGACAGATAGTGAGTTCAAATCATTGTTAGGAAAGCACATGGACTCAATAGTGACTGAGTCAGTCAGATTGGATTTGACAAAGAAATTTGGGATTCATCCAGAAAAAGTTTGGTCTATTGAAGAATGCAAAAAGGTACTTGGTGCTTGTATTCGGAAGAAAAATATGAAGGGCATTATCTGCTGCCACAGAGAATTTACTCTATCCATTGCACAAGAACAAATCCAACGTATTGCTAAGTTAGAAAAGCAGAACAAACAGTTGCACACTCTAGTGTCTTGTCTCACTCCGAAGTTGGGCCTTAGCAAAGCCTCAACCAAATGTGACTCAAAAGACCAACAGTCAGATGAAAGCTATCCTGACTTACTGTCTTTCTGCAGTTTAGAGGGCAATAGCAATACTGGATTCATGGATAAAGATGTAAATGCAGTTGAAGTGTGTGTAGTGAGAAAAAAAGGCTCAGAGTAGGGTAAAAGGGGTTGACACAGTTCCATCTGTAACCCCCATACTGCAGTTACAAGTAGTCAGTACCACTATAGGTCCTGAAGACATAGAAAGAATTGCTGAGAATTTGCCATCAGTGCATAGAAACTTTTCTGAGTTTAGGACAGAATTGTCCAGAAAAATTAAGCTCTATGATATGTCCCTAGCTGAAGTCACACAGCTAATGTCACAAATCCTGAAAGAGTCAGAATTCAATGATTTTGAAAGTGCTGTAAATAATTCTGAGTTTCAGCATTCCAGCAAAGGCGAATTGAGAGAAGGAGTTCTGAGAGTGTTACAGAACCTTGTTGGACCAAAGGTGGACTGGTCAAAAATCACAAGTTGTGTACAGAAGAAGGAGGAAACTATAAGTGAGTACACTGAAAGATTTTTTTTCAGTCAGCTGCAGCATACAGTGGAATAGCTGACACTCCAGAGAAGGTGTTAGAGGATAATGGACCACTGGTCCGCATGTGGTTTGATGGGCTCTCATCAGAATACAGAAATGCCTTTCTTAGACCTCACATGGTCCAATAGAACCCTGCAAAACAACTTGGATAGGTTAGCTATTTGGGAAAGAGACTCCGATGTCAAGACAAGAGTAAAGATTGCAGCAGCATCCTTTAAGGTCAACACAGAGAATCGACAGAAACGTAAATGTCCTAAGAGAGAAGGCAGTTGTCATTACTGTGGTAAACCTGGACATTGGATGAAAGAGTGTAGGAAAAACAAAAAGACATTTAAAGAAATGAACAGCTTTACTTAGCTCCTACTCAGTCTACTTGCTACATTGAAATTGCCCCTCCCCTCTTCTCCAAACTCTTGGAGCAACAGCTTGCTGACATGTTAACTATTTGGGCTGTGAGTACTTAATTCCCCAGTAATTTACAAGAAAGCTGAAAGACTCATTCTGAATAAAAGAAAGTTGACTGTCACTTCCACCATTTGGGGACACTGGTTAAGTACACTCACAGCCTTAAATGTTATGCTACAACACACACCATTCACTTATCCATCCTCTATGGGTTATGATGTCTGCTATGACTGATGTTTCAATGGAAGATGGAGATGTAGCACAGTAAAGTTGGCAAATTAACTACAGGGAGAGAATAGGACACACAGACCAGTGAGGAGCCCAGGGAAGAACCGAAGTGCAACAGGCCTCGGGGGCCAACCCTGTGGTGAAGACTTCCTCATAGGTTACCCCATCTCAGTACTTTATCCCCACCTTACTGGTCTATAAGTGTCAAATTGATTAAGACTAGGTTAAGAAAAAGAAGAACAAAACCACTATACGATCACTAGAAGTTTATGATGATCAGAGTTAGACAGAAAAACTATACGATCATTAGAGGTCTAACGTACTAAAGTCTATGCATGAATACTGCTGGTCTGCTGTTTCTTTGTTTTCTTGTGTTGCAGGTATGTGTATATCCCATAACGCCTCATAAGCAGAACCTGGTGTAAAGCACCACCTCAGATATCCAACAACCTTCATGACGACAGAGTCATCTGAGCAACTTGGAGTTGCACAACGACAAAGAATCATCTGAGCAACTTGGAACAAACATGGAAATGCATTGGAATGGACTCTACAGGGAACAGATTCCACAGCTATTCAGGCGCCATGGACTTTTAGGACTTCCACGCTTATGCTACATGGTTTTTCTGTGTCATCATGTAGTTTATACAACATGTTACCACCCTGCGTTGTATATGTGTGTCAACAGTATACTCAAGTTAAAGAATAACACTTATGTAAATGTTGGACACGACACAGAATAAGATGTATGTGCCTGTAGCTGTTACAAGTTGCATGACTGGAAGATGGGACTTATGTTAACAAACATATGTTATAGAAGGGATTTAAGAAGGTTTAAATTTGTATTATGTGAGAGTTATTAGAACTCTCAAAGGGGGAACTGTGGGATTACAAATTTAATAATCTGTTTAAGATCTGTTGATCCTACATACTGACATCACCTCACATGAATTACTAAGGTGAAGTATATTGTATTTAGCATGTTATGGTAAAGATAATGACATTCTAAGGAGATCAAGGCAGGCAGCTCAGGGGTGTGTGACATAAACCTTTTGCACTTCCTGACCATTTGGCATGACAAGCTCAAGATACAGCTGTGCTTTTGTCTCTATGATAATGTAAAGGTATGGGCGATACTGTCAGACTGATTGGGTTAGCACTTATGCATTTGAATGCTTTGATCTTCCTACTGGAAGTCAAACTATGTGTGAATGTTTACATAGTCTTAGTTCTCGTGACCAGCTACTGTTTATACTATTTGGGGTACTATTATCTACACAGTCGGGGGTAATTTCCTGTATTGTCTTTAGATGCTTTTGTTTTAGTGGTCACTTCTAAGGCTGTGTGTAAGGGCAACACCTTTAAGGACTGCCCACTGAATGCCTATAAAACATCATGTATACACTGCCTTAGTTAGACTTGGATGACTACAGCGACGCACAGCGTGTTTCTCAATAAAGAGTAACTTCTGCTTAAAAGATATCCCAATGTCTCCTGGTCTCTGCTTCAACAAGGAAAAAAGTTTCCTACACCATACATGTGCACCTCCAGTTCATCTTCATCTACCTTAATCTTCCTCAAAATCATATAATGTTCTTAACTTATGTACATAAATAATTTTTACTTGGAAACATCTTATTTGATTCCTTAGATACTCCCAATGCTTTCTGACCTTCACTGCAGAAAGAAGCATTATTCACTAGTTCTTTCTCACAGCATTGGGCTACAAAAAGCAAATTAGCCTTGAAACATGAGAGAGAGAGACTTTGACTTTTACAAACCCTTTATTCTACACAATTAAAAAGACATTAAGCATATATTTGATGCAAATTTAACATTTGATCCTCATGTCCAGAATATATGATTAAAATAAAATTTTTAATCTCAGAAACATTTGCAAAATTGCCCCCTTGTTATCTTTCAGGGTGAGTAAAGCTTTGGCTAATTTACATTTGAAAGTAAACTAATCCTTTAGTGACAGTTTTCATTTTTGATTGAACTAACTCTTTAATCTGTTCACTAGAATCATTCATTTTCCAGCAGCAACTATCGCAGAGTCATTGCCAACATCTATTCCATCATTCAAATGTGCATCTGTATCCACAGAATTTTCATTTTCACTCACATTGTTTGCTAAACTATATTATTTAAAAACTTTGATTTTACACATACTATTTAAGATGAGCACTGTAACTTTTTATATATTTGGTTGACTGTATTTTACTTTGACAATGCACAGGCTGCAATGTCAAGTTACTAGAACTGATAGGCTATGTTGTGTGTCACACATGAGGCGCCGGAGCGATCACTTGAATTTTCTTATAAAAGCAGAAATAACTTAAAGCTACAATATGTAGATTTTTCACCGCTAGAGGTCGCCTATTCAAAACAAAGGCATAGCTTGATGACGCTGAGTTTGAGTGCAGAATCTTGGGAAATGTTGTCTTCACCTCACAGCCGGTGGAAAAGAATCAGGATAGGACTCAGAAATCGTGTTCATGGATGAGGTTATTAACTTTACTGTAGTATGAAGCAGAGCCAGGCCGAGTGATGTTGGAGCCGAATGAGGCCGCTGGAGCGATTGCTAATGAGAGACAAATGTGACACATTCCTCTAGAGCAGCAGAACTTTTATTATGCCACAGTTGCCTGCACCGCTTCTTCCGGTCATGAGCATGAGGTAACACAGCTCTGTTTATCATATTAGATACATTTGAGTGTGTTGAAAATGATGTTATAACTTTACTCTGTGTGTTTGCTCGATGGCTGCTGTGAGAAACTGATACACACTGCAGTAAGATAGATTGATTTTAGAATATCATATTAAATGCTGGATGGCTTGTGTTGATAAATGCATGCAATTAATTTTAAAACGTATTGTATGATGGAGAAAATGCAGTATTACTGTTACTAAAAATAAAGCTGCATCTGATTATGCTGTGTTAGCTACTTGACAAAATAGTGTTTTTCTCTGAGGCATGGTAAAGCATGGTACTCGCAAAACATCAAGAAAATTAGATTTAAACAATAAGACTAAACGTGTTGAGCTATATAACAATAATTCGTTTACTGTCTAATAAACCCTTGTCTAATAAAACATGTAATATATTAAAGCGTCTTTGGTGTTTCCATGGTAACCGAGGAAACCGAGGGTAACGCGGGTATAATGCCATTGACAGGCAACTCCTGGACACATCCCATATCCTTGGTAAAAATCGTGATTTACAAATAGTTGAAAACATTTGGGATATTGTAAGTACTCAAGTGAACAAAATATATAACACTGGCCTAGTGGTTTTTGGATATTTTACTGCAAAAATCTTACATAGTATGTCTTTAAAATACTCAGACATTTATGGTCAGAAGAGTAACACCATTCAAATTTGTGAAGGGTTACTAGACCTATTAACAAAACATTGCTTGTATAATAAAGAAAACAAAAATAATTTTCTGCCATCTCTGTTTTCTTTCCATGAACTGAACCGAAACTCAAGTTGTGCCCCAATAGAGGGTATGCTTTGACGTCACTTTCCCGCCGAAAACACTCTCCCTCCGAAAACACTCTCCCTCAGCTGGACTGAGTGGCAAAAGAACCTGCTGCGTGACTGGATTTAACAGGGGAAACTGCGGAAACGCGAGTAAAACAAACGAATTACACTAAAGGTTGGAATTGGATGTGTTCCTTACAACTTGTCAAATAAACCTAATCCATGGATATTGACATGCAGCCAGGAGTCGTGTTTCCTGACATATATATATATGTGCCTGATTTCGACGCCGGGGAAATACATAAAGCAAATCTGCCAATGAAAGCCTTTATAACTACAATATAGGTAGGTTTAAATCTGCGTAATCACTTCAATGTTATATCATCATATTGTCCAGCCCTAAAACATATGTAGTTCTATAGTATAGTTTTTGTCTGTGTTGTTTTTTTAAAAGCACCAATTATGCAGAATATAAGTTTAAATAAGGTTTAAATCCGAGTAATCATTTATCAATGTTATATATAGCCTATCGTCATATAGTCCAGCCCTAAAACTTGTATAGTTTTTGTCAGTGTTTATTTAAAAACACCAAATTATGCAGAATGTAAGATAGTAAATATTTAATTGATCAGTTGTCAACACAATATATAACAATACAATATATACGGTATGATTTTACCTCAAAATCCAACAATTTGACACAAAATGATGTTTTATTAACAAAATTCGGGAGGAGCAACATTCAAATAATCTGACTAATCATCACATCATCTCGGCCAGCTGTCAGAAATCAGTAATCAACATATCTACCCAATCAGCATGAGTGAAGCATATATAAGTCACGGTCGACTCACCCATATTCCTCGACAGTTTGACAGCATCTGACCCGCCCTAAGTTCCCACCATGTCCAAAATTAATCTCTTTGTGTCCGATGAAGAATCTTTCGTCCTCTATGAATCTTTGCCACAATCCTCTGGCCTTACTAGGAGCAATTACACTGCCGCAGATTCATCTCGGGGGGGCGTCGGCCCAAACAAATGGGTCCCCGCATGCCAAGACGCTGAGGCCGACTCTCGTCACTGCGCTCGAAACATCCGCAATCTCCTTCCGTGTATTTCCTAGTCCTGCCCATTCTATCATTCCTGCCATAAAGAAATGGACAACAAGGTAGTTGAGCACCAAGCTCGAGTCTCAGGCAATGCCGCCTCTTCCCACGAAGGAACGGGCCTTGTTCCAGCATCAGGCCACCGCAGCAGGCCTTCAGCAAGCCAGAGCCACGCCGCAGCGCAGATTCAATCCCAGTCAGCTCAGACTTTCCTCCCCATCGGCTCAACCCCGTAAAAGCACAGTTAAAATCCTTCTCGTTTTCCGTCCCTGAATTAATTTCCACATTATGCCATCTGTATCAATGCTGATCGGGGGAATTCACGTTTTAAACTGTTTTTGTAAAGTTTGCCGTTCTAATTAACGTGCCGCTTGTGATTGCACGCCCGGTCGCATTGATTCATTGAAACTCAGAACTTATTGTCATCACTGTCCTGCGATTCATCAACAAATCGCTTAGAAACTTAGCCATAATATGTATTTCTGTTTCGAAGTATAACCACAGCTTCACTATTGGAGACGCAGAGACTGGTAGGACAAATTCTTTTCAAATCATTATTTTGATGCATTTAAATAAATCTTACCGTTCCCTTTTCATCTGTATCTGTTTTATAACGAGCAGAAATCTGTAAGTAACTTAAACCATAGACAGATAACCAATGAATAAACTAATTACATTGCAGTTTGGAAAAGTATGGAATTTGAGTAATTTCCAGGTCTGGATGGAAAATATAATAAATATAAATAAACAATATTAAACAAGCAGCATGTCCATGGTTAAATGTTAGTGATTGTTGAAAACAATTGAATAAATTCATTTTTATTATGCAAAGCTCTGTCTTTACAAACGAGTCTCTTTTGAGCTTTACGAAATGAAGGCGCTTGTGACTCAAACCAGCAACAAGTTTAAAGAACAAGGATCATCTAAATCATATTGTACTTTGTTTGATGTTGAATGATCATCCAACAGCAATGACAGTACAAACAGTACTGTCATTTACAGTATCAAACCATTGTGTCAGAAGTGAATATATGCAGGTTTAAAGGATTTCAGGCTGCTTCTGAAAAAATAAGAATATGTATAAAGTTTAATAATCTATCTCTCGGCCCTGCACTCAGGTTTCCAATCGCCCCGGATAAAACGAAGGGTCCAGCCACGTCCATTGAATTTCTGGGATTTAACTCAAATACAGTTAATTTCCAGGCATAAGGAATCAATAGGATATTTATGTTCACTTCCACCTTCCTAAACAGTCCAAACTGTTCTAAACAGGAATTACTATCTTCGCTCAGCTACTTAAACTTCATGATGCGAGTAATTCCACAAGGCCACTCTTTCATCTTACATCCTCACTCTTGTATCTTCAATTCATGTGTTAGAAACAAGCGTCACGCCACAGCAGCAGCAAGCCTGGGTCGTGCCCCAGATTCCCCACTTTCCTCCTCCCTCCGCTTAGCCACACACCGCGGCTTTCACCGGCGCCGCACACCATCCAACAATGCCTGCCCCTCTTGGTGAATGCCTTCCCTCCTAACGTGAGGATGCCTCTACTAGCAGAGCAAGCTCAGCCGTCTCAGCCATTTCATTACACCATCTCTCACCCTACCTCTCTTTTGTCTTTGGTCTACAGTGTCAACTACGGACCTTAGCGTGAGGCTGCCTCCGCTATCGCCACAGGCCTAGACGTCCTATTTTCCCCAGCTTCCCTCTTTTTCTAACCACCCTGTTCCTTCCCAGGCTCCAGCGGCCAACCCAGGCAAGAGGCTGCCTCTGCTAACGGTGCAAGCCCGGACACCTCATTTTCCCTTTCTCAGTTTCCCTCTTTTCTAACCTCCTCATCCCTCCCCTGGCTCCAGGGGCCGACCCGAGTGTGAGGCTACCTCCACTAACGTCCTTGGTCCCGGCCTTTCTTCCTCCTTGCACTTTCCCATAAGCAAAGCGCCATTCACCCTGTCTACTACAACACTGATGCCCATCCCACCAAATGCTACAGCCTTGGAACCAAACCCTGTTGCCAACAACATCAGATCCTCTTAGAAATTCAAGCTGTTGGCACCAGAGGCGGACCCTTTCCCAACCCCAGTACCTCATTATTCAGAGCTGATATTCCCATAAACCATCCACTGAAAACACTCCTCGACACCTCTCTCAACTACATTTTTCAAGCCGTTTCTCCCAGAACCCTACAATCTTATTTGACTGCTTGGAGATGCTTCAAGTCATTTCACCTCACCTACAACCTAACTTTTCCTGATTTTTCTCTTCTCACAATTACTTCATTCATATCTTATCTAGACAGTATTAAGAACCTCCAAGCCGGCTCCATTAAGGGTTATCTAAGCGGAATCCATTTTTTTCATAAACTTATATTTGGCTCACCATCTTCTGAAATAACCAATTCACAAACATCCCTTCTCATCAAAGGCATCCAAAGAACCCAACCCACACGCCAAGACACCAGGAAACCCATCACCCTAGACATCCTCACCAAATGCATCTCCACTCTCCGCCGAGGCTACTACTCCATCAACACAGCCCGTACTCTTGACGCAATGTTCATACTGGCCTTTTTTGGTTTCCTCAGATGTTCAGAACTCACCATCACGTCCGGCTTCAACCCAAAAACCCATCCCACAATTTCAGACTTATCAGTGCTAGACGACGACACCATATCTTACTTCATCAAACATAGTAAAACAGACAAAATGAAGAAAGGCCATTTTATCTACATATTTAATCTCCCCGCACCAATTCAGCCGTACCAAACCCTTTCAGCTTATTTACACTTCAGAAATGCTCCAGCTAAACTCCCATCCAACCCACTTTTTGTTGAGGATTCCAACCGCCCTGTCACATGTTTTTGGTTCCAAAAACACCTTAAATCCATCCTGATTCAATCGGGCATCCAAGCAGACCACTTCTCCAGTCATTTGTTCCGCATAGGAGCAGCAACTACAGCTGCCCAAAAAGGCCTTTCCCAGCATCAAATCCAAACATTGGGTCGCTGGTCATCAGAAGCTTTTAAGAGCTACATCCGATCAAATCGCATCCATATTAAAGAAGCTCAACGAACACTCATCAGCTAGATTCAGCTCCAGCCTCGTTCCCTCATCTGCAACCCCACCACATCCAAGTAAGCTAATGCCTTCATTCCATCATGGGAATTTCTTTTCTACTGCCGCAGCAGTGAGGTCACCTCAGCTCCCACAGGAGCTCAGTTCTGGCTAATTCCTCCACTGCCGCAGCAGTGAGGTCACCTCGGCTCCCGCAAGAGCTCAGTTCTGGTTAACTCCTCCACTGCCGCAGCAGTGATGTTGACTCGGCTCCCGCGGGAGCTCAGCTCTTCAGGCTATTCTCTCCACTGCCGCAGCAGTGATGTTGCCTCGGCTCCCGCAGGAGCTCAGTTCTTCAGGACAATTTCTCTACTGCCACAGCAGTGATGTTGCCTCGGCTCCCGCAGGAGCTCAGTTCAGGCTAATTCCTCCACTGCCGCAGCAGTGGAGTCGTCTCAGCTCCCACAGGAGCTCAGTTATTCTGGCTATTCTATCCACTGCCACAGCAGTGATGTCGCCTCGGCTCCCGCAGGAGCTCAGTTCTTCAGGACAATTTCTCCACTGCCGCAGTAGTGATGTTGCCTCGGCTCCCGCAGGAGCTCAGTTATTCTGGCTATTCACTCCACTGCCGCAGCAGTGATGTCACCTCTGCTCCCGCAGGAGCTCAGCGCTGTCCAATGTCTTCATCCATATGACGATAACTCTACCGGTCCTTTACTAACCCTCCTAGCAGCACATTCAGCCTAAGCAAGGCAATTTTGGGGGTCATCAGTAATGTTCCGGCTGCTGTCCTGCATTTGTTTGCAATTTTTGGGGGGAGTAATCTGGGTTCGGGCCAAAATACCGAGCTCGGAGCCCTCTCCTCGGACAGCACGCCAAATACGCATACTACTACACATACTATTTTCTATCTGATTATTTGTAAGTGTGAACTAGTGAAATGTTGTTTTATTAACATAATTCGGAAGGAGCAACGTTCAAATAATCTGACTAATCATCACATCATCTCGGCCAGCTGTCAGCAATCAGTAATCAACATATCTACCCAATCAGCATGAGTGAAGCATATATAAGTCACGGTCGACTCACCCATATTCCTCGACAGTTTGACAGCATCCCTTCACCACCCCATCTCCTCACTCCTGCACTGGTTACTTTCCAGAATACTGACCAGAATGGGGGAGTAATCTGGGTTCGGGCCAAAATACAAAGCTCGGAGCCCTCTCCTCGGACAGCACGCCAAATACGCATACTACTACGCATACTATTTTCTATCTGATTATTTGTAAGTGTGAACTAGTGAAATGATAACTGCAAATCCATGTTTCTCTTCCTGGAGTCCAGTTTCTGTCAATTGCAGTGATCCATTGGCTTCTTTTTTCTGTAGCTTTCAGCTGCCTTTAAAATATATACCTCGGGTTTTGTTTCAAAGCTATTTGTACAGTCAATCACAAACCTCTTTCCCGTTTTGGATGTGTTTTGTGTGTTTTTCGCGGCATTCACGCTGAAAACCAATGCTGCCGCTCAGTCTTTGTGCCACTCAGTGGACGCGACCGCAGTCCTAACGGTCGACGGTGACGTCACGTGCATACCCTCTATTCAGGGGCCGCGCATTTCGGTCAAGCGGCAACCTCCCCCAGTTTCTCGTGAATTTGCCGCTGAATTTGGCATCTCAGCCGTATTTGTGCCTTTTTTCTGGATTATTTTATACAATATATGCATACTCAAGACAGATGTCAGTCTGTGTACATGTGCTCACGTGCGGAACACACGTTGTTGGATCGTCGTGGCATTGGCTAAAAGTTTTGTTCCTGAGATTTACTACAATGACAATACCAGGAGGATATACAACTCCGACAGCACTGCTTGGATATAACTAAAACTGCTGCACTATTTTGAAAAATTATACTTTGGACACGTGCTCATTAGTTTGAGAGAACATTTGAGAGTTATACAGATATCTGGTACCTATATATGTACGTATAGAGTTTTACATTATAAACGATGCTCAGATTGCATCCTTTCTTGAAGAACGATGATGGAGAGCAAATCATTCCGAAGATATGTAATGCAAACGATGGATAATATATAAAGATTTCATGGATTTAACGCTTTCATGAACAAAAAGTAGTTTTTTTTTATGTTTTGGAATGGACATTTTACCCAAGTGCAATGGATTGGATTCATCTCGCGATCTCTATTTCATTAAAGGTATGAAGTCCCAGTTGATTTTTTTGTGTTATTTGTACACCCCACACAAATTAATTAGCCTACTGGTGTTAGAGCATCTATAACGTTATCTTAAAAAACACTGTAGATTGACAGTAAACCTTTAGTACTTTCTAATGATATTGTTATCTTTATTAATATTTTAGATAGTATCTAAGATAGATATGCTAGGCGGGCGTGGTTTCAGCAACAAGTCGCATGGGCTCCAACTACGTCCCGCCTCTTTGCCCATTTTCAGTTATCCGGAAGCGACGTGCGGTCACGTGCAGCTAAGATGGCAGCGGCCTCATTTTCGCGTCAAAAATGTTGTTCAGAACTCTATGGGTGACGTCACGGACACTACGTCCATATTTTTTTTACAGTCTATGACTTCGGTGCATGAAAAGGGTGGGGCTTTGGATAGGAGGGTTGCCAGGTCTGCGCAACAAAACCATCCCAAAAGTAACGTAATCATAGCACAAGTGTAAAAGTATCCAAATCCCAGACGTGGCAACCGGGGCGGCGCCAGACGATTTTGCTGGGGCTTCAGCCCCGAATGTTTTGAGTCAAGCCCCGACTCTTTCAGGTTTGAGGTTTCTTAACAGTGCTGTCAAAATATCATTTTTCTAAACATATCTCTCTATTAAAATATGTTAAACAGTTCAATACCGCTTTTCTAGAGTATTATCCATACACACAGCGTTACCGGTAGCACTTTCTCTCTCTTCTCTCCGACAGTGCGTTCACGCTCATCGCAGATGTACAGAGCCACGCCTCCTGTCACTCACTCAGAGCAGCGGCAGGCCTCGAGACTCTCTTTCGGTCCGGTTAAAGGGTTTTTGTTATGATATAACAGCTGATAATACAACTTTGGCACATTTGTCAGCTAAACGTTCATTCAGTGTTTCCCATTAATGACCCGGTGCCACCGTTTAATAATGAACCAAAAATTTAAAACATGTAAATGGTCTCTAACGTTTTATTTTGCCAACGAACTAAAATCGAAACCGTGATATGGCTTTGTGCCTTTATAAAACAGCAAAATACAGTGATTAAGTATATATACAGTCTGTCTGCACTGCAAGTGCGCACATTTGCTCACCGGATCAGCTGGTGATCAAAATAAAAGCTCAAGGATTTAGGCCTATCTTAGAAATTAGTACAAAAGTCTTATAATTTCTAATAAAAAGTGTAATTTATTTAGAGAGCATTTTTTACAATATATGGATATTAGTCATATGAATAATTATATAGGCCTAAAACATTATTATATTATTATTTCATTGTAATAATTGTTTGGCATCCTAAAACACCTAAAACGATGTAAAACACAACTAAAAAGATGATACTACAGACTAAAAAGAACGTCTAGGTTACTATTGTAACCCCCGTTCCCAGAAGGAGGGAACGGAGACGTTACGTCGATACTGACGTAATGGGGTCTCACTAGGGAGCCCAATCACCTCCAAGGATACAAAACAAGCCAATGGGAATTGGCCTGTGAGATTTACATGCCGGGCCCCTCCCCCGGCATCCGGGTATAAATAGGGCCGGCATACTCACCTTCATTCATATTTTTGCTGAGGAGCCGAGACAGGAATCTGGCCGCTCAGCGGTGGGTCAAAGCTATGGCAGGGGAACGTAACGTCTCCGTTCCCTCCTTCTGGGAACGGGGGTTACAATAGTAACCTAGACGTTCCCATTCAGTCAGTCACGTTCGACGTTACGTCGATACTGACGTAATGGGGTCCCGTGGAAAACGTCATAGCAACTAAACCACGTTACGAGTGTTAGGGAGGCAGGTGCTGGCAGGCTAAGGCGTGCCAAATGCAAATGCGGCCCATACTCGCAACCCTCCAGCGCCCAGAGCAAGCCCAGGAATGTCTTCCATACCGGTGGGATGGAGAGGACAGGGCGTTACCATGGAGAAGTCGAAGCTGCTGTTCCTACCCCACGGGGAAGAGTGCTTCGGAACTCAATCCCTCGTTTTTCAGCAACGACAAAAACGCCAGGAAAGCGTTCCCCGAGGAGGGGAAAGCTACGGAGACCACACCCTGCCCGAAGGGAGGTAACGTGTGGAAGACACATATGGACTGGTCTGAGAACAGTAACGCATATGGAAGATCTCTGATGTAGGTCCTACCTTCCGGGAGGAACGACTAGCAGTCAGAGACGGGGCAAAGCGAAGCTGCCCAGGGAAAGACACGGGTTTACCGTCAGGGAAACCTTACCGTGGACAATCTCATATGGGATTACCCGAGGGGAATCACAGCATATGGGCATCTAGCCCAGTACAAGGGCAGACCAACTGGGCATACACGCAAGTACTGGACCTGGCGCCTGACGCCTCCGCCGCGTCTGGCTGCCGCAGGATGCAGGAGGAACTCCACAGGGTTCGCCGTCACAGGGAACTGAACTGAGGAGAGGAAAAAGTGCTCGCATTCCCTCTCCCGAGGGAAATGGCCCAGCAAGCGAACACCCATAGCTATCTACGAGTAGACAGCACACGGGTGGACACCGATTCCACTCGGAGGTTATAATACCTCGCGAATGTATTCGGTGTCGCCCAGCCTGCAGCTCTGCAGATGTCTGCAACAGAGGCGCCGTGCGCCAACGCCCAGGAAGAAGCAACACCCCGAGTGGAGTGAGCTCGCAACCCGAGGGGGCACGGCTCGCCTTGGGACTGGTACGCCAAGGCGATGGCATCCACTATCCAGTGGGCCAACCTCTGTTTGGAGACAGCCTTTCCCTTCTGCTGACCTCCAAAACAGACAAAGAGCTGCTCAGAGCTTCTGAAGCTCTGCGTGCGGTCCACGTAAACGCGCAGGGCACGAACGGGACACAGCAACGCAAGGGCTGGGTCTGCCTCCTCCGGGGGCAGTGCTTGCAGGTTCACCACCTGGTCCCTGAAGGGAGTGGTGGGAACCTTGGGCACATATCCAGGCCGGGGTCTCAAGATCACGTGAGAGTAGTCCGGCCCGAATTCCAGGCACGAATCACTGACCGAAAACGCTTGCAGGTCCCCAACCCTCTTGAAGGAGGCGAGCGCGGTCAGGAGCACTGTCTTGAGAGACAGATGTTTCAGCTCAGCTGACTCGAGGGGCTCGAAGGGAGCTCTCCGAAGGCCCGAGAGGGCGATGGAGAGATCCCAGGAGGGAATGAGGTGAGGCCTAGGGGGATTTAACCTCCTGGCGCCTCTGAGGAACCTGATGATCAGGTCGTGCTTTCCTAGTGACTTGCCATCAAGCACATCGTGATGCGCTGCGATGGCGGCCACATAGACCTTCAGGGTGGAAGGGGACAGCCTCCGTTCCAAACCCTCTTGAAGGAAAGAAAGCACAACACCGACCGGGCATTTCCGGGGGTCCTCCCGGCGGGAGGAACACCACTCAACGAACAGACTCCACTTCATGGCATAGGCGCGCCTCGTAGAGGGGGCTCTGGCTGAAGTGATGGTGTCGACTACCGCGGACGGTAGGCCACTCAAGTCTGCCGCATCCCGTCCAGGAACCACACGTGGAGGTTCCAGAGATCGGGCCGCGGGTGCCATATGGTGCCCTGCCCCTGAGAGAGGAGGTCCTTCCTCAGGGGGATGCGCCAGGGATGGGCTGTCGCGAGGAGCATGAGTTCCGGGAACCAGGTCCGGTTGGGCCAGTATGGCGCAACTAGCAAGACCTGCTCCTCGTCTTCCCTGACCTTGCACAGTGTCTGTGCAAGGAGGCTCACTGGGGGAAACGCATATTTGCGTAGGCCCCGGGGCCAGCTGTGTGCCAGTGCATCCGTGCCGAGGGTCCCCTCGGTCAGCGAATAGAACAACTGGCAATGGGCGGATTCCCGGGAAGCGAACAGGTCCACCTGTGCTTCCCCGAACCGGCTCCATATCAGCTGGACCGCCTGGGGGTGGAGTCTCCAATCCCCCGGGAGCGTGAGCTGTCGTGAGAGCGCGTCGGCCGCACGATTGAGCTCGCCCGGGATGTAGGAGGCGCGCAGCGACCTGAGTCGGCGCTGACTCCACAGGAGGAGATGGCGGGCGAGTTGCGACATGCGACGGGAGCGCAAACCACCTTGGTGGTTGATATACGCTACCGCCGATGTGTTGTCCGTCCGGACCAGTACATGCTTGCCCTGCAACAGCGGTCGAAACCGGCGCAGCGCAAGGAGTACTGCCAGCAACTCGAGGCAGTTGATATGCCAATGGCGATGGGGTCCTGTCCAGGAGCCCGACGCCGACTGGCCACTGCATATGGCACCCCAGCCGGTGGTGGAGGCGTCTGTTGTAACAACAACATGCCTGGACACTTGTACTAGGGGCACCCCGGCCCGTAGAAAAGCAAGGTCCGACCACGGGCTGAATGTGTGGCGACACTCCGGAGTGATGACTACACGGAGTGAGCCGCGGTGCCATGCCCACCTCGGGACTCGGTCGTGAAGCCAGTGCTGAAGCGGTCTCATATGAAGCAATCCGAGCGGCGTGACTGCGGCTGCGGATGCCATATGCCCCAGGAGCCTCTGAAACTGTTTCAGTGGGACCGCTGTTTCCCGCGAGAACGAATTCAGGCAGTTCAGCACCGACTGTGCACGCTCGTTGGTGAGACGTGCTGTCATGTTGACCGAGTCCAGCTCCACACCGAGAAAAGAGATGCTCTGCACGGGGCAGAGCTTGCTCTTCTCCCAGTTGACCCGAAGCCCCAACTGGCTGAGGTGACTGAGCACCAGGTCCCTGTGTTCGCACAACTGCTCTCGTGACTGGGCCAAAATGAGCCAGTCGTCGAGATAGTTGAGGATGCGAACGCCCACTTCCCTGAGTGGGGCAAGGGCCCCCTCTGCGACTTTGGTAAAGACGCGAGGAGACAGGGACAGCCCGAAGGGTAAGACCCTGTACTGATATGCCCGCCCCTCGAACGCAAACCGAAGAAACGGTCTGTGTCGAGGAAGGATCGAGACATGAAAGTACGCGTCCTTCAGGTCGATAGCTGCAAACCAATCCTGGGCGCGAACGCACGTGAGAATGCGTTTCACGGTGAGCATCTTGAACGGGAGCCTGTGAAGGGCCCGATTCAAGACACGCAGGTCCAGGATTGGTCGTAACCCCCCGCCTTTCTTGGGTACTATGAAGTAAGGGCTGTAAAACCCAGACTCCATCTCGGCTGCAGGGACAGGCTCTATTGCGTCCTTCGCCAAGAGAACCGCAATCTCCGCCCGCAGGACAGCGGCGTTGGGCCCTGTCACCGAGGTGAACAGAACGCCACTGAACCTGGGTGGACGCCTGGCGAACTGAATCGCGTAGCCGAGTCTGACTGTCCGAATGAGCCAACGGGACGGGTTGGGAAGACGTAGCCACGCCTCCAAGCACCGTACGAGTGGAATCATCCGGACAACAGAAGTACCCACGAGGGGGCAGCATGGAGCACTGTGGCCTGACTCGGGAGGCAGTGCGCCCCGAGGTCGAGGCTGTGAGTGGAGTCCACTCACATGGCTCCGAGTGGGCAGGGTGGCGTGGGAAGGCGGTGCGTTCCCGGGGCGCCAAGACCCTGCCCGTGGCGAAGGGAGGAACGGCTGAGAGAGAGGGAGCGAAAGCTCGCTCCCCCTCAGCGCGGACCTTCTCATATGACCCAGAGGTTTTGGAAATTGCTCTTTTATTGAAAATGTGGGTACCGCTGACCTCGCGGCCAGCGGCGGAACAGAAAGAAAACAAAACACAGGATTTTCCCCCGGGCCCTGTCCCGGGGGAGGGAGCGGTGCGGTCACCGTCTCCGTGGCAACCTCCAAAACTTCCGGGTCTCCCGTCTCAGGGCCGCTTCTTCGCCTTCTTCTTCTTTTTAGAAGGCGGTTTGGCGGTCTGGGCGGGGGGCGTGGCCTTCCTGCGGGTGGCTCGAGGAGGATGGGAGGGTTCCGACCTCACAGGAGCCTGAGCCGCAGGGGGACGCCCTCGGCGAGGAGCAGACGGAGGCACAGCCCGAGGCGGATTGGTGGAATCATCACGCCTGGGCAGGATGTGCTTGATGGCCTCCGTCTGCTTCTGCACCGCCGAGAACTGCTGGGCAAAGTCCTCGACGGTGTCGCCGAAGAGGCCGGCCTGGGAGATGGGGGCGTCAAGAAAGCGAGCTTTGTCGACCTCCCTCATCTCAGCCAGGTCCAACCAAAGATGCCGTTCCTGGACCACCAGGGTGGACATCGTTTGACCCAGGGCGCGTGCCGTGACCTTCGTCGCCCGGAGGGCAAGGTCGGTCGCGGCGCGCAGCTCTTGAAGCACCCCTGGATCAGCACTACCCTCGTGCAGGTCCTTCAGGGCTTTAGCCTGATGGACCTGCAGAATAGCCATGGCGTGCAGGGCAGAAGCCGCCTGTCCAGCAGCGGAGTAAGCTTTGGCAGCGAGAGCGGCCGTGGTCTTACCCGCTTTGGACGGGAGACGCGGACGATTCCGGCAGGTGGCCGCGGACTGCGGGCACAAGTGCACCGCAATCGCACGTTCCACCTGAGGAATGTCCACGTATCCCTTGGCGGCTCCCCCATCGAGGGTACTGAGAGTGGAGGAGGCAGAGGACCGTAGTCTGGCAGTGTGAGGTGCCAACCAGGTCTTCTGGAGCTCCTCATGCACCTCCGGGAAGAACGGCACTGGGGCGGGACGCGGCTGAGCGCTGCGCCCCGACCCCAGAAACCAGTCATCCAGCCGCGAGCGCTCGGGACAGGGTGGAGGGTTCCACTCGAGCCCGATGCCCGCGGCGGCCCGGGCAAGCATGGCTGTTAACTCGGAGTCCGCCTCTGACTGAGCAACCACCCCTGAGGGCGGAAGCTCGGAGTCATCGTCAGACTCTGAGCCGTTCAACCCACTCCCCGATGCAGTGATCGACATCCGATCCTCTTCCGGAGCGCCGAAAGTGACGTGGGGCACCCCCGAAGAGGGCCCCGCGGCAGCAGACGGCATCTCAACGGCACATGGTGTTGTTGAGGAGTGGGAGGTTCGTGGGGACGGACCCGACGAAGTGGCTCCCACTGTGATCCTCAGATCTCCCAGAGCACTAACCTGGCCGGTGGCCGCTACAGCCACCGGCGCCGGGGTAGTGACAGAGGGGCCTCTCACTTCCGTGTTAAAGAAGGAGAGACGCGATCTCAACACCAACATGGACATGCCCTCGCAGTGAGGGCATGTACCATCCACGAGCGCCGACTCAGCGTGCGGTCTACCCAGACACGTGAGGCAGTGATCGTGGCCGTCAGAAGAGGTCAGGAAACGACCGCATCCAGAAACACACGGACGAAAAGACATCTTGAAAAAGACGCTGATCGCCCGTGCTTGCTCTTTCAGTATACCTCACCAGCCGAAGCACCCAGGGATGGGCGTAGCACCGTCCTGTGGGCAGCGCGTCGTCACCCCCACCACTGAATGTGCCTTCCCACCAGCTGGAGAGACTCGAGCAGGCCACCGGAACAAAAACAACAAAGGTAGCAATTAAAATTGCTGTTGCAGGACCGAGTCCTTGTAGCAATTATAATTGCTGTTTTTGCTCTTTAGAAATTCACTCCTCTTCTTGGAGATGAAGTGCACAGATCCGATGTGATCGGCTCCGAAGCAAAAGTATGAATGAAGGTGAGTATGCCGGCCCTATTTATACCCGGATTCCGGGGGAGGGGCCCGGCATGTAAATCTCACAGGCCAATTCCCATTGGCTTGTTTTGTATCCTTGGAGGTGATTGGGCTCCCTAGCGAGACCCCATTACGTCAGTATCGACGTAACGTCGAACGTGACTGACTGAATGGGAACTGTACATTTTATGAACTCATGTACATTTTATGAACTTTACTCAAGAATACTATAAAAAAGCTTCTTTCATGTGAGTAAAGCTGTTAACAGAAAATTAAAATGTCATTGGAAAAATATAGATTTGGGCTAAGCCCAGAATGTTAACAATGTCTGGCTCCGCCCTTGGTGGCAACAATGATACGAGCGTCGTTACATGGCTAGCGGCTGTGAGACAGACAGCTGACAGTTGACATTTGTGCGTGCATTTTAAAGTTTTATGACTTTCTATTGGGTTTTGACACGCTTCACTGCCGGCGACGTCGGGACACTGGACCAAAATATGTATGGTTAATGTTAGTTTTATATAGTTAGCAAGTTAACCTTGTTTGTTTTATGTTAAATTAAATGTTAACTCTGAAAATACATTAATATTTATACATTTACTCTGTATTTTAGTCTGAATTTAAAGTACAGTACTTTAGGATTTTATTCATCTCCACTCCAACTCAGGGACAAATATTGTATTTATAAAAAAACTGAAGTTTTGGACATCATGGATATTACAGTTTGATTTAGATATTGGTGAAACCGGGGCATATCTTACATTTATGTGAATTCACACCTGGGCTGCGTTCAGCCCATAGACTGTAAAAAAATATGGACATAGTGTCCGTGACGTCACCCATAGAGTTCTGAACAGCAGTTTTGACACGAAAATGAGGCCGCTGCCATCTTAGCTGTGTGTCACCGCACATCACTCCCGGATAACTGAAAATGGGCAGAGGCGGGACGAAGTTGGAGCCCATGCGACTTGTTGCTGAAACCACGCCCGCCCTAGCTATCTATCTTAGATACTATCTAAAAATATTAATAAAGATAACAATATCATTAGAAAGTACTAAAGGTTTACTGTCAATCTACGGTGCTTTTTTTACGATAACGTTATAGATGCTCCAATACCAGTAGGCTAATTAATTTGTGTGAAACACAAATCAAATGGGATTTCATACCTTTATAATGAAATAGAGATCGCGAGATGAATCCAATCCGTGGCACTTGGGTAAAATATATATAACGTATGTACCAGATGTATATCTCTCAAATGTTCTCTCAAACTAATGAGCACGTGTCCAAAGTATAATTTTTCAAAATAGTGCAGCAGTTTTAGTTATAATATCCAAGCAGTGCTGTCAGGGCTGTATATCCTCCTGGTATTGTCATTGTAGTAAATCTCAGGAACAAAACTTTTAGCCAATGCCACGACGATCCAACAACGTGTGTTCCGCACGTGAGCACATGTACACAGACTGACATCTGTCTCGAGTATGCAGCAAGCCATATATTGTATAAAATAATCCAGAAAAAAGCACAAATACGACTGAGATGCCAAATTCAGCGGCTGAAATGCCAAATTCAGCGGCTGAAATGCCAAATTCAGCGGCTGAAATGAGCTGCTGAGGTAACATTAATCGCAGTTTCATTCACTTCCATATTGGCTTCACGAGAAACTGGGGGAGGTTGCCGCTTGAGCCTGTATAGCAGGGGCGGTTTCTTCATTAGGCAACACACCACCAAAAGTGAGAAAGGGATGGATTTTTTTCAACCACAGTGTTACGCTAGCTGTCACTGCTAGGCTGTTTTGTTCTGCCTCTGGATATCCATGGGTTTCATGTGACGTCACTGTATTTTATTGCCGCCATATTTGTGTCCGGTCACAGCTGCGCGACCTGTTTAAGTCTATGGCAGCTACAAGTACCGAAGGCCAACGAAACACTCTCAGAAGGTTCACAACAAGTTTACAATATGTGTGGGATATGTGGGGCTGTTAGCTGTTTTAACAGTCATCAGAGAAACCACGAACTACAATTTTATTCGATCCCAAAGGAGTTAGATCAGTGGAATTGTTGGTAATTAATAACTACTGGGACTGTTATTTACACAACATTATAACGGGAACACTATTGTAATAAAACGTTGTGAATTCTCTGTGTTGTTGTTTCAACATGTTGCACGTCTACTGGAGTTAAACATTGATTAGCTACATAACTTAGTTCAAGCTTCACTTGTGCATTCACGTCATTTTGTGCAGATAAATCTCGTAATATTAAATTTATTAAGTATAAATATCTGATTAATCTCATAAAGGATGTGTTTCGTTGAGGTAATAATCTGCAGAGCTTTATTGTACTGATGATCATATAGCTTCAACGCGAGGACTCAAAAAGTAGCGCAAAACATTAATAGCCTATGATTGGGACAGTCTTCTTTTATGATATTATAATCATATATACTTGTAATATAACGTTGTGAATTATTTGGGCTTAGTTGCTGTGTTTCGGAGTTCACAGGAAGAACGCATCCACAACAGGAGCTGACAACGTTACTTGTTCAAGTTCATCTGTGCGTGATTTTGTGCAAATACTAGTTGTAATATTATTTTTATTTTGTATAAATATCTGAATTATCCTATATAGGATGTATTCCGTTGAGCTCAAACAGCAATGATTAATATAGTCATTAAAAATATTTACTGTAATATTAAAACTTAAAAAAAATTATGCATTATTTTTAATAACTAGCACTTATATTGTTCTCGTATTATTTTCATTAACACTTGGTTTGATTGATAATAATAAGGATCACGAACAATAACAGTTATTTTTTCTTAAATCATTTTATTTTGATAACAACATAGCTGTTTGAGCTAGCGTGCTGAATGAACACCCGTAAACTGAAGCGCTTTGCTAAGGTTAATTAACTCAACAGAACACATCCTATACTATAAATCATGCACGCATGAACTTGAACTAGTAGCCAGAATAGCTCCTGTTGTGGACATGCCGAAACCCAGCTACTAGAATTCACAACATTTTAATACAATAGTGTATACAATTAAAATGTTATTAATATGACAGCCATAATCGTAGATAATGTTTTGTGTTGCGCACACAAATATGGCGGTGAGTGTAGCGGAAGTGACGTCTTTGAAACCCATGGATATGATATAGTCCAATCAACATTGAGTCACACTCTGTGGAGGACCGCCTATTTTTGGGCGATTTCATTCTGGCCAAGAATTGCCCCAAGTGCTCCCATAGACTTCCATTCAAAAAACTTTTTTTTTTTTTTTCGAACTGGAGGCACTGCAATGCATTCTCTATGGGTTCCGGGAAGGGTAGCACTAACGTGCTTTCGTCATCATACGCAACCTTTACTTGTGAAGCGATTGGTGGGAACGTCTCTATTTATAATCTTTAAGCTAAAGTGACATCTAATAATTTCCTCAGTGCATAACTTACATTTCACAGAAAGTCAAGAAAATATTTCCATTTTGCTGTCCAGGAGACAGGAGTGGAAGCACAAACGTCCGTGAACGAGAATGAATGTAGGCCTCATGTTATTTGACCCCCTTTTTGCACATAATAATAGACTACAGACTACATGGTTACATTCATGTTTGTTTTCATAGCCTTCAATATGAACATTGTTTGTAGGAAAATATTGGGCAGGATGTGAAATAAAATTTTATTTTTATTTATTTATTTTTAGTTCAAATAGAAAAATGTACAAAATATCGCCATTCAGCCCAAAAATAGAGAGATGATTTTTTTGGCCATATTGCCCAGCCCTATGGCATGCTTTAAATACTGAATTTCCCACATTTTATATAAGTAGTAATGATACATTACATTGCATTATTTAACAATTAGCCCATTCTGCATCTCTAATTTTTTTTTTTTTGTGCCCCCCAAACAATTTTAGCATAAGCCGCCACTGCTATATAGTATAACCTACATCACAAATGAGGTGCGAGTTTGGTCTTTTATATCACTGTACGAGTCCATTAAGCTGTGTTAAGTGTTTTATATGTCCTGATGGCAGGGGAATCCTATGACGGATGAGGGAAGCTCTAGTATTACAACACAGCGCTGCAATATAAAGTTAAGGAAACTAAACAACAGAAAGAAATATATGTCTACCTCAGATTTAACGTTTGATCTGTACACCAGCATCGGACAATAACGTTATAATCTCGTTCACTGGAGAGAAAGCTGTAGCCTACACAGGAAAAGTAACCATAAAGACACTGAATTAAACATAAATGCAGCTTTTGTGTCTTTATCAGCTTTTCTGCATTTATACTGGCCCTGATAATCATCACACATTCACTTACCGCTTGCTTCATTTCTGTAAATCCGTTTTTATGAATGAATGATGACTTACTGTTGCTCTTGTCTTCTTAAACAGCAGATGGAAATCATGCATTGGTACTCTACTGCTTTTCCTGCAGTTTCCGGATGTGAAATGTTGAACTTTCTGCCGAATTTGAACCACTTTGTGGAAACATTAATATTTTGGAAGTGAAATCTGAAAGGTGAATATAAATTATTGAATTTTTAATAATGGAAATCTGTTTGAAATATTTTTAATTGAAATATTCACAGCTTAAATATACGACCATGTTGAATTTCAGCCCATAAAAATGCAAGCCTTAAAAATACAATGCATCAAAATGCAAGCACAGTTAATGTAATGCTTTTTTTTCAATTAGTGCAATTCAACAAGCTTTTTATTTCAAAAACATTTGGCATTAATTTACTTCCATACACCTGCACTTAAATTTGTTCCATGACATTGCCCTTCCAATCTCCAAACCAGTGTGCCTGATTTTATAAATTTGCATAGGTTTCTTGAAGCAAGATTTTAACTGCTTTTGTAAGACTAAATAATCAAATAAAGCATCTGTGTCTTGGTGTTCTTGTGAACGCATCGGAGACTGATATGGAGAAGAGAGGAAATTGTTGAATAAAGTAGTTCATTTTTGTGCACCAAAAAAAAAAAAAAATTCTCCTTGCTTCATATTAAGGTTTGAAAGCCACCTTCACTGCCATTATAAAGCTCGGATGCGTCAGGATATTTATTAAAATATCTTCGATTGTGTTCATCAGAAAGAAGAAAGTCATACTTTTACAGTTGACTGTATTTTATTTTGACAATGCACAGGCTGCGATGTCAAGTTACTAGAACTGATAGGCTATGTTGTGTGTGAACATTAGGTGCCGATGCGATCACTTGAATTTTCTTATAAAAGCGGAAACAACTTAAAGCTATAATATGTAGATTTTCGCCGCTAGAGGCCTATTCAAAACAAAGACGTAGCTTGATGATGCTGAGTTTGAGCGTGGAATCTTGGGAAATGTCATCTTCACCTCTGGTGCAAAAAAATAGGGATAGGACTCAGGAAGAAATCATGTTCATGGATGCGATTATTGACGTTACTGTAGTATGAAGCAGAGCAGGAGCGAGTGTTGTGGAGCTGAACGAGGAGCTGGAGTGATTGATCAACACACGCCTCACGAGCAGCGGGACTTTTATTATGACACAGTCGCCGACACCACTTACGCTTTTCCGGTCATGAGTATGAGGTAACACAGCTCTGTTTATCATATTAGATACATTTGGGAGTGTTGAAAATTATGTTATAATTGTTAGGGAGTTGGAAAAGGATTGTATTCTAAGGTGATTCTAATGTCTCTAGCCTTCCTCTTGGTGTGTCGATCAGAACACAGGAATGGATCAAGGCAATCAGATTAAATCAAAGGGGGTTTATTGAACACTGAAGATGTACATGAGTGGGAGGTGGAGAATTTGTGGGTAGATGTGTGGTAAATCAGTCATAGACGCACACAATAGCACACAAATTGAGGTTATTTCTCTCAGTCTCAGGCAAGTTAGTCTCTCGCTTCAGCTGGCTGCGTCATAGATAGATGATTGACAGGTGAGCCAAGTCCCGCCTTTCCAACATTTCCGCCCCCAAATTTACTCGTAAATTTGTTTTCTGTTGGAAACTAATTCAGGCTTTTTGTTGATTGTCTTCACTTCCAGGATGCTGATCCTCTTCAGGAATTTCAGGAAGCACAATCAGACGAGCTATAGGCCTAGTATATGTTCGGTCTTTTATCTGTATCTCTGCAATTCTAACATGGCCATCTGCTCCTGGAAAAACCTTTGTAACTCTACCAATGTGCCATAAGGACCGAGGTACCTGGGGGTCAACTAACATGACTACGGAACCAGGCTCCATGTCAGGTGATGGTCTTTGCCACTTTCCCCTTGTCTGCATTGCCGGTAGGTAGTGCCTTATGAATGCAGTCCAGAATCTGTCGGCTAATACCTGCGAGTGCCTCCATCGCCTCTTGGTAAGGATTTCAGTCTCTGGATACACCACCTGGGGTAAGGAACCGTCGGGCCGCCCCATCAGCAGGCAGTTGGGGGTGACAGGATCCGGATCAGCTAGATCTGCTGAGACATATCCTAGAGGTTTGGAATTTAGGATGGCTTCGATCTCGATCAGAACTGTATAAAGAACTTCTTCGGACACTGTTTCTGAGCCTAGTGTTGTACGAAGGGCAGACTTTATCGACCGGATCTCCCTCTCCCACGTACCTCCAAAATGTGGAGAGGCCGGAGGATTAAAGTGGAAACTGATCCTTTGCTTGGCTAACAGCTGTTGTAAGTCTGGACTGAGTTGGCGGAAGCTTTCCCGGAGTTCTGTCTCTCCACCTCGAAAATTTGTACCCTGATCAGAGTACAGTTCTGCTGGCTGGCCCCGTCGACCAATAAACCTTCTCAGGGCCATTAGGAAGGAGTCACTTTCCATGGAGGTTAGCACTTCTATGTGCACAGCACGGGTGGTGAGACACTTGAATAGGAGGCCCCATCTCTTTTCTGTCCGGCGTCCCGATTTCACCACAAAAGGCCCAAAACAGTCCATTTCTGCTGAATAGAATGCAGGTTTATACAGTCTGAGTCTCGGAGGGGGAAGATCAACCATCTGCTGTGTTGCTGGCTTTGACCGCCACTTACAACATTCAAGGCATGCCCTTTGGTGCTTCTTAATTGCCTCCCTGCCTCTCAGAATCCACACTCTCCGACGGAGCTCAGCAAACACTCGCTCCGGTCCTGGGTGATGGAGTCGAGAATCGTAGTCCTTGATGAGCAGCTGAGTGTCTGGATGGTGGGAGTCGAGTACGATAGGATGCACAGTAGCTGCGTCGAGGGCTTCCACCCGCCTCAGACGTCCTCCGACTCGAATGAGTTGGTTTTCTGAGTCAAATTCCGGAGAAAGACACAGCAACCGACTGTTAGAGCGAACTGGCTTGTTGGATTTTTTAGCAGCTGGAAATCCTCTGGGAAACTTTCCATCTGTATCCTTCTCAGGACAACAGTCTCTGCCTCTCTGTAGGTAATTGCTGGAGGGGATTCATCTTGGGCGGCCGCCCCATGCAGCTCCTGCGCAACTGCCTCCTTCAAATCCTCCCAGTTGTTGTATTTCTTTCCACTTGAAATTAATGGTGCAGTGATAGTTATCCCACAGAAGATCTTTCCTTTAAGTTCAGATGTATCTTCCGAGTCAGAAAAGTGTGAGGTGGGGTGAGAGGGCCACTCCTCCTGAGGTTGCAATAGGAACATCGGACCTTGAAGCCACCTGTTGGGGCCTATAAGGTCTTGCAGCTTCTTGCCCCGAGTCAGGTCATCAGCAGGGTTTCTCTCTGAATTTATGTATCGCCATGCTTTCCTGTCTGTCAGCTCCTGAATCTCCGAAACCCGGGTGCCTACAAAGATTTGTACCTACAGGAATCGGAAAGGAGCCAGTGGAGGACAATAGTGGAGTCAGTCCAGTATATGACCTTGTCCAACTTAAGAGTGAGCTCAGTTGTAAGCAACTTTGCCAACTGTGCCCCTATCAAGGCGGCGCAGAGCTCAAGCCTCAGTATTGACTGCTGTTTCCGTGGGGCCACTTTAGACCGTGCTAGAAGAAAGGCAAGGTGGAGATCCCCCTGGCAACCTTCTGATCGCAGGTAGGCAACAGCCCCATAAGTTTTCTCGGAGGCATCACTAAAAATGTGAATTTCTCGTCGTACATTGGAATTATCCATATAGGAAGGGTTATAGCACCTAGGGAGGGTTACCTGCGGTAGATATTTAAGCTCTTCCTCCCAGTCCATCCATGCCTGCCGGAGCTCGCCAGGGAGATGTGGATCATCCCAATCCCGATGGTTTACCCAAAGCTGCTGAACGATCACCTTGGCTCGGGTAGTATATGGAAGGATGAATCCAAGGGGGTCGTACTGACTTGCCAGCACTCGGTAGATGCTCCGCATCGTCAAGGCATTGTAAGTGATCGGTCTGTGTTTGAACCCAAGATGGTCCAGCTCGCAGTGCCAGCTCAGGCCCAAGGTTGACTCTCGTGGGTCAGCTTTGTCTTGAGAGAGACACAACTCCAGTTTAGAGGATCTGGCTTCAGTAGGTAGGTGACCAACAACTTCCACAACATTACTGGCCCACTGCCGGATGTCAAAACCACCAGAGGATAAGAGGGCACGTAACTTATCCACTAATAGACGTGCTTCTTGGACAGAACTCAAACTTTGTAGACAGTTGTCCACATAAAAGCATCGGTCCACAGAGAATCTTACATCCTCATCAGGAGTACTGTGCAACGCCACATGTCGCTGAAGGGCAAAGGACGCGCAGCAGGGGCTGCACGTAGTCCCGAAGGGAATGACTTGCCACTCATACGTATCTGGAGGGTCATCCCGACGTAGGTCATGCCAGAGGAAGCGTAAAAGTGGTCTGTCCTCAGGCAGTAGCAGGACCTGATGAAACATCCCGTGTATATCCCCACTTATGGCCACACAATGTTCCCTGAACCGCAGGAGGACACCCAGAAGAGAGGGGCTTAGAACTGGACCTGGTAGTAAGCAGTTATTAAGGTTCAGTCCTTCATACTCAAAGGAACAGTTAAAAACTAGGCGGTTCTTACCATTGTGAGTGATCATGTGGTGTGGGATATACCACTTCTCTCCTGTGGTTCCCTCTCCTTCAGTCTGCAACTTGATGGCAGCACCAGTAATCTCCAGCTTCTTTATCTCAGACTTATACACCTCCGACTTTTCTGGTGACTGAGCAAGACGACGCTCCATGCCTCTGAGACTAGGCATCACTGCTTCCTTCGGAGCGCAAAAAAAGGGGAAATCCTTCCTACGCAATAACGGTGTTGCATATCGTAGGATTCCGTTCACCTCGACTCAGGTGGTCTTGGCTTCCAAGAGACTGATAGCCTCTCGATCCTCTTTAGATCGGGTAGCTTGCTTCTCACAGCGGTACGGTAAGACATCAATCTGCCACAGCCGTTCAACATCCCTCTTCAACTCAAGCTCAGCAGGGGTGAGGGACAAAAAGAAGCACTGTTGTGGTGACAGCTGATCTTTCAAAAGCCTTACCGGACCCTGTAATGTCCAGCCGAGCCTTGTCTGAATAGCAGCTGGTCCTCCGGAGGGTCCCAGCCGAACAGGGGATATAGGAGTAATGAGGTGAGTATTGTCAGATCCAATAAGCAGTAAGGGACTCACACCCTCAAAAGACTGCAGGGGGAGGTTCTTCAAGTGCTGATACTTCTCCAGGATACTCAGTGGGTAAGAATGATCTGCTAAACCGAGTCGTTCGGCAGTAAAGGCAGCTGAAATTGAGTAGATCTTCTGTGGCTGAGTCACAGGAGAAATCTGGAAGGAGGCTGAGGCTCCAGTAACTGTTTGCACTTCCTGGCGGATAGTACGCAGAGCTAAGTTCTCCACTGTACCGTGAATTCCAAGCTTGGTGGCTGCAGGTGAAAGAAGAATGGTCCTTTCGGATCCATCATCGAGGACAGCATAGGTATCAAGTGTCTTGTCCTTGTGACGAAGCAGCACTCTAACGACCTTCAGCAGAACTTTCCGGCATCCTGCCGGTCTATCGAGATACAGAGTCTCAGTTGTTGAGTTAACCAAACAAGAACCTCCCATCGCGGGCTTAGAGTTTACTTCATGGAGGATCTGCAGGTGTCTGCCTTTACAGCTATTGCATGGCTTTTTAAGTGTACACTTGGCTGCCTGGTGGGTGCGCCCACAGCACCAGCAGCGGTGATTTGTCTGTATCCAATCTGTGAACTGCTGTTTGTTGAAGGACTTGAAGGTAGGGCACTGGCTGAGATAATGATCGTATTTATCACAATATGGACAGAAGGCTTTGGACTGTGCAATATGAATGCTGTGGGTAACTGAAGAAACTGAAGCAGGTCCAGTAGGTAGTTTGGAGAGTCCCTCATCTGCACCATGAAGCACAGTAGCTGAACGTCCTGTAGGATTCACAGATCTTCCTCGCTCAGGCTTCTGCTCTACCCTTCGCCGACGGTCAGAAATTTGACTTTCACAGCTCTGGCACCATGCTTCATATTGTAACCATTCAGAGAAGTCCAGGAGGTTATACACTGAGCCTGGGCGACGAAACATGTGTCTCCTGAACTCTGACCTCATTTCAGAAGGTAATTTTCTTAGAAGCCTTTCCACATGTGAACCACATCTCAGTTCTGCTTGCCCTTCATGGCCTAAAGTCTCCAGCATACCGACAAGGGATCTAATTTGCAATGCGAACTTGTCGAAGGCTGCAGTGTCTCCTCGTCGAATGTCAGGTGCATCCATCACCTTAGCTATCCTCCTCAGAGCTAGTTTATAAGGTTGGCCAAACCTCTCAGTCAGAGCAGCCATGGTATCAGTATAAGGGAAAGATGAGTTGAGATAAGAGTCGGCTACAAGGCGGGCTTCATCTAACCTCAGGTGATCCATCAGTATTTGATAGCGGAAGAGCTCAGTAGCATCAGGAGGTAAAAGGTTCTCAAGAGCAATCTTCAGTCTGGTGAACTCACTAGGGTCACCTGTGATGAAGTCTGGAATGGTCGGGGTAGGACCACGGTAGGTACTCTCTCGCTCATCTGGATGCAGGGTGGAAGCTCTGTGTGTAGGTGTCAAATACCAAGGTCTCTGTGGCTCATATCTATCATCAGGCTGAAAGCGGTGAACAGCCCTGCCTGGCCCAAGCTTATGCTCTGCATACCTGCGTGGATCATAGGCCTGAGTGCTATACTCAGGAAGGGGAGGAGCAACTCTTTGAGGTGTAGCGGGGATAGATTCAGTAAACGGGAAGTCAGGATGAATCGTAGGGTTGACTGTCTTCGGAACTTCCTGTTTAGTGGGTAGTGTAGTCTGTATGTGATCTCGCATTACTTGAAGGTCACTGAGCATCTTTCCCAGGAAATCAACCAGCACATGCTCTCTTAAAGGCTCCTCAACACTCCTCTCTGACAAATTGGGTAGTTTTGAACGACCTCTATAGTCCACAGTCTGCTTTGGGATAGGTAATGAACTATAATCCCCTCTCTGGGGAAACAGATCTGATCTCACTGGCGCAGCCACTGTACTGGTCATCTGCAATGGCTGCCTGGAGGTAGATAAGTGGGGAAGAGGCGTTGGAAGAGAACCAGAGTGCAATATAGGCTGAGAAGGCTGGTGTGGTATGTTACCGACGGTTGGTGGAGGTGATTGAATCTCATTCTCCTCCCAAGGCCAGTGATATGGTGAAGACAGAGAGGGATGATTAGGGGGCGCAGGTGTGCTAGACTGTGTTGATAATCCAACTTGCCTTCTATCATAGTAATGCTCCATGTCGAAAGCAGCCGGTGACCACTCATCCACTACATTCCAGGAATACTGACTCACAGGACTAGAGGCTCTGTCTGAGGGTGAGGGAAAAACCCCGGCAGCCTCTGATAAATGACATCGCTGTGGCTCCTCTGCAGCATGAGGCATCATTGACCGACCTGTTTACGTCGTGTGGCTGTGAGGTCGTAATCCTCAAGATAGGCGGGTGGGCGAACATGGCGTTGAGGTCTGCCACCATCTGCATTTACCCCTTCTGATTGCATATTAACATTGATAAATCCTCTTATCCAAGAGCAATGGCTGATCTCCGGCTCAAAGGACCAAATTTGTTAGGGAGTTGGAAAAGGATTGTATTCTAAGGTGATTCTAATGTCTCTAGCTTTCCTCTTGGTGTGTCGATCAGAACACAGGAATGGATCAAGGCAATCAGATTAAATCAAAGGGGGTTTATTGAACACTGAAGATGTACATGAGTGGGAGGTGGAGAATTTGTGGGTAGATGTGTGGTACTACAATGAAACATAAATAAAGAAATAATCAACATAACATGTCTTGACTGTTATATAAATTAAAATCACATTACACATCAAATTCCACCATAAATGTTATAGTATGCATAACTACAGTATAGAGTATTAATTTTCAGTGGAAGAATACTATGCAGTATGGCGCTGACATCATTTATGTAAACATAATCGGCCCGTTGAAACCGAAAGTGTTTGTATACTGGCAATAAATATTACCCAGCGCACTATACAGTACTCCCAAATACACTTGACATGAATAACATAGTAGCATTGTGACATTAACAAACATATACAGAACAGGGAGGAGATATCACTATCTGCAATGATATAATCGTGAACACACAGCGCGTGAACGCGCCAAATGCGCCAAGTGCGCTAGTTTGCTTTAACACTGTTCATTCAGATCAACTCAATAATAACGGAGAAACGCAAAATTGACCCCTAATCAAATACTATGATTAATAAAGATCATCCAATGATTAGAATAGGTACTCACAATCAGTCATAGACGCACACAATAGCACACAAATTGAGGTTATTTCTCTCAGTCTCAGGCAAGTTAGTCTCCCGCTTCAGCTGGCTGCGTCATAGATAGATGATTGACAGGTGAGCCAAGTCCCGCCTTTCCAACAGTAGTTAATACAGCTATACGTACCCAGCTAACAATGACCTGGCGGTCCGCCAGCTTTTTTTGGGCGGCACAAAGTCAGCGGCTAGAGACGGTCGGACCACCGTCGGCACACCATCGGCAAGCCGACCAATCTGAAAATGCCGTCGGTCTGCCAGCGTTTTTCGGGTGGCACGCCACCAGCGGTTTGCCGCTGCTGGACCACCGTTGGTACACCAGTGGCAAACTGATAGTCGGTCCAGTTTCTACTGAGCACTTACAGGACATCTTTTTTGATAAGTGTGTATTTATTTATATTGTCTTTGCAGTTAAAAAGAATCTGAAAACACTGAATAAAAATATTGAGAACCTAATATATCAAAAGCGTGGTATAAAAAACTGCCTATGGGCACGCTTTCAAATAAAATAACGTGGTTGAATGTTTGTAAAAACAACAATAAATAATTAAGTTATAAAAGTTTAAGTTATACAGTTATTAAGTTATAAAAGTGCCACAATTGTCCCACTATCACGTGCTGGGGTGGCATTTTTGCGCCTATGATCGGGTCATAAAACTACAAAATGAGTTTTAAATTCATGAATTAATATTAATGAGATTTTTATGTAATGTTTTAATTCTAGATGTTTATTTATGTAAATGCTGCATGACTGTGACGCGTTTTAATGCGTGCGCGCGCCGAACATTCGAAGCGCTTTCAAACACTGGAGCGGCGCAGCGTTGCCATGGAAACGGAGAAACAACAACTGACAAGCAGCAAAAACGGCAGCCTCTCGCTGTTGTTTTCACTTATTTCAGGTGAGTTTAGTCGCTAAAAGCACACAAATAATACACACAACTGTTCTTGACACTTCTCTAACATGTAATTGACACACTTATGTTGAATATTTACTTTATAGAAACAGTTTAGTGTCTTCGAAAAACTCCGTTAGCATCTCCGTTAGCATCCCGTTTTCAGAAGAGGTAGGCTAACTCTATTAGTTGATTTGTTTATAATAGTTTAGGCTTTTAATAACATCTTTATGTGTAGATGATAGGTTTTGATAGTTTTGTAAAGGTTTTGCTGTCAATAGGAGATTAGAATCTGGCTAATTTATAAACGTAAATGTAGCCTACTGTTAATCGGTGACGTAACTTGCAGGAAGCACGTTTTCAAAAGCATTTTGAGCTCTCATGGTAAACAAATATTGATAAACATTGTTCTGTGATTTCAGCAAAGACAAAATAACCCTCTAAAACAGAGGGGAATCTCCGAAGATTTCAACATCTCTGAAGGAAGCTGCTGACAGAAGAAGGAAACACAGATGAGCTGAGGAAACTCACCAAATAACTCCATATCCATTTTTTCCCCACAACATTTTTCACCTATACCATGCATCTGTTATTTTCTTCTTTTTTATTTTCTCAAATTTACATTTTTTATTTATTTAATTTGTTTTAAGAAGGCTTTGACATCCAAATGTAAGTGACACAGTATGAGCAATATTTAATGAATAAGTAAACCTAAAAACACAAATTCTGTTATTTTATGTATATTCTTCTTTTTCTGCTGTAGCTTCTTTTCTTTTAATAAACCTGGCATTGTATAAAAATAATGTTGGCTCTGTGACAAATTGTTTATGTTCCTAGATACTTCCCTGCTGATGCCCTGCACCATAGCAGAGTTGGAGCGGATAAAAAAGTTCCTGTCGGACCACATGACTAGTAAGTAAACCCTCTTAAACATACACTAATGTTCAAAAGTGTTGGGTCGATAAGATTTTTAATGTTTTTAACAAGTATCTTCTGCTCACAAAGGATACATTCACTGGATCAACATACAGTAAAAACAGTAACATTCTGAAATATTACAATTTAAAATCATTTTTATTATGTGAATATATAGTAAACTGTAATTTATTCCTGTGATCAAAGCTGAATTTTCAGCATCATTACTCCAGTCTTCAGTGTCACATGATCCCTCAGAAATCATTCTGATATGATTTGATGCTCAAGAAACATTTATGATTATTATCAATGTTGAAAACAGTTGTGTTGCTTCACATTTTTTTCAGAATACTTTGATGAATAGAAAGTTAAAACAGTTTCCACATCAATATTAATCAGCACAACTGTTTTCAGCATTGATAATAATCAGAAATGTTTCTTGAGCAGCAAATCATCATATCAAAGTCCATTAAAGGAGGTAGTTAGCTAATTTTTCTCCTGTTGCTGTTTCTATCTCAGGATGCCCAGCAAGGTTACTAGAGATTATGGCAGCTCCAGTTTGGATCCAGCCTCACTTGTGAAGACTTCAGATGATGGAAACTATAGATGAACATACAAAACTGACAGATATTATCCTTATATTGTAATCATTGGTCCGGGTTCACAGACAGGGCTTAGATTAAGTCAGGATTAGGTCTTAGTTAAATTAGGACATTTAAGTAGCTTTTTTAAACATGCTTTAGAAAAAATAAAAAAACATTACTGTTGTGCATCTTGACACAAAACAATAACACTGACATATTTTAAGATATTCTTTCAGTTAAAGGGTTAGTTCACTCCAAAATTACATTTCTGTCATTAATTAATAATTATCAATAATTAATAAGTCATTGCACCTTTTGACATCCAGAAAGGTAGATGAAAACATGGTTAAAATAGTCAACGTGACTACAGTGGTTCAAAAAGTATTCTCGTCGCTTCATAACATTAAGGTCGAACAACTGTAGTCACGTTGACTATTTTAACTATGTTTTCAACTACATTTCTGGACCTCAAAAGGTGCAATGACTTTGCTGCCTATGTGTGGATCAGATACCCTCGGATTTAATCAAAAATATATTAATTTGTGTTCTGAAGATGAACAAAGGTCTTAGTGTGGAAGGACAAGAGGGTGACTAGGGTGAGTAATTAATGACAGAAATTTTATTTTTGGGTGAACTAACCCTTTAAGCCTTGTCTGTGAAACCGGGCAAGTGTCTCAAAGGGAAGGTTTGCATGACAGTTTTGCTGACAAATAAACAGGGATATCTCTATGGAAGCTTGTTTCCGTCACTAAATAAAAAAGGTAATTGTAGGCCTGCACAATTTATCGCACAGTACGAGCTGCGCAAAAAAATTGCAGTCTTTAATCGCAATAAATTGTGCAGCCTAGGTAATTGCGACTTTCTATCATGCAATTCTGACTTTATAACTCACAATTCTGACTTTATATCTCGCAATTCTGACTTTATATCTCACAATTCTGACTTTATATCATGCAATTCTGACTTTATATCATGCAATTCTGACTATAACTTGCAATTCTGACTTTTAATTCGCAATTCTGACTTTATATCACAATTCTGACTTTATATCATGCAATTCTGACTTTATAACTCGCAATTCTGACTTTATAACTCGCAATTCTGACTTTATATCTCGCAATTCTGACTATAACACACAATTCTGACTATATCTCGCAATTCTGACTATAACACACAATTCTGACTTTATATCATGCAATTCTGACTTTATAACACGCAGTTCTGACTTTATATCTCACAATTCTGACTTTATATCACGCAATTCTGACTTTATATCATGCAATTCTGACTTTATAACATGCATTCTGACTTTATATCTCACAATTCTGACTTTATAACATGCAATTCTGACTATAACTTGCAATTCTGACTTTATCATGCAATTCTGACTATAACTTGCAATTCTGACTTTTAACTCGCAATTCTGACTTTATATTATGCAATTCTGACTTTATAAATCACAATTGTGATATTTAAATCTCGCAATTCTGAGAAAAAGTCAGAATTGTGAGATAAGAATTTGCAATTTTTTATTTTTATTTCATGGTGGAAACAAGCTTTCATATATCTCAGTACATGTAACTCAGAGAAAGATTAAACATTCTCCATTTACATATATGACCAACATTGTAACAACACAAGTGTGTTGAAAATCTGCAAACTTGCCCTTTAAAAATGTTGATGATAGCATCCTTTTGTCTGTTTGACTGAACACGATTTTAAATTGACTTCATCTTAGAGCTATTGTCATATTGACATTCCTCTGGCTGATTAAACGATATTTTGCTATTGTATAATATTGAACATGCATTTTCTGTAAAGCTGCTTTGAAACTAATATATATTGTAAAAGCACTATATGGTTTTACTATGGTAAAACTGTAGCAACTATGGTTATCATGACTAGGTACTATAGGTTTTGAAACCATGCGCTTTGTAGTTATGGTTTTACAACAACAATCATAGATAAACCATAGTTGTAGTAAAACCATGGTTCATTTTGTTGTTTTTACTGCAAATGCTGTGGTAAAACCAAGGTTAATTTAGAAATAAATGTGAATTTAATGCTCCTAATTTACTTTACTATTCACGTTGGTTAAAAACATCTGATAAATGAATAAATGTATGTATTTATTTAATCTGTTCATTGAAAATGTATTTAAAAATAAATTTGCAACTGCTATTGAGAGTGGTGTACATTGATTCATTATAGTGTGGAAGGACAGTGGTTAATATAAGGAACTGATTATAAACCGTGGACCGACCGCGGGCCGCCAGAAAACCTTTATTATAAACCAGCGGCTCGATAGCGGACCACCGTCGGAAAAGTGGCGGCTGCCGCCGGTGGTCCGCTGGAATAACGATGAGCAAAATTCCAGCGGACCGCTGGCGGCGTCCGCCGGTGGGCCGCCCACTTTGCCGCCGGTGGGCCGCCAGTGGCCCGCTGGTCTGATGTTAGCTGGGTACAGTAGACCTACATAGTACTAAAATATGTTACACATAATAATTGTATTATATATTATACATTTTATTTTAACATTTTTACTTTAACGTTTTTTATTTAGTTAGAAAACATATTAAGCATCCCAGAATGGTACAATAACACAGAAAATAAGAGCAGGCTGTAAATATTATAAAATCATGCTACCTTTCGACACTAATTTCGATCAAATCAAACCCTGTGTCTCAATCAGCTCCCTAGTTCCCTAGGTCGTGAATCAGTATATAATGAAAGTGAATGTGGCTGATACCCTGATCAGTGCCCTGACTACTTAACTAGGGAGCTGATTGAGACACACGGAAACACTGACTAAGCTAGCAATAATAGGTTACGCACCACGCGTTTGAAAATAACTGGGCAGAACACAATTCACGGCTTATTTGGTCGAACTATCCATCTAAACTAACATATACTAAAACAGTCTATTCGTTTGTTGGTGTAATAAGGTGTCACATTGATTTATGCCATAAAACCTGGTAATTTTCAGGAATCACTTTAATAAAATTAATAACCTTACTCACTTGTCCGATGTTGCTGCTTGCTAGCAGTTTATAATGTTGGAAATTATTACGGTTACACACGCTACAAAAAAAAAAAAAAAAAAAAAAACGTTCTTCCGAACAGCAGGTGGCACTGTCTGAAAAAGCGATAGTTCTGGGAGTGCAGGTCTGAGCGTGCAGGTCTGAGTGTGCAGTTGGGTCTCCGGGCCTGCAGCTTCACCTTACTCATTTATGCAGGAACTCAAAATATTTTATGCATTATAAGACTTGTATATTCTCCTAAACAACTGATTGCTGGTTCTTACGTGTTGAATCACAGATATAGTACAATCAATAAAGATAAAATACCCATTAAATCAAAGACCAAACACAGAAAGAAATCAGTGAATTAAACAAGTCCAAGATGATTACAGCTGTTGGAAATCTCAGAAGCATAGACCAGGAGACTTTGGGATCTCTTGAAGCAGAAGTTACTCTTTATTGAGAAACACACTGTGCGTCGCTGTGGTCATCCAAAATCTGACTAAGGCAGTGACTTGGTAGTTCATATTCATTCAAGGGGGAGGGATACATAGAGTCAGTGTTGGGCACGTTACTTTAAAAAAGTAATTAGTTATAGTTACTAGTTACTTCTCACAAATAGTAACGGAGTTAGTAACTGAGTTACATCATTATAAAAGTAACTAATTACCAGGGAAAGTAATTATTGCGTTACTTTAAAAAAAATAAAATATGTCAAATAACTTCATGCCCCCAATATTAAATATAAGTCTAAGAATAAATTATTCTTGAACCGACTCGTGACTCATGATCCGCTCTTTCTTGTGAAATTTCTCTGTAATGTACATAACCTGTTGGTAGCCACTAAAGAAATGTAGTTTCATATATATGTTTAAATAGTCCTATGTTATTTTTTTTAATTTACTTGATTATGAAAAGTGAACAGCATGAGTAAGATGCATCATAAGATGCGCAATATATCGGGAGTCATGGAGTGGGTCAGACATGATTTTAAACACTTCATTAAGTTTTGTTTGGTAGAAAGCCTTTCTTTAAAGTGAATTTCGTTTTGTAAAAATTGTATCTTAATTTTAATCAATGTTTCATAAATCAATTGCCTGGATTTAATAAATAAGAAGCAAATATAGCAGACAATATAATCATGGCAGGCGTGGGCGCGATCACTGGCGCGTGAACTGGAGCGCGGCTTACAGGCTAAATGAACCGAAACTCAGCGGCTGCTTGACTCGCAGACAAGAGAAATATCTATAGAAAGCTTGAAATATCTAAAAACGAAAAGAAATAGGCTACTCTGATTATGTAGCCAACATTCTCTCCTAGGCGCGTCCAGTATATGCGGAGATGATGAGAGTCAGCAATGCCAACTTCATCTTCGCAGCCAACACTGATTAAGAAAATTACTTTATTAATAAACAATTAAAATGTCTCCTTGCTGTTTTTTGTCATATTCATAATTATTACTTTTGCCGGTTCTTTATGGCAAGCGTTATGCGTGCGCTTGAGTTCATAGCCTATATTACATAAACGCTCATTATTAGTTTATTCTCTCCAGTATTTAAGAAATTAAATTAATATAAATGTGATTAGTCAACTAATGGCTTAAATGAATAACTACTAGTCGACTAGAAAAACTTATTTCACATATTTCCGACCCAGCATGTCACAAAGGGTATTCTGGTTTGAGCTCGCATGCTCACAGACACACACAGAGCATCGTTCATTATTATCAGTTTAAAATTAGCCTATATTTGTGTAGGCTATGACTAACCGCAGCACACACCAGAAAAAAATCTTTGCAGGTCCTGTATGGCTGAGAGAGAGGGCTACTCGGATGAAAACTGCATCAGTGAGCTCAATTATAGTAACGCGGCATTTTTTGCCAGTAACGGTAACGGCGTTGTAACGGGAGAAAAAGTAATTCGTTTGATTACTCGTTACTGAAAAAAGTAACGGCGTTAGTCCAATCAGTCTGACAGTATCACCCATACCTTTACATTATCATAGAGACAAAAGCACCGCTGTATCTTGAGCTTGTCATGCCAAATGGTCAGGAAGACAAAAGGTTAATGTCTCAGACATCTGGGCTACCTGCCTTGATCTCCTTTAGAATGTCATTATCTTTACCTCAAAATGGAAAACACAATATACCTCACCTTAGTAATTCATGTGAGGTGATGTCAGGATGTAGAATCAACAGATCTTAAACAGATTATTAAATTTGTAATCCCACACAGCATCATCACAACAGCCAAAAACACCTTTGTGTTGGCTTTTTCCTGCCATAACAAATGTGCTTTATAAAAACTCAGTTACAGCAGCCAGAGAAAACTATTGTTAGAGTCAAGAGCCCAGCTAAAGCAGACACTTGTCACCACCATGGTGACTACAAACTTCAATATTTTTTTTTATTTTCAATAAAACATCAACATCCATATCTGTTAATTCTCAACAAGAACTTCTGTACATGTATGAAAGAAATAATGTCAAACTGGTTTGTAAACTGGTTTGACACTCAGTGTGGCTGAAGTCAGTTGTAGTTTTTGAGTTTCTACTCCTCTCCTCTTTTTTCTGGTCTTGTTTCTCTGTCCTTCAGTGATTCTGCTTATCAGGTGTTCATCAGTGTCTGAATTCACTCACTTCTTTTCATTCACTCTGTCAAGTGGACTATTAGTGAACTAATGTAGGGAATAGTGAATGAGGGTATAGGGTGTGATTTAGAACACAGCCTCTGAGTGTCGACTTTGAGCGATGTTAACTCACAGTATATTCCTGTAGGCTATTTTCTCGAAAATGACAAATATTACCCAGAATGCATTATTTTCTACAGTATATTACTGTTTTAATGGAAAATGGTTTGTTTCTGTCAGAATTTGGATGTTTTTCTACAGCAAGGTCTAACAGTGTGGGCTAATATGGTCACACTTCCTAGTTCTAGTAAGAACTCTAGCTGCTGCATCTTGTACGAGCTGTAGTTTATTTATCAAGCGAGTGGAACAACCACCCAGTACACTGATAAAAACAACTTGTAGGATTTACTTGATAAAATCATTGTAACAATTTGCACTCAGTTTTTCTAAGTAAATTTTACTGCTGTGATATCAAGTACAATTTACTTGCCAGTATCAAGTAAAATGTACTTAACTCTAAATGTAACATTTGTGAAGACATTAAGTAAATGTTACTTAATTATATTTAACTTAGCATGTTGTATTTATTAAAAGTAATTAAAATAAATTTAAAATGTGAAAATATCAAGTAAATTTTATTAATCTTTAACATTTACTGTTATGAAGTAATTAAGTAGATTTTATAATGTCAATCCATTTCACATTTTGAATTACTAAGTTTAATAAATTAATATTACTCACTATTATTATATACACTGCAATAATTCTTGCCTTGGTTTTACTCTAACTTTAGCAAAACTCACACATTCTAAGCAGAATGTTGTAAGAATAAAACTTTTAACAGTATTACTACTTACAATTACTTATTCAGTAATTGTTTTACATGCCGGTCTAACCTGTCCTCAAACTAACGTCAGGCTCCACTTGTCACCACGACGGTAACCCCCAAAACTCCCAACATGACAAAAACTTTTCTAAATCCCACCTTAATAGAACATTAAACAATAATAACAAGTCTTTTACTTATTTATCTTGCTTAAAACACATGAAGATAAACAAATTAAACATTTTCTCTTCAAATTAAATCTGATGCAAAGCATTCTGGGAACTATAAATCCCCCAGTAGATTATACACAATAAAATTAAGTAAATGTTCATTTAAATATAGGCCTATTAAAAAAGCAGCAAACATCCTCGTTTTAAGTGAGTGCTTCCATTTCAGTAGCAAAACCAAACAAAAAACACGACTTTCCAAACAATTAAATAAATAAAGACAAGATTACAGCAATGCGACGAGCATCGCGATGGGTCAAAAAGCAAGGTAAACAATATGCGGTGCAGCGCGATGAGACAGTACGGATGCCCTGTATCTAATGCACGCGGTTGCGAAGCTTCCAACAGCGGTCAGGATTTGTAAAGTTTCCATTGATGCTTCGCAGACCAATGTCTACGGACCGTCTCTGCCACTGCAAGCCGGATCTTGTTGTAAAAAAAAAAAAAAAAAGCGCACCGACACACTTTGCTTTTTTCAGATTAAAATTTACTTAGTTTTTTTGGTGAATGTGCTGTGACTATAAAATAGTTAAATAGTATTTGTAAATATAAGATACAATTTACTTTTTCTTCTCAGTTATGTTATTACATGAATAAATTGTGTAAATTTTACTCAAGATATTATAGTACCAACTTAATCTTGATTTTACAATGTATAAATTACATGAATTAATGTAATAGATTTTACCATACCACAAAGTCATTATTTAGCCTTGAGGTCATGAATGCATGAATGCATGAGAGTTGTCTTAGTTAGATATATTTTTAAGATGGGAGAATGTGGCTTTACAGATGCTTGAAACATGGCCTTCAAATGCCAGCAGCCATATCTCCCTGTAGCCCAAGACTGGTTGCCCACTGAAGCTAAGCAAGGCTGAGTTTGGTTAGTACCTGGATGGGAGACCTACTGGTAAAACTAGCTTGCTGCTGGAAGAGGTGTTAGTGAGGCTGTGGTCATTAAAAATCCCAGGCTGTCCTTTGAAAAGAGTAGGGGTGTAACCCCGACATCCTGGGCAAATTTGCCCATTGGCCTCTGACCATCAAGACCATCATCCCCATACACCTGACTGGCTTCATCACTGTCTCCTCTCCACCAATAAGCTGGTGTGTGGTGGGCGTTCATGCCGTTGCATGATCCAGGTGGATGCTGCACATTGGTGGTTGTTGAGGAGATTCCCCCTTCAATATGTAAAGCACTTTGAGTGTCCAGAAAAAGTGCTATATAAATGTAAGGAACTAAATGAAAGATTGGTATCAAAGAGCACACCCAGGTTCCTAACTGACGACTAAGACTTAACAGAGCAGCCATCAAGTGTTAGACAGTATTCTAGGTTATTAGATTAGATTTAATAAGCTGCATTCACATTATTAGTTTTTGGTGCAAAAGAATCTCTGTTTTTTTCTGAATTTAGTAGTAGGAAATTACTGGTCATCCATTTTTTTTTATATCAGCTGTGCATTCCGTTAATTTTGTGAATTGGTAAGTTTCGTCAGGGTGCGAAGAAATATAGAGCTGAGTGTCATCAGCGTAACAGTGAAAACTTATGCCATGCTTCCGATATCTCCCAAGGGTAGCATGTACAGAGTGAAAAGCAACAATCCTAGTACTGAGCCTTGCTGTACTCATACTGATCGATATGACATCTCTTCATTTACTACTACAGACTGATAAGTATGATTTGAACCATGCCAATGCAATTCCACTAATGCCAACATTATTTCAGAGTCTATTTAAAAGAATGTTGTGATTGATAGTGTCAAAAGCAGCACTAAGTTCCAGTAACACTAATAGAGATACAACCACAATCTGATGATACGAGCAAATCATTAGTAACTCTAATGAGAGCAGTCTCAGTACTATGGTAAGGTCTAAATCCTGACTGGAAATCCTCCATTTCTTTCTAAAAAGGAAGTTGTGATGATACTGCCTTTTCTAGTATTTTTGACAGAAAAGATTTGAGATTGGCCTGTAATTGACTAATTCTCTAGGATCAAGTTGTGATTTTGAATAAGAGGTTTAATAATGGCCATATTAAAAGTTTTTGGTACGTATCCTAGTGATTAGGGCTGAACGATTTTGGAAAATAATCTAATTGCGATTATTTTTACCGATATTGCGATTTAATATGCAATTATTTTTTAAGCTCTTTATCTTCTGTATTATTCAACAAAGACAAGCAATAAATCATTGTAGGGGTGGGAATCTTTAGGCACCTCACGATCCGATTCTGATTCAGGGAGTAGCAGTCTGATTCCAAAATGATTCTTGTTCTTTTTTTCTTATTGATTAGTCTTATTAATAAAACGTTTTTATTATTAAGCATATTATTACTATTAAGGAAAAAAAAAAAAAAAAACATTACAAGCAATAAACAAACAGTGCTTTCAGTATTTAAGAGTAGGGCCTATCCTTTTTCCTTTCAAGCCCAGCTAACAGAATTTTGTTATAAGAATGTTCTAAATATTCAGTGTTGGTTCTGGGAATGTAAAAAATGTCCAATTTTCATTACTTTGGTATTGAAGTTTTATTTGAAAAGGAAATGATAAACTCAAAAAAGTGATAGAAATCATTTTTAACACTGAACTGATTTATGTTGGATTGACCAAAACTATTTAGAAGTTAAAAAAATGACGCACTAAGACATCAGCACTCATCATACAAACGTCAACAATGGTGACAATAAAAAAATAAAATAAAAAAAATAAAAATCAGCTGGATAATTTATTCATGTCGCAATGCATGCTGGGAACCATGAATCTGTTTTGTATGCTGGCATGAAGCATGCCACCATTGTTGTGTTTCATATGCCGAATGTTGATGTCTGTGAGTGTATAAATGACACAAAACAATGTTTTAAGCAAGAAGTTAACAATGACAGTGTTGCAAATGATATTTTCACATTGGTTGAGCTTGATACAGAATTTCAATTTTTTAAGTTAACAAATACAGAAAAAAAAACCAGTTGTTTAAACCATTTTAACACAGCCATTTGTTTGTTCTTAGAACAGACATGTTAATCTTATTTGTTAATGCAGAAACATTTTCTGAAAACACCTGCAATTGTTGAAAAAGAAACAACTTTACAATAGTCAAGGGTCAAGAGCTAAACTAAAGCAACCACCAACCTCCATGATGATGACCTCAAACAAAACATCTAAACTTCTACTAATTCTCAGTCTGGGTAGTAATAAGTGAAGCTGGTAATGCTGTTTGTGGAGTTGTTTAATCAGATCTTCAGAGATTTAATGTCTTTTATCTTCAGTTCATCTAAGGCTGTGGCTGAAGAAAGTTGTAGTTTGTGTTGTTATTTCTCTTTCTTTCAGTGCTTGTTCACAGCAGGTGTTTGAATGATTGAAAGAATGTTTCATGAACATCATACTAACCTTTAAATACAATTTTACTAACATTAAGGAAATTGGACAATTTATGTTTTTAGAATGTTACAAATCAACGTTCCTAGAATGGACGTTTTTAATATTCCCAGAACCAACACTGAATATTTAGAGAATGTAGCTGGGAGAGCTGTTGAGTGATTTTTCTCTTTTTCAGAGAAAAAAAGCCCAACTAGTGATAAAGATGAATTAACGATATTAAGAAGAGGATCTATGATCTCTGGAAGCATCTCTTTCAATAGCTTAGTTGGTAAAGGGTCTAATACACGTGGTTGATTTTTGATTTAACAAGTTTGAACAATTCTTTCTCTCCTAAAGCAATGAATGAATTGAATTTTTCCTTAGGGACACTACAATGCACTATCTGACGCGATACTGTAGTAGACAGTTGCATTATTGCATTGTCATTACTGCTTGGAAACATCAGAAGTTGAAGCTTTATTTCTTGTTAATTTAGCCACTGTATCAAATAAATACCCAGGGTTGTGTTTATTTTCTTCTAAAAGATTCGAAAAATAAGCAGATCTAGCAGTTGTTAAGACTTTTCTTTACTCAATCATTCTCTCTCTCCACAAAAAACTTCTAGTTTTGTTTTCTTCCAGCTGCGCTCCATTTTTCTGGCTGCTCCCTTAAGGGCCAGAGTGTGCTCGTTGTACCACGGTGTTGGATTAATTTCCTTAATCTTTTTTAAGCGCAAAGGAGCAACTGAGTCTAATGTGCTGGAAAAGACAGAGTCAATAGTTTCTATTGCAACATCGAGATCTTCTAAGCTGTCTGGATATGCAAAGGCGATGAAACTGATCAGGAAGATTATTTATAAAGCAATCTTTAGTGGTAGAAGTGATGGTTCTACCATATTTATGGCAGGGAGGCAGTTTAGCAGCCTTGACTAAATGTAGTGGATTAGAAGATAGAAAATATCAAATTAAACAAGATACTGATTTAGATGAAAAACTTTGTCATTTAACCCTCATGAACATATATAACATGAGAAATTTTACTTTCATTCATCAGAATTGTTCTGTAAATCCTTTATTTTTTTTTTTACACAGTCTTATGACATTTATGGTGTACCCATTTATTACTGTAGCCCACTTTTTAACTGGTGATAACAGAAATGACCTACTAGGGTCTAATTGTGTTACAACACCTCAAATTATATTTTACTCCCTGGAGAAGCCAGACACATTTGAAAATAGCATTAACATTTATTTTCATGTGGTAATACAAAAATATAATGTTGCTAGCTAGTTAATGTAAAGTTGTCATGATTACTGTCTTGTGTTGTGGACTCTTATTTTGAAGTACTGTATAGTTTTGTTTGCATTGTTCCTGTATTCTGACTTCCTGTGTTTAGTTCCTGTTTCCTTTTTTTCATTGCCTGCCTTACCAGTTTCTATAGTTAATGGGATAGTTCACCCAAAAATGAAAATTTGATGTTTATCTGCTTACCCCCAGGGCATCCAAGATGTAGGTGACTTTGTTTCTTCAGTAGAACACAAATGATGATTTTTAACTCCAAACGTTGCGGTCTGTCAGTCGTATTATGCATGGCAATGGAAACTCCATCTATAAGAGTAAAAAAAAACATGCACAGACAAATCCAAATTAAACCCTGCGGCTCATGACGACACATTTGTAAGACATGACTTTCCTGCTAGACAAAAACAGATATCAAGCATCCTGCAATAAAATAATACAACTTTTCTGGAAAAAAGATCTCAAAGAAGTAGCAAAGGACAACGCCTTGCCCTAACCCCAAAAGGACAACGCCTCCCCCACCACACACACACACACACACACACACACACACACACACACACACACACACACACACAAACGCACCTTCCCTTCCCCCTGACTCAAGTCACTGAAAATTCTTCAAGACATATAATGTAACTTGTGTATCTATTGTTTTTCTCTTTTTTATGTTTGGTATCATTTTAAATGTCTCAGTGCGATTGGTAAAATGGTCTCAATTTCACAGCAGTCACTGGTATTATGAAGAAGATTGAAAACTAAGGAAAATTCTGTCCTCTTTTTGGGTGGTGCCTTTTGTGAAAACCCACTCCTCTCTCCCCAAAACAGGTGTTGGTGTAGTAAATATTTATAACCCTTTTGTTCTGGTCTTGGTATAAAAGGTAAATTGCAAAGCAGTCAGGGGGGATTTTCTGTAGCCAGAGACCCCCACACAGTGATGGGCAAGTGTCTTCAAACACTAATCCACCACTGTGTGTATATGCATTTCAATTGATGTTATGCATTCATTATTTCTGAATTTGCTTCTAATTGTCCAACTATGAAATTGACATTTTTACTTGACAAATAAAATGTTATATTTGATTTACTCTGGATTCTTCTGAAATCATTATGACCAGTAGATTATTGGAGTCCATATTTCCGCAAATCTGTGTCAGGATAGATTAAAACTAAAGGCTCAAGAGGAGCATGTGAGCATAATGGCCAAAGTGACTTTTCTAAGTGATATGGGTCCATAATGAAAGAATAATTGAAAATATGAGATACCCAGAATAATCAAATATCTAAATTAATACATAACAAATGATTAATTTCTAATTGGAAACACAACCTAAGAATAAGAATCATTTGAAATTGGAGTCAGATTAAACGAGTGAAATTAAGTGAACTTCACAGAGGCGCTGAAAAGGCATATACGCGTTAACCTTCGCCCAGGCCGTCGGATTCCGTTTTTGGGCCGGTGGGGGGTTCCTTACAAATTGGTGACATTCCCTCCGTGATCTCCCATATCCTGTTGGCGAGTGTCTTTTCAGTGGAAAATTGGGATTTGCAACAAGTAAGAGGCTTGATCATATTCTCCTTCAGCTGTTGTGGTAAGTCCATTCTTATTTGCCTTTTAGAAGTGTTGAGGGAAAGATAGCTGCATCCTATATAGACACATTTGTAGAATGGGTCGGCATACCCAGATTTAAGACCGGAGACCGAAATCCGGTGGGCTGGTGAATTAGACAACCACATTTTATCAGGGACATGATAGCGGCAGCGTAGGTGAGAAATGATATCCCTTGCTTTAAACTTTGCCTACGCAACAAGAGATTAACCTTAAATTGGAATACATCATCCAAATTTTATTCTGGTATTCAACAGAGGGCTGTAAATTAAAACCTAAATTCTGAGGTAAAGAATGCTCAGCTACATGTTTATTTGTTTTGCTCCAACGATGTTGCAACATTGAAAAATAAGCAAATGGTCACGTTGTGAAAAAATCTTGTGATTAGATAAACCAAAAGAGATAACAAGGGAGAAAAATCTCTCACTGGAATCCTTTGTGTGTGAAATGTAAAGCTGGACAAAACAGAGTAGTGAAACTAAAAAATTTCAAAAGAAAAGATTTGGGTATAATTCTGTCTCAGTCCTGGAGAACTGCTGCGCATATAGTCCTAGAGACTGCAATTGGGAAAATACACTAAATGTTAAAACTGATGTATATATGATAATTATGATGTCACTGAGAGACTTGTAACCAAGCCTGAGGATTTTACCCATTCAGAGGACATGCTCAGCTTGTTTTTGTTTCATAAAAGTAATTTAGCCATAGAATAAGCATCACTATACTTTGAAATTGTTCAAGAGGTGCTAGGAAGGTTTACGACTGATGCATAAATGGTGTAAACAGCACGGGTTAAGGCTCAGTCTTATAAAACATATCTTTTACCTTGGTCTTAGTTCAGAATTTTAAAAAATACTGCACTCTTGTATGTTGTTCAATGTCTCAAAAGAGACTGAAAAAACAAACAAACCAAAAATTAATCTTTGTACTCTCAATCAGACCTGTGTTTGTCCAACCTTTCTTTTCATATCCAAACAGATTCTCAGAGGAGTGTAATTGATATCATCTTAGCCCAAAAATAAGAAAATTGTGTCCAATTCTATATTGTAGTCACAAAAATCTTAAAATTGAGCAAATTATTTGACCCAATATTCACAGCATCAAAGTCTATAACTGTTTCCAGTTTGTCTTGTTGCTGTGAACACAATGCAAAGCCATCACAGCTGTAGCTGCAGGGCCAAATGCCTTCTAAAAATCAGTGAGTCACTCTTGACAAATTATTCAGCCAAGACCCTCTTGATACCAGCAAATAAAATTATTTTTAATGTATACTGTTTTAATATAATATAATTTATATGATGATTCAAGCAATGGTTTGGAAGAAGAAAGAATTTTGGAGAGGAGCAGATGGAACCAGAATGAAGACAGATGTTGGGAGCACTATTAGTGCTGAAAGAATTATGAGGAATCAATGGAAGGATTCAAAGTTGTAATTGTGTTAGACATTGTGCGCACAGAACACACATTCTAGTTGTTTGTGCTACTAAATGTGCACCTAGACTTGCTGAGTTTATTCTTTAACTGCTTTATTGTACGTCATGCGTGACACACTTAGGTTTAAGGTTGTAGATGCTATGCATTCTAGACCATGTGTCTTGTGTAAGCTGGAATAACTAGTACTGAAATTGTACAACAATTTCAAGTTGTATGTGTGTCTATGTTGATTTTTTTTTGTCTCCTAAGTGGAACACTCAGCTTTCTTCCATATAGCTGCAGTTATACCATGTACAGGAGCACAGAATTGCCATAAGGTTACAATGTGCTTCACAATTGCATTAAATAAATTGTTAAAGAACTTCTTTATCTTCTATCTGTGCAAGGATCTTTAATGAGAAAAATTACAAAGCCCAGTATTTATCAACTAAAACAATCAACCTGATTGTCATATCTTGAATAGGCTAAATCCATTCAAGATCAAAACAGGAATTAAAATTTGATTCTATTGATCTGTAACCTAGTGACAAGGGAGGTACAAGTTTTGATTTTCCTTTGCAACAAAACCACAAAGAAAGTGGACAAGTGTGAGCAAACTCCTCTCTGGAAGTGTTAGATCATATGGGATCTGATCAGTGAAGTTATTTTACTGGACATGTAATTAAAGTTGTGTGGAAAATGTTAATATCAGGCAGAAACTCAGTTTTTACAGATGACAGAGGTCCAAATGGTCAAGTATTTGAATGACACCATAAATACCAATTGCTAAACAAACAGCACAACACCACGAAAGGTGATCTGGTGCCCTAATCACAGATCTAGCTAGTGTGAGATTCCCCCAGGAGACCCGGGTGTCATTATGCTCACAACACAACAGACTGTGTAAACACAGCTGCAATTGCAACTCAAGGTGCAAGATTCTCTGACCATGCTTAAACACCAGCAGTCAGATCTGACCACTAACATTCAGTTTTATCTGGCCTTGTTCTTTGCAGAAGCATAATCATAATAATGATCTATGTCTCTGTAATCCAAAACAAATTTTCTTCTAATGGCATACAATCTTAACAGATGAAAGCCATTTGCAACAACTGTCTGGATAAGACCATTTAAGAAAAATTAAGATGGCACCATCTGTCTTAACACAATTTGTTTAAATGTTCAAGATCAACTGTTTTTTCTGTGTGTCTGTTTCTCTTTCAGGACTGACAGCTGCCATTTTAATGGCCAGATTCCACAAGGGTGTCTAGTCCCGCCCGTATTGAGCCATGATACACAACTTTACTTGCAGAAGATGGGAGTGTAGAAGCTTCAAGAGGCCATCCACACCTCATAACACGAATAGATACATGGCCTCCCAGTGTAGAACTGGAACTAAACTATGCAACACAAATTATGGTAGGATAGACACCCATCTTCTCCACAAACATACAGAACACACACACTACAAACTCACAACATCTCTACCTGGCATAGATCATAAGACTATCCAGACGGAAATTATTCACATAATGCAAATCTAACATACATCACTCACCTTCATACATATAGGACAAGGGAAATTATTGCCATAATTTCTTTTCTTTTTTAATTGTGTCAATTTTGAGGTGTTATGGAAGCACTGTAATATGCAGACATGTGCATGGCTTTAGTCACACATCAATTCATAGAATTTCTGATCATTCAAATTACAAATTCAAAATCTAAATGAGACCTATTCAGTAATACAATTGGTCTCTTTGGACAAAATGTTTATTATGTCCAGTCATTGCCATTGTTGCAACAAGTTTCCCTAGTCCCCTAGTTTCCAACATATGACTAATGACAAATTGAACTAAACAGTTAGAACTGAAATGCAGGCATTTCTGTAAATAAGTTATTCAATTCCCAGACCTCTATTCTTGAGTGTGACTTAGCCTGTACATCAAATGCACAGATGATGGTTGTAAAAGCTAAACAAGATTTTAAATCTCTGTTTCTGTAAATTCCATTCTCTAATTGACTTGATTGAAACCTTATTTTTGCATAAAGGATTTGCAGTTAAAACAACTTTTATAGACAGTTTTATAATTGTAATTATGAAATTGTGTATTTCTATGTTTAAGTATGTGATATATTTAATTATGCATACCACTGGTAAATATACTAGTTATTTAGACTCTTTGCTACTTGCCTTTAACTCATCCAGACCAAGTCTAAATTCCACTATCATAGTGAAGAATCTGATAATTAAATGAGACCTGCTCACTAAAGATAGGACTCTGAAAGGGAGACCTTCTTTACCACTCGCACCTTTGACATGTTCATCATGTGTTATTTTGTGTTATTCTGTTTTTCCAACAACCCTTATTCTCATCTTATAATAACACCCAGATCATCAGTGTTCAAGTATTGAATGGTAAACGAGGACTTCTCTCAGGATCAATTAAACCTGGGGCGGACACAGGTGTTTCCGCAAAGTGTAATGAGACTTTCCTGACATGTTCTGCTCATGCTGACCAACACAACAGACATGGTACAACCAGTCATTCTACAGACAGAATACCACCACAGCCAAGTGCAGGTGGAAGCAAACCTGACCAAGAGGATCAAAAACATCATGTCCAGCGGCTGCAGCATCCAGTCAG